>JBCEWE010000634.1:52500-185000 GCA_039877035.1 Silurus lanzhouensis | reverse complement strand
TTGCCTGCAGCTCTCAATGAATCTAAACTCCACCCCTCTATATGACCTCCATTATCACATCCATTACCATATCAACAGATTACAGTTCCTGTGTTTGTGTGTGTGTTTTATATTCTTTCTTTTTTCATATAAATTATCTTGTAGGTTTAGTAAAAGAGAGGAAGTGGAAAAAAATCACAACTCGCATCTTACCGCGCACTAGGCAAAGCTTGAGGCCTCTGCACAAGATCCTCGTAAGCTTCACAACATCTTCTCTTCACTACTCAACCCCCCCTGCTGCACCTGCTTGATCATTGTACTGTGTATATACTGTTATTGTAGTATATGTATATTCTCTTTTTCATATATTTGCATTTATTTTTATTTCTTTGTTTGTTATTATTATTATTATTATTATTATTATTTGTTTTTATTTCTCTGTTTTTATTTTTTTGTATATTATTTTTTATATGTTTGCATCTATTTTTATTTCTTTGTCTTGCTGCTGTAACATAGAAATTTCCCCACTGTGGGACGAATAAAGGTTTATCTTATCTTATCTTATCTTATCTTATCTTATCTTATCTTATCTTATCCTCCCTAACTACTAGTGACTTTGCCTTCTTCTATGATGAGAAGATTAAGAAAATCTGCCAGACCTTCACTTCCTCCCCAACAACGACTACACAACACAGCCGACAATCCACTACGTCTCTGTCAAGCTTCTCAACCTTAACAGAAGATGAGATACTGCAAGTCATCCAATCTTGCAATCCCACCACCTGTCCTCTGGATCCAATCCCTTCAACTATGCTCCAGACCATCACGCAAGATCTCCTGCCCTTCATCTCCACAATCATCAATGGGTCATTAACATCTGGCTATGTACCAACTACCTTCAAGAAAGCAAGGGTCATTTCCATCTTAAAGAAACCTGCTTTGGATCCATCAGACATCAACAACTACAGACCGGTATCACTTATCTCCTTTCTTTCTAAATCTCTGGAACGCACTGTTTTTAACCAACTGTCTGTCTATCTCTCACAGAACAACCTCCATGATCCGAACCAGTCTGGGTTCAAAGCGGCATATTCCACAGAGACAGCACTTTTGGCTGTTTCTGAGAAACTGCATTCTGCTCGGTCAGCCAAGCTGTCATCTGTACTTATCTTCCTGGACCTTTCAGCAGCATTTGACACAGTCAACCACAAGACACTTTTGTCAACCCTCAAGAACCTCGGTATCTGTGGAACAGCATGGAAATGGTTTGCTTCCTACCTGGAAGCTCGCTCATACCAGGTAACATGGAGGGGATCCACATCTGCCCATGCAGACTCACCACTGGTGTTCCACAAGGCTCGGTACTTGGTCCCCTCCTTTTCTCTCTCTATACCCACTCCATTGGTGATGTCATATCCTCACATGGGTTTTCTTATTACTGCTATGCAGATGACACTCAACTAATCTTTTCTTTCCCTCCATCAGATACCACAGCTTGCTTGACAGACATATCTTCATGGATGAGTGCTCACCAACTAAAACTCAACCCCAGCAAAACAGAACTGCTGGTCATCCCAGGTAATTCATCTACAGGTCAAGATCTCCAAATAACACTTCATGACTCTCTGCTCTCCCCTTCAGCCACTGCTCATAACCTGGGGGTAACTATGGACAATGAACTGTCCTTCTTCCCACATGTCGCTAATGTTGCTCGTTCTTGCCGATTTCTTCTCTATAACATCCGAAGGATTCGACCATTTCTGTCCACACAGGCTGCCCAGGTGCTCGTTCTGTATCTTGTCATTTCAAGACTTGACCCCTGCAACTCTCTGCTGGCAGGTCTTCCCCTGAACGCTATTCATCCATTGCAAATTATCCAAAACGCAGCTGCACGACTTGTGTTCAATCAGGCCAAGTTCTTCCACACCACCCCATTGCTGCGCTCCCTTCACTGGCTTCCAGTAGCTGCACGTATCAGATTCAAAACACTGATGCTTGCCTACAAGGCCAAAAATGGACCAGCACTGCTTGCACTGGACACAGTCAATTTTGCTTCTCCTGGTCTGGAGCTAGGAAGGGAGGAGGGCAAAATACCTGCAAAATGACAGGTCGTGAGGGAGCGGTAGGCACCTTAGGCACTGAAAAAGCACTGGCCATGCCAGGGGTAAACTTTAAGAGAGACGGGGCCAGAGACAGGGCCTGTAAGTCCCCAATACTTTTAAGGGAGGATATCGCCAAAAAAAAAAGGCGGTCTTTACCGACAGGTACCTAAGGGCCACTTCGGCCCAAAGGGGGGTTTAGATAGAGCAGCCAACATGACGGCCAAATCCCACACAGGCACTCCGGGCCTCAGCCTTCGGGTGTCGTGTAGGAGACGTGTCACGATAGGGTGTTTTCCCAGCGACTGCCCCGCAGGCAGAGTACAATAAGCCATGATAAAGGACACATACACCTTTAGGGTGGATGGGGCCAAGCCTGTGGCATACTGTTCCTGCAAGAACTCCAGAACTGACGCAACTGGGCAGCTGACTGGGTCTAACTGGTAGTGCTCACACCACGTGGAAAACAGCTGCCATCTAGCGGCATACGACCTACTCATGGAGGGAGCTCTTACTACTCTTACTACCTCAGTAGTGAGACCAGCTGCTAGAAACTGTGAAGAGCTCACCTCGAAACCTTGATAGTACAGAGTGGTACTAACACTAACCCTAACCCAGCTCCTCCATGCGGGCGAGAACGACATCTTGATGTCGGACCGCCTGAAGCTCTAATCGAGCTGATATCAACCAGTCGTAGATATAGTTTAGAATGTGGATGCCCTGAAGCCAGACCGAGGCTAGAGCTGCATTCATGCACTTCGTGAAGGTGCGGGGTGAGAGTGCTAGGCCGAAGGGAAGAACCAATATTGGTAAGCTTTGCCCCCGAAAGCAAACCTCAGGAACCTCCTGTGAGCGGGAAGGGTGGCTATGTGGAAATAGGCATCCCTTAGATCTATCTTGACAAACCAGTCCTCGTACTTGATCTGTGACATGACCTCTTTAAGGGTAAGCATCCTGAACCTGAGCCTCATGAGTGAGTGGTTTAAGGAGCATAGATCTAGTATTAGCCTCAATCCCCCATCCTTCTTCGGAACAACGAAGTACTGGCCGTATTAACCTGACTCTCTGATTGAGGGAGGAACCAATTCGATGGCCCCTTGCCTCAGGAGGGTGCGTACTTCTTGCTCCAGGACCAGAGCCTGCTTGGACACAACCCGTTGAACCAGGGAGGAGAGGACCCGAATCCTCTCAGGCAGGAATGGAGGGAGACACCCGCTGGTGGATGGTTGTGCCCCAAAGCACATCCTGTGGCAGGGCTAACAACCTGGCCTTCTGTGCCAAGACACCTGATCGGGGAACCAGGCTCTCGAGACTGTTTTCTGACCCTCTCAGAACAGCCGTTGGAGCCTCCGGACAGGCGACGGGTCCCCGCAAAGAGCATGACCTGAGCCACGAGGAAGAGCAATCTCCTCAGAGCAGCACGGCTAAAAATGCTAACAGTTGACTCTCGAGTGAGCTGACTAAGCATGCTCCTAAGCTAAGCATACAACACATCGGCTGTGTGTGTGTGTGTGTGTTTGACTGCAGCAGTGAGATGGGTCTGTGGGACTTAAGTCCTTGAATGTCCTCTTTATCTTCTCTCTGCACAGCTGTATGTAGATGTCCTGCAGGTTTGCCAGATGTTTACTGGGGCACTCTCAGCTGATCCCACTTTATTATTAATATTATTATTATTATTAATATTATTATTATTATATGATAATTCATTGATTGTGTTATATTTGTGCAGGATTATTATCAATAAATACAAATCGGTGGTGTTTTGGAGTGTAAAGGTGACATTTGGTAAATTTCTGGTGAACGTCTCCACATCTCACCCTAACAGCATTTCACCTGTGATTGTGTTTGAAAAGTTATGCACAATTTGTTCACAGTGTGACGTGTTTGCTTTTGATCTACTCCTCTGGATTAGTGACCATTGTCACATTTTCACATGTGCTCAGATCCTCTGCATATGTGTGTGTGTGTGTGTGTGTGTGTGTGTGTGTGTGGGTGTGTGTGGGTGTAATATAATGATAAGTATAATAAAATTAAAAGGTGCATCATGCCCTGTGCAAAATTCAGTCGGAAGTCATGTATGGAACATATTAGAAAATGTCATTAAATATCAGATATTAAAGATAATGATACACATCTGATGCCTATGTGGTTAAACAGCTCGGCTTTGTGGAGAAAACAGAGATCACGTGACGTCTGGATTCATCGTGCATAATAGGGTGCATAAAGTTCACCCATGTAAATTAGCGTAAGTCAGCTTCAGCTATCAGTAGCAGAATCTAGTATTTTATACAATGTCCTTTAGCAATATGCTTCAGATAACACATTGCATATATTAGATTAAATCCAAGCTTAATACATGTAACCACTATTCAGCATTAATATCAAGTCAAGAAGCTTTTATTGTCATTTCTACCATATATATCGGATGAAATATATGATCAAATATAAATATAATATGGGTGGTGGAATGGATTGAGATGAGTAATGAGTGTGTTGAGTTTAGATTGTACAGTTCAGTAAAACACATTTCAGTGAGTGTGTGTTGAGAAGTCTGATGGTTTGAGGGAAAAACTGTTGCACAGTCTGGATGTGTCAGCCTGAATGCTTTGGAACCTCTTTCCTGGTGGCAGGAGAGTGAAGAGTGTGTGTGAGGGGTGTATGTTAAGAGTTATGTGCGAGGGGTGTGTAAAGAGTGTGTGTGTGAGGTCTATCACTTTCCTTGCAGAAGCTATTTTCTTTCCGTTTTTTTTTTTTTTTTTCCAACCTCCAACGAGCATAAGAAATAAGAACTTTTCCTTCTCATGCCTTCGGCGGGGAAGCACTGGGCTCGCTTAAAGTTCACGGGAGAAGGTGAAGCCCCAAACAGGACACAGGTGGGAATGCATCTCCTGCAATCAGAGTGGATCCAAGCTGTAGATATTTATTCATTTATAAGTCTACCCAACAAACGTGAACATGAACTTTGCTTTTTCCGTGGACAAACGCTAGAACTTTTCATTAACGTTTTTAACACCGGTTCTGCAAATGGTTTCTGGAAAAACTGGGAACTGGTTACATCAGCTGCACACGATATCAAGCACTTGGTTGTGAAATTCTGGACTGCAAGAATAGCAGATGAAGACGTGGAGGTTTACCTCAGTTGATTCTGCGAAATAATCCAACCAGTACAAAAACCAGTAGACCAGTTCGGTATCTGGTATGGTGTGCGAAAGTACAAAGTCAAAGTTAAGAAACATCAAGGAGGAGAGCTGATGCGAATCCCCAACACCATCTCCATGGGACCATACAGGTTCAATAAACTATCTTGGTCAGATCCAAAGGTGCTTCATCTGCAACTCAACAGAGCACCAGGCCAAGGACTATGATAAACAAAAATGCTGGAAATGTGGCAGCTTCGGCCACAAAGGCAAAGAGTGTACCGACGACGGGACCTGTAATCTGTGCGGTGGAACAGGGCACTCATACTTCGGCTGCCCAAACTCGTACAGTAACCGAACAAGAGGACTGCCTAAGGAGGGATCACGACAAGACACAGCGGGACACAACACGGGACAACAGGAAAACGATCCAAACACCGCCAAGCAAGCCGAGGACGACATACCAGATGAACAGACACAGGGAACAGCAGAGGAATGGAATAAAGAGGACAGCCAATCCAGCAACAGTGACACAGATAATACAAGTTCAACAAGCGATACATCTTCCAGTAGCTATGAAGATGAATATATCCCGCTACCAGAACCTTCAAAATTAGACGGAGAGAAAAATAAAGACAACATAGAAGCGGCAACCTCTACGCATGTACCAACTAACGATGACACGTCACCAGATCTTCCAACAGCTACAGCAGACGCTTTGAGCTTCAACTCTGCTAATAGGTATGAAGTTTTAGCTACAAACAAAGACAATATTGAGACAACAGTTGTCGCTAACCCAAAAAGGCGAAAAAGGACATCACCGCCATCTACAGACAATTAAATAAAAAGAAACTAAGAGATGATTGCATTCTTTATTTTTATTATGTCACTAATTATTTTCTCAATCAACGTAAGAGGAATACAATCAATGAAGAACAGAGAAAGTAAAATGACCTCTCTTATGAGAAAAAAGTGTGACATAATTTGTGCACAAGAAAAGTGTTAAAAATATATGGAGAAACGATAGTACAATTATATCCATAGGCAAAGATCGAGCTGATGGAGTGGGTATTTTTTTTAGGGAGAAAGCAAAAGTTATTTTACATCAGGAAATAATACCTGGTAGACTTCTTTTGGTAGACTGCTGGTATAAAAATCTAAAATTAAGAATAATCAATGTTTACACTCCTCCAGATAGAGCCGGGAAAATAAAAATCTTTCATAAACTATATGAAATTGTAAATGTTGAATATAATGTCATAATATGTGGTGACTTTAACACAATTACAAGTGAAAAAGACAAAATTCCATCACACAAAACAACCATAAGTAGAGAAGGGAATGTCCTAAAAACAGTAACCGACACATGCGAAATGAAAGATACTTTTAGGGAAAAATTCCCTGATGATAATGGATTCACCAGGTTTGACTCAAAAACAAAAATGAGAATAGATAGGATATATGTCTCAAATAAAATAAAGGTTATACAATATAGAACCGAATACATTTTAGAATCTGATCACTTGGCAGTATGTGTAAGAATACTTTTAGATCTTGAAGTCCAGAGCAGGGTATGGAAACTCAATACAACATGCCTCAAAAACAGTGAGGTGGTAAATGAACTAAGGGAAGAGATTAGACGAATTAAAGAATTAAGGATTTTAACAAAAACAGACTACCTTAAAAAAAATGCTAAACAATTAATCAACAAAATAACGAGAAATATAGGCAGCTTTTGGCTCAATATGTAGAATTACAATCTAAGAAAATAAAAAACATCGAGGACAACGAAGACTTACAAAAAATAAAATCGGAGTTAAATAAATTTAATGACCAAGTCTTTAAAAAAGCTCAGCTGCATGCTGGTGTCGATACGACATTCACCGGAAACCAACAGAGCATTATAAGACACCTAAAGAAATGTAGAGACAGTCACTCAATTAAAGGTATTAAGGATAGCGACGGGAATATTATTGAAAATGAAAAAGATAAAAGAGGCTTAATTCGGAGGAAATTTTTAAACGCTACATCAAAAATATACATTGAAACAGATAAAATTAACACTTTCTTGGGATCCTGTAATGTTCCTGTCCTTAGAGGATCCAGTTGAGACACAAGAAGTCATTGACGCTATTTTACAACTAACCGATGGAAAAAGTCCCGGACCTGACGGGATACCTGCAGAGCTCCACAAAACATGTATGACAGAAATAGTAGACATATTAACTGACATGTACAATGAAGGGATACAAATGGGAACTTTTCCAGATTCCTTGTACAAAAGTTTTATAACTTTAATATACAAGAAAGGAGACAGATGTGAACTAGATAACTGGAGACAAATTAGCCTTATGAATATAGACTACAAAATCCTTGCTAAGGTATTAGTGAACAGAATGAACTCCATTTTAGACAAAATAATAGACAAAGAACAGACCTGCGCAATAAAAGGTCGTTATATGTGGAATAACTTGTGTACAGTTAGAGAACTAATTAGTAGGTTTAGACCAAAAAAAAGCATTTGACTTAATATCAAGAGAATACCTATGGAAAACAATGGAACACTATGGGTTTCCAGGAAGATATATTAACATGATTAAAACTCTGTATAAGAAATCTAGTGTCCGAATAAATGTAAATGGGCAGTTAACAGAGGATTTTGAGATAAATAGAGGTGTAAAACAGGGATGTCCCTTAAGCGCGGCTCTGTATGTAATAGCGATTAGCCCGCTCTTAAACAAGATTAAAAGCGAATCAAAAATAGAGGGAGTGAAAACGAAAAGCGGGAAAATCAATAAAATTACAGCTTACGCCGACGATATAACAGTTTTTGTAAAGAACCAAAATGAGTTGGATAGAATAAATAAAATATTCAGAGAATACGAAGAGATCTCCGGTGCCAAACTAAATCAAAATAAGACAGAGGCAGTTTGGATGGATACTGGGCCCGCTCCACCAATAAATATAAAAGTAAAACAAGAGATTAAATTGCTAGGAATTGTGATTAAAAACAGTAAGTGTGTTGACACCAATTGGGAAAGAAAAGAAGAGGAAATTAAATCTGAAACTGAAATTTGGAAAATATCTAATTATAAAACTAGAATTTAAGTTATTAAAACATATATTTTACCTAAACTCTTATTTTTAGCTACAATCTTTTCACCCAGAAAAAAATGCATTACAAAACTGAATAAGATCTGTGTAAGATTTATCTGGGGAAATAACAGAGAAGTGACGACAAGAACAATTTTTTTTAAACCAAAGGAACTAGGAGGTCTTAATGCAATTGAGCTCGGCAATAAATTATTAATAGCTTTCTGTAAAAATGTAACACAGGCAATAAACAGGGAAGCAGATTGGATAGGGGAAAAGAAATCTTGGCTAAAAAAGAGGGGAAAAGAAAGACAAAATATACCATTCTATAAACTATCATATGGGGATCAAATATATAAATATTTACATTTAAATATAGACTGGATAAACTCATCCAGCAAAAACATCTATAAAAAAATTACTGAACATGAACACGGCGGGATATACAAACACAAATATCTTAACACGGCAGAAAGCGAACAGTGCATTTATAACATTAATACACAAAATATCTCAGAAAATGTGCGCGATGTGGCGTGGTTAATAAGTGTAGGCAGGCTAGCAGTACGCTGCGTTGTGAAATGGAGCTGTTTTGTAAAAACTAAAGAATGTCCTATAAACAATTGTACTGAGGATGAAACCGTCGATCACCTCCTTATACACTGTCCACGCTCAGAGGAGATATGGCAAAAAGTCGTGAAAACTGGATTGAATATCCATATAAATGAGAAAACTATTAGGTACGGCATTTTTGAAAAAGATCTGGACAAAAAAACAAAGGAATTCTTTTGGATGGAGATATGTATTGTAAACTATAAAATATGGAAAACACGATGCATGATTATTATTAATCAGTGCCATATTCCCGCTGAGAGTGTTTTTAAACAGATATTGTGTGAATTAAAGAGACAAAGGACAATAGATAGAAGAACTAGAATGAAACATCCTTGGTACTTGTTAAACATGTGAAATGAGGAATGTATAGATACATATAGATAGGTATGAACTAGTGTATGATTATAGGTATGTGTATACAGATTTGTCCGTAGGTGTATATATGTGTTTTTCTACATTACAGATGAGTGTCTATATATATATATATAACGTGTGCTCACGAGGAGCCTGAAAGACTATTAAGTTTTTTTTTTGTTTTTTTTTTTTTTTTGTAAATTTAAGATTGTTTATACTTTTTCTCCCCTTTCATGCTAAGAATTATGTGTATGAAATGATATGATGATATTATTTTTTCCTAGTATGTACTTGTCAAATTGTTTTGCATGTCAACACTATTTCTCACTGTTTACATATGTACTGAAAACGTTCCATTGTCTTATGTGATACAAGATGTATATATTGTGGATTTGATTTACTCAGTAAAGAGTGTGTGTGTGAGGATTGTATGTAAGGGGTGTGTGTGAGGTGTTTGTAAAGAGTGTGTGTGGTTGTCCAAAATGCTGTTGGCTTTGCGGCTGCAGCGTGGGGGGTGCAGCATCTTGCGATCAGAGACGGAGCAGTTCCCAAACCAGGCAGTAATGCAGTTGCTTAGGATGCTCTTGATGGTCCCACTGTAGAACATGGTTAGGATGGGGGAAGGGAGATAGGCTTTTCTTAGCCTTCTCAGAAAGTAGAGATGCTGCTGGGCTTTTTTGGTAATGAAGATGGTGTGGAGCGATCAGGTAAAGTTTTCTGTCTCTGCCAAGGAATTTGGTGGTCTTAACGATCTTCATGGAGGATCTGTTGATGATAAGTGGAGAATGGCCGCTCTGTGCTCACAACGTGGTGGTGCTGAACTTCACTCTCTTTCTCTATCCACATATCAAAGCTGCAATCTAAGGTCAAAGCCAAGCTTGGTTTCTTTTACAGAAACTGCTCTTCCTTCACCACTTCTGCCAAACGTATTCTTATTCAAATGACCATTCTACCCATGTTAGATTATGGTGGCACTATATATAGGGTTGCTTGCAAGTCCACCCTATCAAAACTTAATGTTTTTTTTACCATTCTGCTATCAGGTTTGCCACAAATGCTCCTTTAAATACACACCACTGTGCTTTATATTCATCTGTTAACTGGCCCTCCCTTCACAATCGCCGTAAAATTCACTGGTTCACGTTCATTTATAAGACCCTTCTCGGCCACTCACCTCCTTACTTAGGTCACTTGCTGCAGCTAAAGCCTGTCACATATAACACCCGGTCCTCACTTCATTTTCAATTAAGCATTCCTAAAACCAACTCTGCGTTTGGTCTCGCATCTTTTTAATCTGCTGCCGCTCGCGACTGGAATGCTTTGCAAAATATTCTCAAACTAGATAAATTAATTCCAATTAATATTTGTTCACGGATATATGCCGTTGCTTCTCTTCATAATTTTGTTTTAAAATGTATTTATGTAATTGTTAACATGTATGTATTTTTAATGTTTTGTATTTATTTTAGCCCTACTTCCCTTTCCCTAAGTGGTTATTCAACTTGTCAGGCCGCCATTGTAAATAAGAACCAGTTCTTAATGACTTGCCTGTAAAAATAAAGGTTAAATTAAAAAAAAATAATAATAAAAAAAGGTGCTGTTCCCGATCTGGACTGACTGAGGTCTTCCAGTAAGGAAGTCTAGGATTTAGTTGCAGAGGGAGGCGTTCAGGCCCAGCACGCTTAGCTTCTTAATCAGGTGCTGAGGGATGAATATGTTGAATTCTGAACTAAAGTCTATGAAGAGCATTTGTATGTAAGTGACCTTATTGTCCAGGTGGGTGAATGACAGATGGAGGGTAGTAAAGATAGCATCATCTGTGGAACAGTTTCGACGATATGCAAATTGCATGAGGTCCGGTGAGGGTGCTCACACTAATTAATAATATAATAACTTAATTATCGTCCCTCCTTCATTTCTATAAATACTGAAATGAGTGGTGGTAGGTGGGCTCTGGAATTGCCAGTCTTTTGTAAGGAAAGCTGACTTTATCACAGCCTTGGCTTCCCACTACACCTTCGACTTTCTGGCACTTACTGAGACCTGTATATACCTACAGAACACTGCTACACCAGCTGCTCTGTCTTCTGCTTCTGCTTTCTCTCATTCACCAAGCGAAACCGGTAGAGGTGGTGGTACGGGTTAACTCTCATCTTCTTTTGTCTCCCAATCTTCTTGTCCCTACGCTGGCTACCTATTAAGTTTTGAATCGACTACAAAATACTACTTCTTACTTTCAAAACACTAAATGGTTTAGCTCCCATGTATCTATCCAATCTTTAAAACGCTACAGTCCATCACGCTCCCTGAGATCTCAAAACTCTGAACTTCTAGTAGTTCCTAGAATGGCAAAGTCCACTAAAGGTGGTAGATCATTCTCACATTTAGCTCCTAAACTTTGGAAAAGTCTTCCAGACAGTGTTTGACATTGGACCTCCTGAAGTGTTTAAAGGCTCTGGCATGGAGAAGCTGGTGTTGGATCTGTGATGATCACAAATGTTGAGCTATTTTATGAGTTGCTCAGTAGCTTCTAGTTTTATAACCATAAAGACTGTAGAAGACTGTAGAAAGATCATTACTTATAATCACACACTCCGGTGCTCATGTTAGTTCTCACTCTCCAGTGTTCTGTATTGTTGAAAGATTTATGATCAAACTCTTGATGTCACCCAAATGAGGATGAGGTTTCCCTTTTGAGTCTGGTTCCTCTCAAGGTTTCTTCCTCATAACATCTAAGGGAGTTTTTCTTGCCACAGTCGCCACGGCTGCTCATCAGGGATAAATACACACCATTCACATTAAATGTTGATTTCTGTAAAGCTGCTTTGAGACAATGTCTGTTGTGAAAAGCGCAATAGAAATAAACTTGAATTGACTTGACTTTTTTAATTCCATGTTGTTTCAGTTCCCTCTCCAATCAACCTCTTCATCATTGTCATCTACCGCCCCTCTGGTCCCCTTGGAGACTTCCTAGAAGAGATGGACACACTCCTCAGTACTTTCCCCTCTGACATTTTTTGGTGACTTCAACCCCCCATCTCACAAACTTCAGTCATCTTGCCTCCTGACTTTTCTGAATACCTTCTCCTTGACATTTAACAGCTGCCCTCCAACACACAAGGGAGGAAATGTCCTGGACCTGGTTTTCACCTGCCCTACCCCAGCTACAGACATGACTGCCACTCCACTTCCAACTTCTGATTATCACCTGGGTCCTTTTCAATCACTCTTCCTATTCTACCGAAAAACAATTTACATTTCTCTCTTTTCTGTCCTAACCTTCACTCCATCCCTCCCTCCTCTGTAGCTTCCTGTACTCTTTAATTTCTTCCTGACCCTGACTCATTTTCCTCTCTACCCTTGGACTTTGCTATTGACTCCTTCCTCTCATCTCTTGCTTTAACCATGGACATCCCCTGCCCCTTGACTACAAAATCCAAGAAGACTTCTTGTCCCACACCCTGGCTGTCAGACGTTTTGCACAGCAATCGACGAGAATTCAGATACACACACACACACACACACACACATACATACACACACACACACACACACCCACACCCACACACACACACACAAACACACACACACACACACACACACACACACACACACACACACACACACAAACACACACACAGTGGAGATGACAGCAGCTGTAATTACATTACTGAATAAATTTAATCACCTCTACAGTCAGTAGAGTTACACACACACACACACATACAAACAAACAAACAGGCAAACTAACCAGCAGTATTCTCTACAAATCGACTTCTTTCTTTTTTTTTCAAGAAGTTTTCAAAATGCTGATTTCTGCCTAAACACCATCAACATTAAGCCTTACTCTGTCCAGGTTCAGGTTCAAATTCAGGTTCAGGTTAAGATCCAGGTGTTTAACTTTCACATTACACTCTTCTCTACTGGACATCTGACATCCCAATATGTCCTTCAGCTGGATATTTTTATCATCTGTGAGAAAACAAATAATAAGAAATTAGCATCATAAACAAAAACAACCAAAACCAAAACAAGAGATTGAAACAAATTCATTACCAGCAGGGGGCGGCATTGCAGCCATATCACTGAGTGTGCTCATGTTTATGCTGAGATATTACAGATTTGTGTGTGTGTGTGTGTGTGTGTGTGTGTGTGTGTGTGTGTGTGTGTGTGTGTGTGTGTGAGAGAGAGAGAGAGAGAGAGAGAGAGAGAGAGAGAGAATTGACATTCTGGTCAGATCTGGAGTTGATCATGTAGTTTTCTACATGCACCTGATCCATTCTTTAAATTGTGTTACTCAGAGGTTCTTTAAGGGTTCTGTGGATTATGTTTTAGCAGTTTAAGTCTTACATTAAGTTCTCTTTCTGAAAGTAGAACACATACCGGTGTCGAATAAAATAGAAGATTGAGGAGAAGCTAATTTGTGAAGCTAATATCATGGACATTGTGGGGATTGTGAGGACATCATAGAGATGTTTAAACAGGTGGCAGTGGTTGTTAGGCTTCATCTTCTCACCGTGATCCTAAACCCTGCTCCTCGTTTTCTTTCTTTAGGAACAAAAGCACTGTCAGGAAATAAATATTAATGCGCAGACGCACTGTGTCTCTAAGACGCCGCACCAGACGTTCCAAATGCTGAGGTTAATGTAGCTCTAAATAAATTATACACTCATACATAATGAATAACTACACAGCATGGGGAAAAACTCATCAGGGTGAGGACATGAACAAGGGGGGTGGTACGTAACAAACACAACAAATACTACACACTACACAACAAAAAAACCCCACAGAAAACACTACACAACAAACACAACACAATAAACACAACAATCTACACACAAGATGTGTGTGTCTGAGTGTAGAGGAGTGTGTGTTAGCAGTTGGTCATGGTGTGCGGGTGGTGTGTGTGTGTGTGTGTGTGTGTGTGTGTGTGTGTGTGTGTGTGTGTGTGTGGGTGAATGAGTATCACACTCTTGATGTATGATCACAGTCTTGATGTCACCCAAATGAGGATGGGTTCCCCTTTTGAGTCTCAAGGTTTCTTCCTCATAACATCTAAGGGAGTTTTTCCTTGCCACAGTCTCCATGGTGCTCAACAGGGATAAACACACACTATTTAAATTAACTGTTGATTTCTGTAAAGCTGCTTTGAGACAATGTCTGTTGTGAAAAGCGCAATAAAAATTAACTTGACTTGACTTGAAATGACTATGAGTGTAGAGGAGTGTGTGTTAGTGTTTGGGACACAGTGTGTGGATGGTGTGTGGGTGGTTGGGACAAAGTGTGCGGGAGGTGTGTGTGTGTGTGTGTGTGTGTGTGTGTGAGTGATAGTATGTTAGCGGAGTGTGTGTTAGCGGTTGGTACATGGTGTGCGGGTGGTGTGTGTAAGTGTGGAGGTGTGTGTGTTAGCGGTTGGGACATGATGTGCAGGTTGTGTGAGTGTAGAGGAGTGTGTGTTAGTGGTTGGGACACAGTGTGTGGGTGGAGTGTGTGAGTGTAGAGGAGTGTGTATTTGTGGTTGGAACACGGTGTGCGGGTGGTGTGTGTAGATGAGTGTAAGTCAGTGGTTGGGACATCGTGTGTGGGTGGTGTGTGTGAGTGGTTGGGACACGGTGAGCGGGTTGTGTGTGTGTGTGTGTGTGTGTGCAGGTGGTGTGTGTGTGTTAGCGGTTGGGACATGGTGTGTTTGTGTGTGTGTGTGTGTGGGCGTGTAGAGGAGGGTGTGTTATGTGTTGGAACACGGTCTGTGGGCGGTGTGTGTGGGTGTAGAGGAGTGTGGGTGTGTGGGTGTAGAGAACACGGTCATGTGTGTGTGAGGGTGGTGTGTGTGTGTGTGTGTGTGTGTGTGTGTGTGTGTGTGTGTGTGTGTGTGTGTGTGTGTGTTAGTGCTTGTCACACTGTTTGTGTGTGTGTGTGTGTGTGTGTGTGTGTGTGTGTGTGTGTGTGTGTGTGTGTGTGTGTGTGTGTATATGTGTGTGAGAGAGAGAGTGTGTGTGGAGTGTGTGTAGAGGAGTGTGTCTTAGTGGATGGTACACGGTGTGTGTGTGTGTGTGTGTGTGTGTGTGTGTGTGTGTGTGTGTGTGTGTGTGTGTGTGTGTGGAGAAGTGTGGCTTAGTGTTTGGGACACGGTGTGTGTGTGTGTGTGTGTGTGTGTGTGTGTGTGTGTGTGTGTGTGTGTGTAAAGGAGTGTGTGGTAGTGGTTGGGACACAGTGTGTGGGTGGTGTGTGTAAAGGAGTGTGTTTGTAGTTGGGACACGGTGTGCGGGTGGTGTGTGTGTGGGTGTGTGTGTGTGTGTGTGTGTGTGTGTGTGTGTGTGTGTTTGTGTGTGTAGAGGAATGTTTGTTAGGACTAAAGTAAGTGTCTTCGCCACATAATGTGCATCGTGTGCAACCTGGTGCAAACAGTGCAAGACATGACAGTGCAAAAGACAACACGATACATTGTAGGACAAATACACAAAACACAAAATAGTGCTACCAGTAAACCTACTGTTTTATACTCTACAGTGTGCAAGAGAGAACTGGGTACATGAGTGTACTTGAAAATAAACACAAAATGTAAACACAAAAGATCAGTCATGGATGTGTAAAGTAAGTTTGAGTGTGTTTTAAGTTCAGATTTGTAGCAGCTCAGTAACACACAGTTGAGTGAGTGTGTGTTCTGTATAGTCCAGTTCTGTGTGTTGAGGAGTCTGATTGCTTGATGAAAAAAAAAGTTGCAGTCTGGATGCGATGCTTGAATGCTTCAGAACCGCTCTCCCGATGGCAGGAAAGTAAATAGTGTGTGTGAGGGGTGTGTGTGAGGGGTGTGTGTGTGTGTGTGTGTGTGTATGATGGGTGTGTGTATGAGGGGTGTGTGGGGTCATTTACAATACTGTTACTTTGCGGATGCAGCGTGTGGTGTCTGTGACACGCTGCAACCCTAACCCTAACCCTGTAGAGGTAAGAGAGACTACAATGATCTCAGCTGTCCTCACTATCCTCTGTAGGGTCTTGCGATCTGAGACGGTGCAGTTTCCCAACCATGCAGTAATGCAGCTGCTCCAGATCCTCTTGATGGTCCCTCTCTAGAATGTGATCAGGATGAGGAAAGTGAGATGGGCTTTCCTCAGCCTTCTCAGGAAGTAGAAATGCTGCTGGGCTCATGGTAATGGAGCTGGTGTTGAGCAGGGGTAAAAGTTCTCCACCAATGAAGAAATGTGGTGCTCTTGACGATCTCAATGGAGGATCCATCCATCCATCGATGATCAGTGGAGAATGGCCGCCCTGTGCTCTCCTGAAGTCAACAACCATCTCTTTAGTTTTTTCAACATTCAGAGACGGGTTAAAACACTAGGCTGTTGTGAGTAAAGGTAAGCTGTTGCACCTCCTCTCTGTATGCTGACTCATCGTTCTTGCTGGAGAGACCCACCACGGCCGAACATGACGATGTGGTTCAAGCTGTGCTTTGCAACACAGTCGTGAGTCAGCAGAGTGAACAGCAGTGGACTGAGCACACAGCCCTAAGGGGCCCCAGTGCTCAATGTGGTGGTGTTAAAGATGCTGTTCCCAATCCGGACTGACTGAGGTGTCCTAGTCAGGAAGTCCAAGATCCAGTTGCAGAGGGAGGTGTTCAGGCCCAGTGGGCTCAACTTCTCAATTACTTTGACGGGACTATAATCATTCAGGCAGGAGACTGTAGACTTTTTTGGCACTGGGACGATTGTCATTGTCTTGAGGAACTTAGGAGCAAAGGTGCTGCTCGGGGAGTTGTTGAAGATTTCGGTAACGACATCCGTTAGCTGTTCTGCACATTCCCTAAACACTCTGCCAGGAACATTGTCTGTTCCAGCAGACTTCCATGGGTTGACTCTGCAGAGAGTTTTCCTCACTTCAGCTGTGGATAGACAGAGCACCTGGTCAAAAGAGAGAATCGGTGGTCTTCCTCTTCTCCATTTTGTTCTGCACCTCAAACCGGGTGTAGAAGTCAATCAGCACATCTGGCTGGGAGGCATGTAAGTGTATAGTAGTGTGTGTTAGTGGTTGGGACACGATAAGCGGGTGGTGTGTGTGTGTGTGTGGGTGTGTAGAGGAGTATGTGTTAGCGGTAGGAGATGTGGTGGGACATGAGAACATTGTCTCTGCCTCCCATAAGAACAGTGCAATTGTGGGGGTTTTTATAATCCTAATTAAATAAACAAACTGATCCAGAAAGGAATTGTGTTGAATAATGATTGTTTTCTGGTTTCCCACTCAGTTCTCCTGAAAAATAAAAAAGTAAAGAGGAAATTCTTAAAGAAATGGTGGAGTCGTTCCCTCTGCGACTACATCTCAGCCTGCTGCTGAAAGCCCCGCAATTGTTTCTGCAAGGGAGCACGAGCCCAAGCTCAGACTTCAGCCCAGAGGTCCACTAGTGATATAATCGCCCCAGACAAGCCCTGCTCGGCTGAACTTAACCAGGAGATGCCGAGTGAAACCGAAAAAGTCTCAGTGGACTCTGGAGCAGTTCTGGAGCTGCCTGTGCTGGCAGAGGCAGGTACAGGGGAGCAGAGCCATTGCCAGGAGACACCAGTCACTACACCAGTGCCAGAGGATGGGGGAGACATGGAGATGGAAGATGAGCCCCTGTGCAAAATAAAGACTAAATGAAAGAAATGAGGTAAGGGACAAGGAAAAAACATATGAAGGTGGACAAACCAGAATCAGACAGTGAAGTCAGATTTAGATTTTTATTCCAGACTTACAGGAGGAACCATTATATTATAGTGCTGAAGACATAAGAGTTTTTAAGAACTACCAAGTGGCAGAAAAATGTGTCAGAAGAAGAGTTTTTTGTTTAATTTTAATGTTTATAAGCGTGTGGGGGAGCTGAAGATGTCTGTGGATGTGTTGTGTTGTAAAAAAGCTCTGTGTTTTGTCAAAGAGGAAGAATTGCACTTTACAAAACTTAACCAAACAATCACACACACACACACACACACACACACACACACACACACACACACACACACACACACCCAACCAACTGTCATTGTCTAATTTTTATTATTTTATTTAGCATTGAATTTAATTATAATAATTTATTTATTTATACTTATATCTATTTATTTACCTAATGGGTCAACTTGATACCTTATGCTATATAACATGACTTTTGTCAAATAAAGGTAAAAGTAAAATAAAATTTTCTCTCTCTCTCTCTCTCTCTCTCTCTCTCTCTCTCTCTCTCTCTCTCTCTCCATCTTTTCTGTCTTTTCTCTTTGTCTTAATTCATCACTGCTTTTGTTTCCCGGTGGCAGAATGAGACTGGACCAGAATCAAACATGAACACTTTGTGTGTGTGTGTGTGTGTGTGTGTGTGTGTGTGTGTGTGTGTGTGTGTGTGTGTGTGCCACATGCGTGCGTGTGTACGTTCGTGCGTGTGAATAATAAAGTTGTAGTAATTTATTTTATTTTAAATCTTTATTTTCTCTATTACTTTTAGACCTTTTCCCATTTCTCCTTGTTTACATTTCTTATATTGTTTATTTATTACTTTCATTGTTGAATTATTTCCTTTTTTCATCTATTGATTTCTCAATCCTCCACCTCTCTGTCCTGCTCAATTCAGAAATAAATGAAGGCTAGAGAGCTAAATAGAAAAAAAACATGAAAAAACATGGAGTGAAAAGAGAGTAAGGAAGTATAGTGTGTGTGTGTGTGTGTGTGTGTGTGTGTGTGTGTGTGTGTGTCAATGAGCTCCCTTTTCCCTTTTTACAAGGAGAGCTACACTGTATGAGTCTATGTAGGACACAGTATGTATGTGTGTGTGTGTGTGTGTGTGTGTGTGTGTGTGTGTGTGTGTGTGTGTGTGTTCATTTGAAACTGGGGGATGTTATTGGGGATTTTCCCAGGAATTGTTGAGACTAAGCAGGAAGGAATTCTATCTCTTTTCAGTGTGGAGTGAAAGAGAGTCTGAGGTGTGAAATCATCAATTAAACACTGCAGTGAGACGCTGAAGTGCAGGAAGAACCGAGTGCTGAACAAGAGACTAAGGAAGGGGTGAGAGGTAGTAAGGAAGAGACTGGGGTAGAGAGGAAGGGGTGAGAGGTAATAAGGAAAAGATGGGTAGAGAGGAAGGGGTGAGAGGTAGTAAGGAAGAGACTGGGGTAGAGAGGAAGGGGTGAGAGGTAATAAGGAAAAGATGGGTAGAGAGGAAGGGGTGAGAGGTAGTAAGGAAGAGACTGGGGTAGAGAGGAAGGGGTGAGAGGTAATAAGGAAAAGATGGGTAGAGAGGAAGGGGTGAGAGGTAGTAAGGAAGAGACTGGGGTAGAGAGGAAGGGGTGAGAGGTAATAAGGAAAAGATGGGTAGAGAGGAAGGGGTGAGAGGTAGTAAGGAAGAGACTGGGGTAGAGAGGAAGGGGTGAGAGGTAATAAGGAAAAGATGGGTAGAGAGGAAGGGGTGAGAGGTAGTAAGGAAGAGACTGGGGTAGAGAGGAAGGGGTAAGGGGTTGTAAGGAAGAGACTGGGGGTGGTGAGGAAGAGGGTAAAAGGTAATTTAAAAAGGGGCAAGGTGTGATGCAGAAGTTTAGTGAGGAATGAGCAAGGGGGAAATTGGTAGTGAGGAAGGTGTGAAAAAACATGATGAGAAAGGGGTCTAGGTAATGAATGGGACAACAGTTGGTGAGCAAGATGTAAAAAGGTATAAGGAGGAGTTGGGGAAGGGGGAGATGTGGTGAGGAAGGTGGCAAGGTGATAAGAAAGGGGTTGAGTGGTGGTGAGGAAGGGGTGAAGTTATGGTAAAGAAGGAGGTAAGAGGTGTTGAGGATAGGACAGAAAAGTGTGTAGAGGTGGTGAGGAAGAAGAGAAGTGGTGGAGTTGAGAGGTAGAGTGGAGAGGTGTTAAGGAAGTAGTGGAGAGGTTGTGAGTAAGAAGTCGGAGTGGAGGAGTGAAGAGGTGGTATGCATCTAATGAAAATCTACTTGTAGGTAAATAAATCCTTGAAAAAACTAGAACACTCTCCCTAGGAAGTTCGACCTCTGAAATCTAATGATCAATATTTCATCTCCCAATTTCTTGACAATTACATTTTGGCTTAAGAAATGGATCAAAAACCCTAAAACTGAGCCACAATGTGGCAATTAGGTCACATGACCTTTTTCGAAACAGCTCTGTGTTCAACTCCCATTGAGGAACCTCTTAAATCTCCTGAACCATTTCCCCTTTAGTTGCTATGCAACAGCTTTGTTGCTGGGGGAATCTGCCATTTTGGGGAATGTAATGGCTATGAGACACACACACACACACACACACACACACACACACACACACACACACACACAGACACACATATTACAGACAGTAAATAGATACAGTGAAACAGAACGTATTAGGGGGTAATGTTGTATGTTTTAGTTACTTACTTCCACACACACACACACACACACACACACACACACACACACACACACACACACACACACAGAACAAACGTCACAGTTAATTTGCATTGCATATCACATATGTAGTGTCTGTGCTATATAAAGGCCGTAGGGAATTAAAAACATTAGACATGACATCGGATACTTTCTCTGTCCAGGATGTGATTATGGGGTTATTGAGTCAGGAAGTGTCGAATTAACACTTGATCTTCACTGATTTTTTTTTCCAACTATCAAATTAGTGTAGTTGTGTAAGTTCTTCAGGGTTCAGTACTCTCACTACGCTCACTGTCTTTGAGCTTGAGCTACAGAAACAATATTAGTATGTACATGTTCACTAGTTACACAGATAAATAACAAAATGGCTTCCATTCTTATTCCTCAGCAGCACATGAAATAGCAGGTGATCCAACAAAGCGTTTTACTTCTTTTTTTTAATAATATTCTCTCCCAGTTACTCATTGCACAGTTTATTGATGTAATGGGAATACAAATTAAGGTCAATAAAATGGTAATATGTTTGCAAAATGTAAGAGATTTGTAAGAGATTCTGATGCTGTCATTCACTGTGTTGACGTATTGAAGTGAAACAAAATCTAGTGTTTGTCTTCATTTGATTTGCTCTTGTGTCCAGAAAATGTGCTTTGAGAATGAAGGAGTATCTGTCTGAGCTGCTCCACTTAAAGTTTATACTTTATCCAAGATTTAAGATAAGTTGATGATGGACTTTAAAATAATGACATTTATACATTTATAAACAGTGTGATGCTTATGTATTGTAATATTGACTTTAAATGTTGTTCCACGGTGTGTGGAGTGTAAAAGATCGATTCTGTGTGAGATATTGTTATTTTATAAAACAGTCAGAGGGTGGCACTGGTCTTCACACTACTCTTAACTCAAACTGAGATCCTACAGAAATCATGGACTTCAGAACAAGAATCCAGCAGTTTAGACAAACTCCACCTCCAAATACGTAACTCACAAGTGGCTTCTAAAGAGAGCTTTAGGACAATCTACAATCTGTAGTTATGGTACGAATTCAAGTTAATATGAACAAATAAACAGAATCATATGGATTCTTCTCAATGAGGCTGAACACAGTCCGGTTCTGGATGAATGATCTGTAAAAGTTGTTTTAAATCCACTTTGCTCTTTTGCTATTCTACTCTGTTTATTTGGGCAAAATGAGAACAGCTCCTGGATTGATGCTGCATCACATGGTCATGGTTGTGTAGTTTATGGAGGTTATAAAGCTTGTGAAAGTTCAAGTCAAGTCAAGAGGCTTTTATTGTCATTTCTACTATACACAGTGGTACACAGTACACAGTAAAAATGAGACAACGTTCCTCCAGAATCCTGGTGCTACACTAAACAACAACACAGAGCTACAACACAAGCTACATAAAGTGCATCGAGTGCAACCAGTGTTGACAAAAAACAGTACAGACAGACATTACAGACAGACAACACAAGCCAACACCTACCAGTAAACCTACTGAATACTTCGATTATACAGTACTGTGTGAAGGGAACTGTAAAATCTATAACAGAGTAAATATAAACAAACACAATGTAGTACACATGTAAACAGTGTAATGCGGTCAAGTAAAAATGGTGGAATGGAATGAGATAAGTAATGAGTGTGTTAAGTTCAGGTTGTACAGTTCGGTAACACACAGTTGAGTGTGTGTGTGTGTGTGTTTGTGTGTGTGTGGGTGTGTGTGTGTGTGTGTGTGTGTGTGTGTGTGTGTGTGTGTGTGTGTGTGTGTGTGTGTGAGTTCCATTTCAGTTCTGTTTGTTGAGGAGCCTGATGGCTTGGGGAAAAAACTGTTGCACAGTCTACATGTGACGGCCCGAATGCTTGGAAAACACTTTCCTGATGGCAGGTGGGTGAAGAGTGTGTGTGTATGTGAGAGAGGTGTGTGTGTGTGTGTGAGGGGTGTGTGATCGTCCACAATGCTGTTTGCTTTGGGGATGTAGCGTGTGGTGTAAATACCCGTGATAGAGGGGAGAGAGACTCCGATGATCTTCTCAACTGTTCTCACTATCCTCTGTAGGGTTTTGCGATCCGAGATGTTGCAGTTCCCAAACCAGGCAGTGATGCAGCTGCTCAGAATGCTCTTAATGGTCCCTCTGTAGAACATGGTCAGGATCGGGGGAGGGAGATGGGCTTTCCTCAGCCTTCTCAGGATGTAGAGACGCTGTTGGGCTTTCTTGGTGATGGAGCTAGTGTTAAGTGACCAAATGAGGTTCTCTGCCAGATGAACACCAAGGAATTTGGTGCTCTTGATGATCTCCACTGAGGATCCTTCGATAATCAGTGGAAAATGGCCGCTCTGTGCTCTCCACAACCATCTCTTTGGTTTTGTTAACATTCAGAGACAGGTTGTTGGCTCCACACCAGGCTGTTAACTGTTAACCTTCTCTCTGATTAGACCCACCACGGTTGTGTCATCAGCAAACTTGGTGATATGATTCAAGCTGTGCATTGCTACACAGTCATGAATCAGCAGAGTGAACAGCAGTGGGCTGAGCACACAGCCCTGAGGGGCCCCAGTGCTCAGTGTGGTGGTGCTGGAGATGCTGTTCCTGATCCAAACTGACTGAGGTCTCCCAGTCAGGAAGTCCAGGATCCAGTTGCAGAGGGAGGTGCGTAGCCCAGTAGGCTAAGCATATAGATCGGATGCTGAGGGATGATTGTGTTGAAGTCAATGAACAGCATTCGTACATATTAGTCCTTGTTGTCCAGGTGGGTGAGGGTGAAATAGAGGGTTGTGGAGATGGCATAGTCCTTGGAACGGTTTGGACGATACGCAAACTGCATGGGGTCCAGTAAGGGTGGAAGCTGGGTCTTAATGTGCCTCATGACAAGCCTCTCGAAGCACTTCATCACGATGGTTGTGAGCGTGACGGGACGATAGTCATTGAGGCAGGAGACAGTAGACTTCGGCACAGGAACAATTGTCGTTGTCTTGAGGCACTGCCTCGGGAGATGTTGAAGATTTCTTTAAAGACATCCACTCGCTGTCCTGTTAAATTAAATCAATATAGTCTCTCTGAGCACACCCAAAACTGATTAAGATCTTATTTGAGTGACCGACATCAGTGTGTACAAATGAATAACATCAAATCTGCGTTTAGAGCCATAGGGGTCAATTTTTGGACCCTTGCTTTTTAGCATCTAAATAAATTATCTCCTTAGAGTTTGTTTGGACATTGACGTAATCATGTATGCTGATGATACGGTGATCTTTACTTATGGGGAAAACGAGCTGGAGGTTGCTGACAAATTATCAAAAGTGATGCAAAAAGTTGTAGAATGTTTTTCTCAAATAAACGTAAGTTACATTTAACTCAAAAAATTCAAGTAAATGGGCAAAAAAATTGAAAATGTAGAGGAAACAAAATATTTGGGTCGAATACTTGATTTAAAACTAGTTTTTAAAAATCATTAAAAAAAAAACTTGGTAATAAATTGAAATTTAATTTGATGAATTATAAACATATTAGTAATTCATTAACTACGGAAGCCAAATATTTATTTAAATGGTATGATTGTTCCGCATCCACTTTATTGCATGTCTAGTTGGTCTCAGGCATGTAAAACATCATTAAAATTACTAGAATCATTATATAAAAGGGCAATAAAAATTCATTATAAAAAGCCTTGTCAGTACCATCATTGTAAAGTACTGAGTAAATATAACATTTTGAGTTTTGAAAACCTCATTAAATATAACCAAATTTCTGCTCTATTTAAAATTATCCATAATATCGCTGCTCCCCTTCCGAGAAAACCTTTGGAACACTCTTCCAAATAAAATTATTTCATGAACAAACTATAGCACATTTACACGCCTGACCAAACAGTGGCTATTAACAAAGCAAATTTGTAAGCACTAAAAGACTGTGATACGAAAAATGTAGACTGTGAGTGAGTGAGTGCCTGATTCATGAAGTGGAGAGTGTTTTTAATGATGTGAGTGAAAAAATGCTTACATGTATGATACTGTATGTATTTTATGACCTATTGTAAATGTAACATCTGTCTAGTGACTGCAGGTGGAAATTAGCATTTATTTGCTATAACCTGGCACATGACATCTCTTCTTTTTTAGACTAATGTTTTTTGTGCATTGTCCCTGATTAAGTATAAATAAACTAATTAATTAATTCATTGATTAGATTAGATTAGATTAGATTAGATTAGATTAGATTTAACTTTATTGTCATTACACATGTACAAGTACAAGGCAACGAAATGCAGTTTAGGTCTAACCAGAAGTGCAATAGCAGCAAGTGCAGGATATACAGTGTTTACATGAGTTACATGAATTAAATAAAATGGTATTATAGGAGTAATTTACAGATGTGTATGTACTATGAACATACTATGCTCGACCTTAGTGCAGCTTTGGAATAAAGGGAACAGCTCTCTGATCGCTATCAGTTTGTTTATGTAAATGGTCGAAGTTCTTCCCACTCTCTGAGGTAAAGTTTGGTGTTCTGCAAGGATCTGTCTTCGGCCCATTGCTTTTCCCTTTATATCTGCTGCCTCTGGGTGAAATTATACATAAACATGGTATTCACTTCCATTGCTCTGCTGATGATACACAGCTGTATATTTCATCAAAACCAGATGAGAGAGATTAGCTTAACAATGTTGAGTGTGTAAAGGACATTGGACAGTGGATGCTTGATAACTTTCTTCTGCTCAACTAAGATAAAACTGAAGTAGTTTTACTATGACCACAAGCAGCTAGAAGCAAACTTTCAGATTACGTAGCATCTTTGGATGTTGTCCCCTCACTTTCACACATTCACTCAGGTTTGTTGAAGGTGGTGTGGTGGGTCGTCTTTTATCCCAGAGATCCTTATGTAGGTGTTACCTTTTTTGTTTTCCCTTTTAGCTATGCTGCAATAGCGAGTCCAAACTGCACAGTGACATTAACTTTCATACAACAATAAAGACACATAATAATCAATATCCTTCTCCTCCTGTCACCCCTTCTCTCACTCTCTCTCTTTCTCTCTCTCTCTCTGTCGAGTTAAACATGCTCCTGAGGTTCCAGTGACCACTGTTCCTGCCCTGGACTACTGGTGTAGGGGTAAGATTGTATGGTGTAGGGGTTAGAGTGTAGGGTGTATGGTGTAGGGGTTAGAGTGTAGAGTGTATGGTGTAGGGGTTAAAGTGTAGAGTGTAGGGGTTAGAGTGTAGGGTGTAGGGGTTAGAGTGTAGGGTGTAGGGGTTAGAGTGTATGGTGTAGGGGTTAGAGTGTATGGTGTATGGTGTAGGGGTTAAAGTGTAGGGTGTAGGGGTTAGAGTGTAGAGTGTATGGTGTAGGGGTTAAAGTGTAGAGTGTAGGGGTTACAGTGTAGAGTGTAGGGGTTAGAGTGTAGGGTTTAGGGGTTAGAGTGTAGGGTGTAGAGGTTAGAGTGTAGTGTATGGTGTAGGGGTTAGAGTGTAGAGTGCATGGTGTAGAGGTTAGAGTGTAGGGTGTATGGTGTAGGGGTTAGAGTGTAGGGTGTAGGGGTTAGAGTGTATGGTGTAGGGGTTAGAGTGTAGGGTGTATGGTGTAGGGGTTAGAGTGTAGAGTGTAGAGTGTATGGTGTAGGGGTTAAAGTGTAGAGTGTAGGGGTTACAGTGTAGTGTGTAGGGGTTAGAGTGTAGAGTGTAGGGGTTAGAGTGTAGGGTGTAAGGGTTAGAGTGTAGGGTGTATGGTGTAGGGGTTAGAGTGTAGAGTGTATGGTGTAGGGGTTAAAGTGTAGAGTGTAGGGGTTACAGTGTAGTGTGTACGGGTTAGAGTGTAGAGTGTAGGGGTTAGAGTGTAGAGTGTATGGTGTAGGGGTTAAAGTGTAGAGTGTAGGGGTTACAGTGTAGTGTGTACGGGTTAGAGTGTAGAGTGTAGGGGTTAGAGTGTATGGTGTAGGGGTTAGAGTGTATGGTGTATGGTGTAGGGGTTAAAGTGTAGGGTGTAGGGGTTAGAGTGTAGAGTGTATGGTGTAGGGGTTAGAGTGTAGAGTATATGGTGTAGAGGTTAGAGTGTAGGGTGTATGGTGTAGGGGTTAGAGTGTAGAGTGTATGGTGTAGGGGTTAAAGTGTAGAGTGTAGGGGTTACAGTGTAGAGTGTAGGGGTTAGAGTGTAGGGTTTAGGGGTTAGAGTGTAGGGTGTAGAGGTTAGAGTGTAGTGTATGGTGTGGGGGTTAGAGTGTAGAGTGCATGGTGTAGAGGTTAGAGTGTAGGGTGTATGGTGTAGGGGTTAGAGTGTAGGGTGTAGGGGTTAGAGTGTATGGTGTATGGTGTAGGGGTTAGAGTGTAGGGTGTATGGTGTAGGGGTTAGAGTGTAGAGTGTAGAGTGTATGGTGTAGGGGTTAAAGTGTAGAGTGTAGGGTTTACAGTGTAGTGTGTAGGGGTTAGAGTGTAGAGTGTAGGGGTTAGAGTGTAGGGTGTAAGGGTTAGAGTGTAGGGTGTATGGTGTAGGGGTTAGAGTGTAGAGTGTATGGTGTAGGGGTTAAAGTGTAGAGTGTAGGGGTTACAGTGTAGTGTGTACGGGTTAGAGTGTAGAGTGTAGGGGGTAGAGTGTAGGGTGTAGGGGTTAGAGTGTAGGGTGTAGGGGTTAGAGTGTAGGGTGTATGGTGTAGGGGTTAGAGTGTAGGGGTTACAGTGTAGTGTGTAGGGGTTAGAGTGTAGAGTGTAGGGGTTAGAGTGTAGAGTGTAGGGGTTAGAGTGTAGGGTGTAGGGGTTAGAGTGTAGGGTGTATGGTGTAGGGGTTAGAGTGTAGAGTGTATGGTGTAGGGGTTAGAGTGTAGAGTGTATGGTGTAGGGGTTAAAGTGTAGAGTGTAGGGGTTACAGTGTAGTGTGTAGGGGTTAGAGTGTAGAGTGTAGGGGTTAGAGTGTAGGGTGTAGGGGTTAGAGTGTAGGGTGTATGGTGAAGGGGTTAGAGTGTAGAGTGTATGGTGTAGGGGTTAGAGTGTAGAGTGTATGGTGTAGGGGTTAAAGTGTAGAGTGTAGGGGTTACAGTGTAGTGTGTACGGGTTAGAGTGTAGGGTGTAGGGGTTAGAGTGTAGGGTGTAGGGGTTAGAGTGTAGGGCGTATGGTGTAGGGGTTAGAGTGTAGAGTGTATGGTGTAGGGGTTAGAGTGTAGAGTGTATGGTGTAGGGGTTAAAGTGTAGAGTGTAGGGGTTACAGTGTAGTGTGTACGGGTTAGAGTGTAGGGTGTAGGGGTTAGAGTGTAGAGTGTAGGGGTTAGAGTGTAGGGTGTAGAGGTTAGAGTGTAGGGTGTATGGTGTAGGGGTTAGAGTGTAGAGTGTATGGTGTAGGGGTTAAAGTGTAGAGTGTAGGGGTTACAGTGTAGTGTGTACGGGTTAGAGTGTAGAGTGTAGGGGTTAGAGTGTAGAGTGTATGGTGTAGGGGTTAAAGTGTAGAGTGTAGGGGTTACAGTGTAGTGTGTACGGGTTAGAGTGTAGAGTGTAGGGGTTAGAGTGTAGGGTGTAGGGGTTAGAGTGTAGGGTGTAGGGGTTAGAGTGTAGGGTGTATGGTGTAGGGGTTAGAGTGTAGAATGTATGGTGTAGGGGTTAAAGTGTAGAGTGTAGGGGTTACAGTGTAGTGTGTAGGGTTTAGAGTGTAGAGTGTAGGGTGTAGGGGTTAGAGTGTAGGGTGTATGGTGTAGGGGTTAGAGTGTAGAGTGTATGGTGTAGGGGTTAAAGTGTAGAGTGTAGGGGTTACAGTGTAGTGTGTACGGGTTAGAGTGTAGAGTGTAGGGGTTAGAGTGTAGGGTGTAGGGGTTAGAGTGTAGGGTGTAGGGGTTAGAGTGTAGGGTGTATGGTGTAGGGGTTAGAGTGTAGAATGTATGGTGTAGGGGTTAAAGTGTAGAGTGTAGGGGTTACAGTGTAGTGTGTAGGGTTTAGAGTGTAGAGTGTAGGGGTTAGAGTGTAGGGTGTAGGGGTTAGAGTGTAGGGTTTATGGTGTAGGGGTTCGAGTGTAGAGTGTATGGTGTAGGGGTTAAAGTGTAGAGTGTAGGGGTTACAGTGTAGTGTGTACGGGTTAGAGTGTAGAGTGTAGGGGTTAGAGTGTAGGGTGTAGGGGTTAGAGTGTAGGGTGTAGGGGTTAGAGTGTAGGGTGTATGGTGTAGGGGTTAGAGTGTAGAGTGCATGGTGTAGGGCTTAAAGTGTAGAGTGTACGGGTTAGAGTGTAGAGTGTAGGGGTTAGAGTGTAGAGTGTAGGGGTTAGAGTGTAGGGTGTACGGGTTAGAGTGTAGAGTGTAGGGGTTAGAGTGTAGAGTGTAGGGGTTAGAGTGTAGAGTGTAGGGTGTATGGTGTAGGGGTTAGAGTGTAGAGTGCATGGTGTAGGGCTTAAAGTGTAGAGTGTAGGGGTTACAGTGTAGTGTGTACGGGTTAGAGTGTAGAGTGTAGGGGTTAGAGTGTAGAGTGTAGGGGTTAGAGTGTAGGGTGTAGGGGTTAGAGTGTAGGGTGTATGGTGTAGGGGTTAGAGTGTAGAGTGTATGGTGTAGGGGTTAGAGTGTAAAGTGTATGGTGTAGGGGTTAAAGTGTAGAGTGTAGGGGTTACAGTGTAGTGTGTAGGGGTTAGAGTGTAGGGGTTAGAGTGTAGGGTGTATGGTGTAGGGGTTAGAGTGTAGAGTGTATGGTGTAGGGGTTAGAGTGTAGAGTGTATGGTGTAGGGGTTAAAGTGTAGAGTGTAGGGGTTACAGTGTAGTGTGTACGGGTTAGAGTGTAGGGTGTAGGGGTTAGAGTGTAGAGTGTAGGGGTTAGAGTGTAGGGTGTAGGGGTTAGAGTGTAGGGTGTATGGTGTAGGGGTTAGAGTGTAGAGTGTATGGTGTAGGGGTTAGAGTGTAGAGTGTAGAGTGTAGGGGTTAAAGTGTAGAGTGTAGGGGTTACAGTGTAGTGTGTACGGGTTAGAGTGTAGGGTGTAGGGGTTAGAGTGTAGAGTGTAGGGGTTAGAGTGTAGGGTGTATGGTGTAGGGGTTAGAGTGTAGAGTGTATGGTGTAGGGGTTAAAGTGTAGAGTGTAGGGGTTACAGTGTAGTGTGTACGGGTTAGAGTGTAGAGTGTAGGGGTTAGAGTGTAGAGTGTATGGTGTAGGGGTTAAAGTGTAGAGTGTAGGGGTTACAGTGTAGTGTGTACGGGTTAGAGTGTAGAGTGTAGGGGTTAGAGTGTAGAGTGTAGGGGTTAGAGTGTAGGGTGTAGGGGTTAGAGTGTAGTGTATGGTGTAGGCATTAGAGTGTGGTAGTGTGACTACATTTTCTGTATTGACTTTAAATGTTGTGTTCAGATTGATGAGTTATTCTGATTACAGTCTTTTTCTTTGGCTTATGCTTGATATTAAAACTTATGTCTTATGTTTGTTTATTGTATACAATTTATGATCAAAGCTCTATAATTTTTATTTGCCCCTATGCTGCATTTAAACAACTCTATATTTCCTGTTAATAAGCTGCTCTGTGACATCAATAATGCTCTTACACTCTGTTTCATGGATTAATGCAGAAAGAGACTACACTAGCTGTATGAGTGTAAATATAGCAGGTATAAATATACATGTGATGAGTCAGTGACTCTGAACTGCTTTTTAAAACTGAAGCTTTTCTTCTTTTGAGCTGAACTAAAGCACTGAGAATAACTTGCTCTAATTCAGTTCTCAGCAAGTAGCTAACAAGCTCATCATCCATTCTCTTTTTTTATTTCCCAAATTGACAGTAAAATGGAAACCCAGAAACTTCCATTAAACACAATTACATGCAATGGCTATTAAAGCTAAGACCTTGGTGTCCCAATTCTGGAGAGTGCAAACTGAATCACCAGATATTAGTTTCACCCACGTTTTGCCAGGAGATTCACTTATTTCTGGTTTTTAACTTATATATTTCTTAGTCACAGCAAAAAGTTACGAATCGAGGCACCTTTAGCACCTAGTATGTAACAATTAGAGGGAAGAAATGTAAAAGAGAAAGAGAAGTTAAACACCTCCACATGATGCAGTGGGAGAAAAATACACAGAGTTACAGAAAGGAAATGAAGAATCACAGCTCTGTTAATAAACTAACACAGTTTTTATCTTCTCATTATAGTTCAGTCAATATGGAATTCTAAATCACACACAATCTACAGATGATCAGAATCATGTTGTATCCTCTAAAATTAACACAAAATCGGTTTCTTCTGTATGATCCGGCAAAAACAAACACAGCACAATCTACAAATTGAATCCCACCAATTAGGAGTTGATCTGGAGTTATTAGAAATCCTATCACACTTATAGAAGCACTCACACCCTCAGGTGTGTTCTTCTCTAAGGAGGGGCTTACATATTTTTTCCTCTTCGATGAAGAGCAGATTGTGGAATGTTGCAGTGATTTTTCTGCAAGTTTCTCCTATGTCCATTAAGGATATCTGTGATTTCACCAGATAGATCATTAGGTTTTTATTAGCTGTAGGTGAAGAGGAAGTGAGTGAACAAGCAGGTAATGAGTCTCACCTGTAAATTATTACAGCCAGTAAACTGTGCAAGAGAGAAAGCAAAGATCTGAGCATTGCTGAGCAATTGTGTGCAAAAGTGTTTACTGTGTGTATATATGTGTGCAATATGTGTATAAGTGTATGTGTGTATACAAATGTGTGTGTGTGTGTGTGTGTGTGTGTGTGTGTGTGTGTGTGTGTGTGTGTGTGTGTGTGTGTGTGTGTGTGTGTGCTCATTGGAGCTCCAGTGAGAAATGAGGGAAAGATGTAATAAGATTTGCGTAAAGAAATGAAGTGGAAGAAAATGTGTTTCACTGTATAGACTGTAATTCTGCCATGTGCTGTTCTTCCACTTCATCTGCACTGTGAGGTGGAAAATTAGCTGTGTGTGTGTGTGTGTGTGTGTGTGTGTGTGTGTGTGTGTGTGTGTGTGTGTGTGTTTGTGTGTGTGTGTGTGTACATAATCAAAAAGAACTACTATTAGAACTATTAAGATAAGATAAGAGATCAGATAAGATAAGATAAGATAAGATAAGATAAGATATACCTTTATTCGTCCCACAGTGGGGAAATTTCTTTGTTACAGCAGCAAAGGAAAGAAATAAAAAAATAATAATAATAATAATAAATGCAAATATATAAAAGAATAGACACATAGACATACTATAGTATACAAGTATATACACAACACAATGTATAAAAACAAATAAGGAAAAAGTACGTATTGCAGGTCGTATTTCACACAGGTAATATTATTACACAGTTAAACAGTAATAACAGTAACTATTACACAGTTAAACAGTAATAGGTGTGTATTTTGGTGAATGGTTCACTGGGAGCAGCTTTGATTGTAAAGTCTAATAGCAGCAGGGCGAAAAGACCTTCTGTATCGCTCCTTCAGACACTTAGGATGTAACAGTGTGTCACTGAAGGAGCTGCTCAACGATGATACAGTTTCATAAAGGGGGTGAGAGGCGTTCTCCAGCAATGATGAGAGTTTTGCTACCATCCTCCTTTCTCCCACCTCCTGTACAGTGTCCAGGGGAATCTCCAGGACTGAGCTGGCCTTCCTGGTCAGCTTGTCCAGTCTCTTCCCGTCTGCAGTAGAGATGCTGCTACCCCAGCAGACCACACCATAGAATATGGCTGAGGCCAGCACAGAGTCAAAAAAGTTCTTCAGTAGCTCTCCCTGCACTCCAAAAGACCTTAGTCTCCTCAGCAGAAAGAGTCTGCTCTGCCCTTTCTTATAAATTGCCTCAGTGTTGTCTGTCCGGTCCAGTTTGTTGTTCAGATGAACACCCAGGTATTTGTAAGAGTCCACTCTCACAATCTCCTTTCCCTGAATGTTTACCAATGGAAATGATGAAGTGTGTTTGTGCCTAAAATCCACCACCAGTTCTTTGGTTTTCCTCGCATTTATCTGGAGGCAACTCCATTGGCACCAGTCCACAAAGTTCTGTATAAGTCCTTTGTACTCCCTGTCATCATCATCCGTGATCAGACCGACGATAGCAGAGTCATCAGAGAACTTCTGTAGGTGACAGGTTGCTGAGCTAGACATGAAGTCTGCAGTGTAGACTGTGAAGCGAAACGGGGCTAAAACCATTCCCTGCGGGGCTCCAGTGTTGCAGACAATCATGGCAGACTCAGTCACGAGTCCTCACATACTGTAGTCGGTCTGTGAGGTAGTCCAGTATCCAGGCAGACAGATGATGGTCCACTCCCATGTACACCATCTTATCCCTCTAGAGCGCAGGTTGGATGGTGTTAAAAACACTAGAGAAGTCAAAAAACATGACTCTCACAGTGCTCCCAGCCTTTTCCAGGTGTGAAATAGCCCGATTTAGGAGGAAGATGATTGCGTCTTCCACTCTAATGCCAGTTCAGTAGGCAAACTGAAGTGGATCCAATGATGGGCCAGCATTTACATTTACATAAACTGTCCCATTAATATTCATAGATATTTTCTTTTGATATTACTGTATAGGAAGTGAAGCTCCTATGTACATTTATCACATAATTTTACATTTACATTTGCGGCATTTAGCAGACGCCCTTATCCAGAGCGACGTACAAAAGTGCTTTGAGTCTCTAGTAATGAATAAATCTACACTGGTATGCAAGATTACAAACCTAATATAAATATAACCCTTGAATTCTACAAACTTGGAAAGTGCTAACTTAAGTGTTTCAGGAAGAGGTAGGTCTAAAGTCGTCGCTTGAAGATAGTCAGGGACTCTGCTGTACGTACATCTAGGGGAAGTTCATTCCACCACCTCGGTGCCAGAACAAAGAAGAGCCTTCAAGTGTATTTACCCTTTTATTCTGAGAGAAGGTGGTACCAGTCGAGCAGTGCTGGAGGATCTCAGACAGCGTGGTGCAGTGCGAGATGTGATAAGGTCACTGAGGTAAGATGGTGCTGGTCCATTTTTGGCCTTGTAGGCAAGCATCAGTGTTTTGAATCTGATACGTGCAGCTACTGGAAGCCAGTGAAGGGAGTGCAGCAGTGGAGTGGTGTGGGAGAACTTGGGCAGATTGAACACAAGTCGTGCAGCTGCGTTTTGGATCATTTGCAGTGGACGAATAGCGTTCAGGGGAAGACCTGCCAGCAGAGAGTTGCAGTAGTCAAGTCTTGAAATGACAAGAGACTGAACAAGTACCTGGGCAGCCTGTGTGGACAGAAATTGTCAAATCCATCGGATGTTGTAGAGAAGAAATCGACAAGAACAAGCAACATTAGCGACATGTGGAAAGAAGGACAGCTCATTGTCCATAGTTACTCCAAGGTTACGAGCAGTGGCTAAAGGAGAGAGCAGAGAGTCATGAAGTGTTATTTGGAGATCTTGACCTGGAGATGAATCACCTGGGATGACCAGCAGTTCTGTTTTGCTGGGGTTGAGTTTTAGTTGGTGAGCACTCATCCATGAAGTCTGTCAAGCATGCCGAGATCCGAGCAGAAGCTGTGGTATCTGATGGAGAGAAAGAAAAGATTAGTTGAGTGTCATCTGCATAGCAGTGATAAAACCCATGTGAGGATATGACTTCACCAATGGAGTGGGTATAGAGTGAGAAAAGGAGGGGACCAAGTACCGAGCCTTGTGAGACACCAGTGGTGAGTCTGCACAGAGCAGATGTGGATCCCCTCCATGTTACCTGGTATGAGCAACCTTCCAGGTCGGAAGCAAACCATTCCCATGAGGTTACTGGCAATGTGACATCTGTTCTGTGAATGGGAATGCCTGTGTCTGTAAGATATGACTACAGAGATGGGTTTGAGGCACATGACTGATCCCCCAATTTGAGATTAATGTGTTTTAAAAAGAAAAAGAAAAAAAGTACAAATAAGAAATTCTAAATAAACACTATCTGTTACTGTTTTAGGTGGGCTACCAGCAATATGCCACACAGCTGGTCTGCACAGGTCTTTAGCTGATCAAATCTGTTAAAGAATAGATTAAGATCATTCACCCACTGCTGGTCACCTTCAGCCTAAGAGCTGGGCTCCTTATGACCAGTGATGGTTTTGAGCCCCCTCCACACACCGCTGACATTGTTCTGCTGCAACTGATTCTCCATCTTCCTCCTGTAGCATGCTTTGTTTTCCCTGATCGTCTTTCTCAGTTCTCTCTGGACAGCTTTCAGCTCTTCCTTGTTTCCTGATTTAAAAACCCTCTTCTTCTATTTAAGGAGAGTCTTTATATCAGGGTTGATCCATGGTTTGTTGTTGGGAAAACACTGTACAGTCCTGGTGGGTACAGTATTCTCCACACAGAAGTTAATGTAGTCAGTAATAGAACTAAACAAATCCCATTCCATCTGCAGATCTTCACTTCTGTCCCACCGAGTCATCTTGTCCTAATGCCTACTGATTTATCTATAGCTGAGTGTGTCTGTGTGTGTGTGTGTGTGTGTGTGTGTGTGTGTGTGTGTGTGTGTGTGTGTGTGTGTGTGTGTGTGTGTGTGTTTGTGCGTGCGTTGTAGCACTCGCCTTAATGGAATGCTGCACACAGATGGTTTTATTGCCCTTTACCTCTTTAGCATCAGTGGCAGCTAACACTAATTGCCAAGGCAGTAATCAGGTAAAAAGCTCTATCTCAGTGTAATGCATACCTTCCAGATACACACACACACACACACACACACACACACACACACACACACACACACACTGCACTGATGCTTGTTACAGTTTGTGTGTTTTCGAGGGATAAGAACCTTTAAGCAGTGAAGGATCTGCTGCATTATGCAATGTGTTTCAGAGTAAGTGGGATTTTGGTTCCACAAGGACTGCATCCAGGCTCTACTTCTTGGGGAACTTCCTGGAAACACTGTATATGCTAATTACAGTGTGCAAAATCTCCTGTCGTGGAAGACCAGGAAGAGTTGGGGCAGAGGGAGAAGATGAAGGACAAAGAAAATACAGATAGTTAAATAAAAGGGAGGAGAAGGAGGAGGGTGAGTAGTAGAAGAAGAAGATAGAGATCAAATAAAAAGGAAGAGAAGGAGGAGGAGAACAAAGGGACAATGCAGAAAATAGAAGAGTAAAAGGAGGAAAAGAAGAAGGAGAAAAAGAAAGAACAGAGGATGAAGAAGAAGGAGGAGGAGAAGAAGCTCTGTACTCATACACTCAGTAATTAGAATGTCAGTAAGATGAAGTGAGACACAGATCCACACTGCTAGCGCCAGCGCTGAGTTCTGTGGAGACCGAATTATCTTGTCACTGCTGTCTCTCACTTCATCCCCATCATTTACAACAACGCTTTTGTAATTAACTCACATTAATTTCTTTTCCATGCACAGCATTTAGCAGATGTCGTTATCCAGAGAGATGTATAGAAGCATTTAATGTCTGCATCTGAAGCATCTTCATGCAAGTTCATTTTCGGGAGCTTTACACTGAAACTCCGTGCGGAAAAGCTTTTCACTTTCCATTTGAATTCAATGACTCCACTGATTTACAGCCAGAGGAAGTTCATTACTAAGTCAAGTCAAGTCAAGAAGCTTTTATTGTCATTTCAACCATATATATATATCTGATGCATTACACATTGAAATGAAACAATGTTCCTCCTGAACCCTGATGCTACAACAACAATCACAGAAAACACAGGGTTAAGGACTAGTGATTGTCCTCACCACATAAAGTGCATTGTGTGCAACCAGGTGCAAACAGTGCAAGACAACACAAGACAGTGCAAGATAAATACACAGAACACAAAATAGCGCCACCAGTAAACCTGTTGTATATTGCAAACTGGTGTGTAAAAGATGTAAAATTAACATTGTAAGTAACAAAAATGTAAACAAAATGTTGTGCAAAAGTCTGGTGAAGGAAAGAGGAAAAGAGAAGGAGATAGTCCCTGAATTCTGACTGATGGTCAGTAGAGTAAAGAAGAAGACAGGAGTAGAGGGAAAAAGTGAGACTGATTGAAGAGCTGATATTGATAATATGAACTTATTGAGACAGTAAGAAACGATGGAGAACAGCACCAGTGGAAAATCAGCATGAAGCAATTCAGTTTAGTTCAGTGTTATTTGTAGATCACTTTACATAATGCACATTGTATCAAAGCAACTTGAAAGAAATAAGTAAATTACAAATATAAATGTTAAATGAATAAACAAAAATCAGTCCATATATGTTTATCTCTAATGAACACACCAGTGGCAACAGTGGCAAAGAGAGAACTTTCTGAGATTATATGAGGAAAAGCCCTTGAGAGGAACATCTATCATAGTTGAAGTCCATTGATCATTGTGATTGTAGTTGTAGCTAACCAATGTAGCCAACTGTTTGTATTTATTACAGTGCAAATCCAGCTTAATGGTTCCTAAGTTCATTCCCCCCACAGTATTTCAGGATGCTTAACTTGAAAGTGGTTTGGCATATAGAACAGAACTAAAATGGAGAAGCAGAAGGAAACACAGACATGAGGATCTCTGGGATAAAAGACTCCACTAAACAAATGTGTTCAGCCTCGACTTGAACACTGAAACTGTGTCTGTGTCCCAACACTGATAAGGTTTATTTTATTTTAAGGACTCTTGCTGAAGTAGATGTGGATTTTCTACATTACCTAAAATGTATATTTCCTCCCTTAAATAATTAAACAAAATACTACCATATAATCCAAAATTCAATTCATTAATATGTACAGGAAATGGCAAAAGCTACGGAGAGATTGAGGAGCATGAATATGGTCAATCTAGTAGCATGGAACTTCTCAGTATTAACTATAAGGACAGCTTCTGTGGAATAAGCTGCTTTAATGGCAGACTGGTTTTAATGTTCGAGGTCATTGTAAGTCGGGTCTGGACAACTGGCTGTTATTCTGGAGGTTTTCTGGATAGGAAGAATCATAGCTGTTTTGAGAGCATGAGATTATGACACTATTGCATTACATTGGAACTGATCAAGAGAAGAAGATCTGGAGAAACGTGGATAAGTTGGGATCCAGAAGGTAGTAGGTAAGATTAGAAAAAGTGTTGTGGAGGTTGTTTGGCTCAGATTCAGATGCTTTCAACTACCCTTTATAAATGATAAGTAACTTTTAGTAGCTCACATCAGAGGAACACATTCATGGATGAGGGAAGAATGAGAACACAAATGAGAACCATGGAAGCACGGGTGCGGCGGGAATTTCTCTTACGTATCTGCCATCTGCAGCTTGTAGTGAGAGAAAGAGGGGGTTAGAGTTGCCATTAGTCGGGAGCCCAAGGTTCTCCAACTCACTGTCCTCCTGGCTGCCTTTTATAAGCCTCACCGGGCTTAAAGACAGCGAGGAGCTTTCCTTTTTTCTTAGTGTCCAACTTCTCCTACAGCTCCTCATATGCCTTTTCCTTTTTTTTTTCCTCTGCTTTCGCCACATCCCTCTTCACCTGCTGCCGCATCTCCTTGTTCTCCTGCCTACTTTTCTCATCTCTCTGTCGATCCCAATTCTGTTTCTCCAACCTCTTTCTCCTTCTGCTCTCCTGCACTTCCTCATTCCACCACCACGTCTCTTTGTCTTCCTTTCTATTTCCAGATGTCACACCAAGAACCTTTTTATCTGTCTCCCTCATCACTTCTGCAGTAGTTCCACTATCATCCAGCACCTCTTTACCACCACCGAGCTCCTGTCTGACCTCTTCCCTGAACCTCACACTACATTCTTCCTCCTTCAGTTTCCACCATCTTATTCTTCTTTCAGTCCTCACTCTCCTCCTCTTCTTCTTTACCTCCAAAACCATTCTACAGACCACCATCCGATGCTGTCTAGCTACACTGTCCCCTGCCAACACCTTACAGTCTCCAATCTCCTTCAGGTTGCATCTCCTACATAGAACATAGTCCACCTGTGTGCACCTTCCTCCACTCTTATAGGTCACCCTATGATCCTCCTTCTTCTTAAAAAAGGTGTTCACCACTGCCATTTCCATCCTTTTAGCAAAATCTACCACCATCTGCCCTTCCACATTCCTCTCCTCAAAACCACACCTACCATCACCTCCTCATCACCTCTGTTCCCTTCACCTACATGACCATTAAAGTCTGCACCAATCTTTCATTCCTAGGTTCACCTTTTATCACTTCATCTAACTCACTCCGGAATTTTTCCTTCTTCTACATCTCACAACCCACTTGTGGAGCATAAACACTGATGACATTTATCATCATCCCTTCAACTTCCAGCTTCACGTTCATCTCCCTATCAGAAACTCTCTTCACCTCCACTACACTCTTACTGTACTCTTCCTTCAGAATCACCCCTACATACAACATACAACACTACACAACACACTGTTTCACCTGCCATAGCCTCTGAAGGCCAGAGGAGTCTAAAGAGAGAGAGGGGGGGGGGGGGAATATGTGGCGGAAGAGAGGACAAAACAGATGGATGATGGAGAGAAAGAGGAGAGAAAAGTAGAGGAAAAGGGAGGAAAAAAGAAAACAGGATGGGGAGGAGAGAAATGTGGAAGAGATGAATCAGGGAGATGGTGAGGGAAGGGGGAGCGAGAGTAAAAAGAGGAGGAAAATGAGGGATATGAGAGAAGAGAAAAGACCAATAAATGAGTATATCTCATATATCCCCGTGCACCCCATTCACCCCCCCCTCCAAACTGGCCCCAGGCAAAACATTTACAGCAAAAGTGCATTGTGGGATTGATGATGAATTAACAGCAAAAACACATCCATCTCAGAGCTTTCATACACCATGAATAAAAATCTCTCTCTCTCTCTCTCTCTCTCACACACACATTCCTGCTTTCTCTCTCTCTCTCTCTCTTTCTCTCTTAATCTCACACACACACACATTCCTGCTCTCTCTCTCACACACAAAAAAACAAACACACAGACACACACAGAGCAACTACTTTATCACAATTACCTACCGAGAGAGAGAGAGAGAGAAAGAGAGAGAGAGAGAGAGAGAGAGAGAGAGAGAGTGTGTGTGTGTGTGTGTGTGTGTGTGTGTGTGTGTGTGTGTGTGTGTGTGTGATGAAGAAAGACCTGCAAGCTCATTATTATACAAATCTGAGCTAATTATTTTACATTAGACCAGGATAAGATATTAAACTGGTTTATTGCCAGAGATAGATGTGTGAGAAGTTGCTCTGTGGGTTCAATTCATGTTTATTTGTATAGCGCTTTTAACATTGAACATTATCTCAGAGCAGCTTTACACAGATAATGTGGAGATAAAAATGAAGATGTTCTTTATAAGTGTAAGTTTGTCTCTGATGAACAAGTCGGTGGAGACTGTGGTGAAGGAAAAACTCCCTGAGATGCAGAAGGAAGAAAGCTTGAGAGGAACCAGACTCAAGGGGAACCTCATCCTCATCTGGGTTCCACTGAATGTCCATTTATTACAGATAAACGATGTTGAGGTGCAGTGATGGAGATCAGAGCAAACTGTAGTCCTGAGTCAGTGTAGCAGACTGATGATATTAACTGAATGGAGAATGCAGGTTGATGATTCTTATGAGGAAATAAATGAAATGAAGTCGTTCTCTTGAATAGGAGTAAAACTTTGTAATTGATGGTCTGTTATAATTACACTGCTGTCTACAGGGTTATTTATAAAATAGTTTGGATTTTTTGCCTGATGATTTCAACTTTATTTTCAATACTAAATCTCATCAGAGTAAAGAGGTTTCTGTATTTCGGTAAACACCAGGAGTTTAACATGCCCAGAAGGACCAGGCTTATTGATCTGCTCTGAGAGAAGATATCTGTTTAGGGTTATTCCAACACCCCCATGTTGCAAGGCCTGAGCTAGGATGTGTAGAAATCCTCTTCACTTACTAGAACTTCCAGATAGTAAAGTGGTTGCAGTAGTCTAATTCAGATTTAATAAAAAGATGAACTAGTTTTTCTGCATCTGTATTGTTAGCATTGTCAGTGTTAAAGTTAGCATTAGCACTTTTAGTGACATCGAAGGGGAGATGTGTAGCAGTGACAAGCAGATGCTGTTTAGAAGCTTGGCATCAGTGACACACTCTGTATTATGAACTCTGGCATTAGCACTGTTAGTGATGATGAAGAGCCATATGGCCTCCCTGCTGGAGCTGAAACCTGTCTGTCTGCATCATGACCTCCAACATCACACTGATATAAAACCTCATCACTCCATCACACACACACACACACACACACACACACATTTACAGCCCTACCCATGTCAAACAGTCAAACACACACACACACACACACACACACACACACACACACACACACACACACACATTTACAGCTCTACCCATGTCAGTCAAAAACACACACACACACACACACACACACACACACACACACACACACACGTTTACAGATCTACCCATGTCAAACAGTCTCACACACACACACACACACACACACACACACACACACACACAGCCCCCCCCCCCCCCACACACACACACACGTTTACAGATCTACCCATGTCAAACAGTCTCACACACACACACACACATACACACACACACACACACACACACACACACACACATACACACACACACACACACACACACACACACACACACACACACAGCCCCACACACCTAATACAGTCTGTCTTCATCTCCCTCTCTTGCACACACAGATGGAGAAAATGGAAAAACCTGAAGGTAATGCAAGAGATGGAAATGAACCATCTGTAGGAAACCATCAGGTTCTGTACAGATCATGTGATGCAGCTACTGTTTACCAGTGGCAGGCCATGCATTTGGTACCTGGGCATTTAGTGGAGACGTACCTGACTTAATCCACCTCTTAATACCACCATGATCACTTTGCAATTATAGAAACCATCATTACAATACAAAAATGCAATATAACAACACACGACATTACAGCGAGAGAGACATTTCACATATGGAGGGTGAAACCATTTAACTTAATTTTACTCTTCCTTCACCAGTCATGGTACCAACATTTAAAGTACCAAGTTAATTCAAGTTTATTTCTATTGCACGTTTCACAACAGACATTGTCTCAAAGCAGCTTTACAGAATTTAACAGTGAAGGTGAATGGTGTGTGTTTATCCCTGATGAGCAGCCGTGGCGACTGTGGCAAGAAAAAACTCCCTTAGATGTTATGAGGAAGAAACCTTGAGAGGAACCAGACTCAAAAGCAGAACCTCATCCTCATTTGGGTGACATCAAGAGTGTGATTATAGTCTTTAAACACTACAGAACACTGGAGAGTGAGAACTAACATGAGCACTGGAGTGTGTGATTATGAGTGATGATCTTTCTACAGTTTTATACAGTCCTTTATAAAACTAGTAGCTACTGAGCAACTTATAAAATAGCTCAATATTTGAGATCATCACAGATCCAACCCAAACCTCCACTCTCCTCCACTTCTCCTTTCCCTGTTGTCTCTGTAGACGTCTTCCTCCTCTTCTTCTCCTCCTTTGACCAACAGTAGCCCAATTTCCTTCAGTACCCTGTTGGCTAACAATACCTGTGGTACCCGTTGCTAAGCTGGGCCTCGACCGAACCGGTATGAATTTTTAAAAGGGAATTTTTATAGGACTGTGGTGAGACCTGAGATGTTGTATGGTTTAGACACAGTGGCATTGAGTAAAAGACAGGAGGTGGAGCTGGAGGTAGCAGAGCTGAAGATGCTGAGATGTTCATTGGGAGTGACGCATTTCAAATCTCCCATTATTGTCTAAGATTTTAGAAAAGATTGTCGCTGCCCAGTTCTGTTCACACTTGCAAGAAAACAATATCTTTGAAGAGTTTTAGTCAGGTTTTAGGCTCATCATAGCACAGAAACTGCCCTTGTTACAATCACTAATGACCTGTTTTTAGCTTCAGACCAAGGCTTCATCTCGCTGTTAGTTTTACTAGATCTTAGTGCTGCACTATAGACCATGATCTTCTCCTGGATCAATTACAGAATTACATCAGCATTCAGGGACAGGCATTAAGCTGGTTTAAATCCTACCTGTCCGATCGTTACCATTTCGTAGACTTAAATGGAGAGCTATCCATTGTTACGCTGATGATACCCAATTATATATCTCATCTAAACCAGGCGATACACTCAATTAACTCGGATAACTGAGTGTGTTAAAGAAATAAGAGACTGGATGACGCATAACTTTCTACTTTTAAATTATGATAAGACGGAGATTTTGCTCATCGGCCCAAAAAACAGTACACAGAAGCTCCAGCATTTCAACCTGCATTTAGACGGATTTTCTGTAACCACTAGTTCAACAGTAAAAGACCTGGGAGTTATTTTAAAGCAGCTTGTCTTTCAAAAATCATATTAACCAAGTTACAAAAACAGCTTCTTCCACCTTAGAAATATTGCTAAGTTAAGAAACATGTTTATATCTGATGCAGAGAAGCTCGTCCATGCGTTCATGACCTCCAGAATAGACTACTGTAATGCATTACTAGGTGGAGGTCCTGCATCATTAATAAACAAGCTTCAGTTAGTTCAGAATGCAGCAGCCAGAATTCTTACAAGGTCAAGAAAATATGATCACATAACCCCAATCTTCTCATCCCTGCAGTGGCTTTCTGTTAAGTTTCGAATAGACTACAAACTATTACTTCTTACTTATAAAGCACTAAATGGTTTATCTCCATGTATCTCTTCAGTCTTTTAACACGCTAGAATCCATCATGCTCCCTAAGATCTCAACTTTGGACTTCTAGTAGTTCCTAGAATAGCAAAGTCCACAAAAGGTGGTAGCTCATTCTCACATTTAACCCCTAAACTTTGGAACATTCTTCCTGACAGTGTTCGGGGCTCAGACACACTCTCCCAGTTTAAGTGCATATTAAAGACGTATGTTTTTAGCGAGTTCTACACATAATACTGGCTTCCTGTTAAGTTTCGTAGCTCGCAGCGGCCTCTCCGGATCCAAAAATGGTGCTTTCACCATATTTAGCCCGACCTTCCACAATACATGGACACCAGAGACAGCTGTGTTCATGTGTACGACCACCAGACACTGTTACAGTACAGACATCATGCAACCAACAATCTGCATGATGATCTTATTAACAACCTTCGCGACCTCGGCTTGCTGCGACCTCGGCCACAAAGACCAGGCCCCCAGCCCTCGGTGTTACCCGATGCCGGTGGCCAGGAGAGGAGACCTCGAAAGCGCTGTTCGAGGAAGCGGAAGCGCGGCAAGCGGGCGGGTGTCCGTGCTAGGCTAAATGCTAACCCTAGCCGGCCGGCTATCCCGTCCATTTTTCTTTCCAACGTCTGCTCCCTGGATAATAAACTGGACTACATCCGACTCCAGCAAACCACACGGCGAGAGTTTAGAGACGTGGCTCAGCGACAGAGTTCCGGACGCCGCCATCCAGCTAGACGGGCTAACCGTGTTTCGAGCCGACAGAAACACAGCTCTGTGCGGTAAGACTCGCGGTGGTGGCGTATGTGTTTATATCAACACGGAATGGTGTAAGAACTCTGTGCTTGTTTCATGCTACTGCTCATCGCTAGTGGAGTTTGTGACTGTTAGATGCAGACCTTTTTATTTACCACGGGAATTCACAACTGTTTACATTGTCGGAGTGTACATTCCACCCAGTGCTAATGCTAAGGAGGCACTGTGTGAACTCTACGGCGCTATTAGCGACCTGCAGAATGCTCACCCCGACGGATTGTTTATTATCGCCGGAGATTTCAACCATGCGAATCTCAAGACTGTGCTTCCTAAACTCCATCAGCATGTGAACTTTGCAACGAGAGGAGCGAACACGCTGGATCTTGTTTACACAAACATCCCCGGCGCGTATCGTGCGGAGCCCCGCCCCCATCTCGGATACTCAGACCACTGCTCTGTTATGCTTATTCCAGCATACAGACCGCTCATCAGACGCTCTAAACCGGTTCTGAAACAGGTGAAAACCTGGCCAGAAGGAGCTACTTCTGCTCTTCAGGACTGTTTTGAGTGCACTGACTGGGACATGTTTAGAGAGGCTGCAACCTACGGCGATTCCATCAACTTGGAGGAGTACACGTCATCAGTGACCTGCTACATCAGTAAGTGCATTGACGATGTGACCATCTCCAAGACCATCACTACACGCTCCAACCAGAAACCGTGGATGACTGCAAATGTGCGTGCGCTGTTGAAACAAAGAGACTCTGCCTTCAGAACAGGGGACAAGGCGGCCTTAAAAACAGCAAGGGCCAAACTGTCTCGTGCTATCAGAGAGGCAAAGCGCACGCACGCGAAGAAAATCCACGACCACTTCCAGGACAGTGGAGACACCCGGCGCATGTGGCAGGGCATCCAGGCGATCACGAATTACAAGACCACATCACCTGCTTGTGACCGTGAGGCCTCCCTCCCAGATGCGCTGAACGACTTCTACGCCCGGTTTGAGGTACAGAACAATGTGGTGGCGAGGAAGACCATCCCTCCTCCCACTGACCAGGTGCTCTGTCTAACCACAGCTGAAGTGAGGAAAACTCTATGCAGAGTTACCCCCACGGAAGTCTGCTGGAACTGACAACATTCCTGGCAGAGTGCTCAGGGAATGTGCAGAACAACTAGCAGATGTCTTCACTGACATCTTCAACATCTCCCTGAGCAGTAACGTTGTTCAAGACAACGACCATCGTTCCTGTGCCAAAGAAATCGACTGTCTCCTGCCTCAATGACTATCGTCCCGTCGCGCTCACTCCCATCGTGATGAAGTGCTTCGAGAGGCTCGTCATGAGGCACATCAAGACACAGCTTCCACCCTCCCTGGACCCCATGCAGTTTGCGTATCGTCCAAACCGTTCCACGGACGATGCTATCTCCACAACCCTCCACCTGGCCCTCACCCACCTGGAAAACAAGGACTCGTATGTACGAATGCTGTTCATTGATTTCAGCTCAGCATTCAACACAATCATTCCTCAGCACCTGATCGAGAAGCTGAACCTTCTGGGCCTGAACACCTCTCTCTGTAACTGGATCCTGGATTTCCTGACTGGGAGACCTCAGGCAGTCCGGATCGGGAACAGCATCTCCAGCACCACCACACTGAGCACTGGAGCCCCTTAGGGCTGTGTGCTCAGTCCACTGCTGTTCACTCTGCTGACTCACGACTGTGCACCAATGCACAGCTCGAATCATATCATCAAGTTTGCTGATGACACGACCGTGGTGGGTCTAATCAGCAGGAACGATGAGTCAGCATATAGAGAAGAGGTGCAACGGTTAACTGCCTGGTGTGGAGCAAACAACCTGTCTCTGAACGTGGACAAAACGAAAGAGATGGTTGTGGACTTCAGGCGAGCACAGAGCGACCAATCTCCACTGATTATCGATGGATCCTCTGTGGAGATCGTCAAGAGCACCAAATTCCTTGGTGTTCATCTGGCGGACAACCTCACCTGGTCACTTAACACTAGCTCCATCACCAAGAAAGCCCAGCAGCGTCTCTACTTCCTGAGAAGGCTGAGGAAAGCCCATCTCCCTCCCCCCATCCTGTCCATGTTCTACAGAGGGACCATTGAGAGCATCCTGAGCAGCTGCATCACTGCCTGGTTTGGGAATTGCACCGTCTCGGATCGCAAGACCCTACAGAGGATAGTGAGGACAGCTGAGAAGATCATCGGAGTCTCTCTCCCCTCTATCATGGACATTTACACCACACGCTGCAACCGCAAAGCACACAGCATTGTGGACGATCACACACACCCCTCACACACATACTTCACCCTCCTACCATCAGGAAAACGGTTCCGAAGCATTCGGGCCGTCACAACAAGACTGTGTAACAGTTTCTTTCCACAAGCCATCAGGCTTCTCAACACAAAGAACTGAACAGAACTCACACACACTCACTTACACACACACACACACACACTCACTGTGTGTTACTGTTACTGAACTGTACAACCTGGACTAAACACAATCATCACTCATCTCGATCCACTCCACCACCATTTATATATTTATTATTATTTATACTCGCACCTTATATTCAGTAAAATGTTTACATGCTGTTTTTGCACCTTTTATACTACAGTATAATGTTCACATGCGGTCTTTGCACCTCCTTGCTGCTGTTCTTTTGCACTACATTGCTCTGTTCTGTTGTACTTTTTCCTGGGTATAGTTTTTACATTTCTCCTTCACAGTACTGTATATTTAAGTATACAGTAGGTTTACTAGTCGGCGCTATACTTGGTTTTTGTCTTTTGTCTTGTCTTGTGTTGTCTGTCTGCACTCTGTCTGTCTGTACTGTTCTTTTGTTTGCACTGTTTGCACCAGGCTGCACTCGATGCACTTTATGTTGTTTTGTTGTTTAGTGTAGCACCAGGGTTTCGGAGGAACGTTGTTTCGTTTTTACTGTGTACTGTGTACCACTGTGTATAGTAAAAATGACAATAAAAGCCACTTGACTTGACTTGACTTGACTTATAAAACACTAAATGGTTTATCTCCATGTGTCTCTCCAGTCTTCTAACACGCTACAATCCGTCACGCTCCCTGAGATCTCAAAACTCTGGACTTCTAGTAGTTCCTAGAATAGCAAAGTCCACTAAAGGTGGTAGAACATTCTCACATTTAGCTCCTAAACTCTGGAATAATCTTTCTGACAGTGTTCGGGGCTCAGACACACTCTCCCAGTTTAAGTGCAGATTAAAGACCTATCTTTTTAGCGAGTTCTACAAATAACACACATCACATCATAACCTTGTGCTCCAGAACATCTGATCACATGCACATTATCAACTTGTGCTGTTAATATCATGAACAGCAGCTACGCTAATTCCTCTCCACTGCTTCTCTTTCTCTCCCCATCCCGAGGCTTCCTGAGGTTTGGCCAGCTCCAGTCACGTCCCACTTCATGAAGATTATATACCTTTGAAGAAGTAGATTCCAAACTCGCAAACATCCCGAACCATCTAGAGACGTACCAGTGCCAATTGGATCCCACTACATGTGTGGAGTTTTGACATTGGTCCGTCTGGAGTGTTTAAAGGCTCTGGCATGAAGAAGCTGATGTTGGATCTATGATGATCACAAATGTTGAGCTCAGTAGCTCCTAGTTTTATAACCATATAGACTGTATAAGACTGTAGAAAAATCATTACTTATAATCTTATACTCCAGTACTCATGTTAGTTCTCACTCTCCAGTGTTCTGTATTGTTGAAAGGTTTATGATCAAACTCTTGATGTCACCCAAATGCGGATGAGTTCCCCTTTTGAGTCTGGTTTCTCTCAAGGTTTCTTCCTCATAACATCTAAGGGAGTTTTTCCTTGCCACAGTCTCCATGGTGCTCATCAGGGATAAATGCACACCATTCACCTTCACTGTTGATTTGTGTAAAGCTGCTTTGAGACAATGTCTGTTGTGAAAAGCGCAATAGAAATAAACTTCACTTGACTTGATGAGGATGGACAGGATTAGAAATGAGTTTATTAGAGGGACAGTGCATGTAGGACATTTTGGTGACAAGGTGAGGGAAGTGAGATTGAGATGGTTTGGACATGTGCAGAGGAGGGACATGGGGTATATCAGTAGGAGAATGCTGAGGATGGAGCCACCAGGAAGGAGGAAGAGAGGAAGAACAAGGAGGAGGTTTATGGATGTGGTGAGGGAAGATGAGAAGGTAGTTTGTTTGAAAGAGGCAGATGTAGAGGACAGGGGGGTATGGAGATGGATGATCCGCTGTGGCGCCCCCTAATGGGAGAAGCCGAAGAAGATATTATTTCTATATTTACTTATTTATCTATTTATTCAATTGACAAATCAAACCGGATAGCATCCTGCATTTAACATGACTAATGTCAAATAAAGTATTGTAAAGGTCAAGGTGTCCCTTTATCTCTCTTTCTCACAGGCTATTATTCTAATAGGATAATATTCTGAGAGAAACCACAAGACCATAAAAAGATACAAGTTCATAATAAGAATAATAAATTTGGTCTCTTAATTTTTAACGTATACCTGGTGTCTGTGCGAGTACACTGAGATGGAGCAGTGGAGATGGAGTCCAGGGAGATGGAGAAGAAAAGATGAGGTTGAGATGGAGTTCAAGAAGATGGATAAGTGGAGATGGACTTGTGATGTAATATGAAATGTTGCTGATATTTGCAGTTTATGATGTACTCTTGAGACTGAGACGAACCTCCACACATTTCACTCATTTCAGTGTTTTTAAACAGAAAGAAGATCAGCAGCTCAAAGTCTGAGTCTCTCCTGCAGTTCAGAGAAATGCTCTTCTCTCCAGAAAAGGAAATGGAAGGGAAATGAATAAATGATGGAAGTAAGAAACACATTATTACATCTGAGGAAGGAAAGTGAGGCCAGAGGGAGAAACGAGGTGGAGCAGAAAATAGAAACGAATCCATCAGAGCTGAGAAGCAACCAGCTGAAGACCAAGAGAAAAAGATATATAGAAATAAATAATGCTAGTTCTATCAAAGCACACACATTCATGCTCACACGTACTCTCACACACACACACACACACGCACACACACATTCATGCTCACACATACTCTCACACACACACACACATTCATGCTCACACATACTCTCACACACACACACACACACATTCATGCTCACACATACTCTCACACACACACACGTTCATGCTCACACATACTCTCACACACACACACGTTCATGCTCACACATACTCTCACACACACACACGTTCATGCTCACACATACTCTCACACACACACACACACATTCATGCTCACACATACACTCACACACACACACACACATTCATGCTCACACATACTCTCACACACACACACACGTTCATGCTCACACATACTCTCACACACACACACACACACACATACATGCTCACACATACTCTCACACACACACACATTCATGCTCACACATACTCTCACACACACACACACATTCATGCTCACACATACTCTCACACACACACACACGTTCATGCTCACACATACTCTCACACACACACACATTCATGCTCACACATACTCTCACACACACACACACACACACATTCATGCTCACACATACTCTCACACACACACACACGTTAATGCTCACATACTCTCACACACACACACACACACATTCATGCTCACACATACTCTCACACACACACGTTAATGCTCACACATACTCTCACACACACACACACACACACACACACACATTCATGCTCACACATACTCTCACACACACACACACACACATTCATGCTCACACATACTCTCACACACACACACACACACACGTTCATGCTCACACATACTCTCACACACACACACATTCATGCTCACACATACTCTCACACACACACACACACATTCATGCTCACACATACTCTCACACACACACACACACACACACATTCATGCTCACACATACTCTCTCACACGCACATTTTCTCTCACACACACATTCATGCTCACACATACTCTCTCTCACACACACACACATTCATGCTCACACATACTCTCTCTCACACACACACACACACACACACACACACACACACACACATTCATGCTCACACATACTCTCTCACACGCACATTTTCTCTCACACACACATTCATGCTCACACATACTCTCTCTCTCACACACACACACACACACACACACACACACATTCATGCTCACACATACTCTCTCACACGCACATTTTCTCTCACACACACATTCATGCTCACACATACAAACATTCTCTCTCACAAACACACATTCATGCTCACACATACAAACATTCTCTCTCACAAACACACATTCTAACACACATACACACACCCACATTTACACTCAAACATATAAACATGATCACACACATTCATGCTCACATCCACACACACACATTCACACAGCTAAAATCAATCAGTTTTATGCAGTTGCTTTCTTCTCGTCCTTCCCTCGCTCCGTGTTCCTGCCTCTGTCAGAACCGGAAGTGCGTCGCAAAACCGGAAGTGCACACTGCCTGGAAGATCCTGACAATCTCCTTTCATGTTCTTTCTTTTTTTTTCTATTTCCTTCTGTCTTTCTCTCTGTTTGTATTTGCCTCTGAATCATCGTGACTCATTGTTTCTGAATCTTCATACAGTACTGAGTTTGTTGTAGAGAAAGAAGTGAACATGCATGTACCACTCAAATACCATGAAATACTCGGTGTTCATAATTGAGAGATCGATTTCAGGTTTAAGATTTTTTATATGAGGTCATATGAAATCAGTGTAAGATAATGTGAGATAATGTGAGATAACGTGATATAATACTCTTTTATTATTGCGGAATATTTATGTTGTTAGTTATATTTTGGTAATGAGTCTATATAATTAATTTGTGAGAAAGATGAAGACCTCTTGACCTACAGTAACCCCAAACATCTTCCTTATCTTCCTAAACTCCTCATACACCATTTTTTCTTTCTCCTCCTCTATATGTTTCCCTTTTGCTTTCTTTCCCTCTACTATCTCATTTGTACAATTCACTCCATCACCCTCCCTTTTTTGTCTGTCTCACTGACTCACCCACACACATACACCCACACACACACACACACAGACACACACACACACACACCTGCACACACACACACACACACACACACACACACACACACACACACACACACACCCAATACACACAGTGACACAGAGTGTGTTGGAGGTGTGTAGGTTTGAGCTGACAGGGGGTGAGTGAGTGGTTCAAACCCATGATGAAGAACCACAACACCCACACCAAAACAATTAGAAATAGAAAGCGTGCAAGAGAGAGAGAGAGAGAGAGAGAGAGAGAGAGAGAGAGAGAGAGAGAGAGAGAGATGGTTTGAATTTGACCAGTAAGAGCTTGATAAAGACATTACTGTGGATTATGAATAGGGACATATTAATGACTACTAAGCCTTTGTGTTAAAAACAAGGTCACTGTGGTGCACACACCACACATTTATAATGTACAAACATTACCAACTCCATAATCCCTTGTTCTCTTTCTCAGTCTGTACACTATATCTTACACACATAGAGGTGGAAAGTAATGAATGACATTTACTCACGTCACTGAAACTTTATTTCTTTTATTTAAGTATGTATTGTTTAAGGTTCTGTATTTGACTACATTTTAAATCACATCCATTACTTAAATTTTTTTTTATAAAAATGCAAAACTACTGCACTAATATCACAAGAAAGACAGAGATGGACAGTAGTGCTGCAGAGACAAAGCTGGAAGATGGAGTTGGAAAAGTCAGACTGCAGTGGTGCAGAAACCCGACTGTAAGCCAAACCCCTATAACATTCTGCTGAAGTGAAGGAAACTAAATGAAGCCCTGGACAATGTGATGTTTCATTAAAATTGGAGGGGACCACTACTGATCCCCTCCTTTTCTCCCTCTATACCCACTCCATTGGTAAAGACATATCCTCACATGGGTTTTCTTATCACTGCTATGCAGATGACACTCAACTAATCTTTTCTTTCCCTCCATCAGATACCACAGCTTCCGCTCGGATCTCGGCATGCTTGACAGACATATCTTAATGGATGAGTGCTCACCAACTAAAACAGTTCTGTTTTCAGCAAAACAGAACTGCTGATCATCCCAGTCAATTCATCTCCAGGTGAAGATCTCCAAATAACTCTTCATGACTCTCTGCTCTCCCCTTCAGCCACTGCTTGTAATCTTGGAGTAACTATGGACAATGAACTGTCCTTCTTCCCACATGTCGCTAATGTTGCTCGTTCTTGTCGATTTCTTCTCTATAACATCCGAAGGATTCGACCATTTCTGTCCACACAGGCTGCCCAGGTGCTTGTTCAGTCCCTTGTGCTTTTAAGACTTGACTACTGCAACTCTCTGCTGTCAGGTCTTCCCCTGAACGCAATCCGTCCACTGCAAATAATCCAAAACGCAGCTGCATGGATTGTGTTCAATCTGCCCAAGTTCTCCCACACCACCCCACTGCTGCGCTCCCTTCACTGGCTTCCAGTAGCTGCACGTATCAGATTCAAAACACTGATGCTTGCCTACAAGGCCAAAAATGGACCAGCACCATCTTACCTCAGTGACCTCATCACATCTCGCACTGCACCACGCTGTCTGAGATCCTCCAGCACTGCTCGACTGGTACCACCTTCTTTTAGAATGAGAGGTAAGTACAGTTCAAGGCTCTTCTCTGTTCTGGCACCAAGGTGGTGGAATGAACTTCCCCTAGATGTCCGTACAGCGGAGTCTTCAAGCGACGACTGAAGACCTAGGCCACTTAAATTAGCACTTTCCAAGTTTGTAGAATTCAAGGGTTATATTTATATTAAGTTTGTAATCTTGCATACCAGTGTACATTTATTCATTACTAGAGACTCAAAACACTTTTGTACGTCGCTCTGGATAAGGGCGTCTGCTAAATGCCGCAAATGTAAATGTAAAATTATGTGATGAATGTACATAGGAGCTTGACTTCCTATACAGTGATATCAAAAGAAAATATCTATGAATATTAACAGGACAGTTTAATTAGTTTCAAATGGCGTTGTATAAAATGGTTATGCTTAACCATTGTAATAATTGAAGTAGACAGTTGCAGCACTGTTCTAGTTTGCAGAGATACACCCAAGAGATACACTGATGGGTACAAGGACAGCAACCCAGTTGATAACAAGTCAGTTATCTTTTAGAAGCAAAAGTATATGTTTTTGTTACTGGGTTGCTGTCTCTGTGCTCATCAGTGTATCCTCTGCTCCTCCAAACAACAAGAGTGCTAGCACTCTCTACTGCCAGTAATACACTGACTAGGCATAAATACCTCACAATACAATCCCACTTAAAAATAAAACAGAACTACATTGTGGCAGTGAGGGCAAGCTCAGTGTCAGCCCGCTTGAGCACTTCAGGCATTACCGCCTCAATCACAGAGGAAACGCCCCCTCCCAACCAGCTGCACGGAAATGGCGTCAAATTTTCTGGCACTTATAAGGAATCCTCCAGACAGTGCCAGATTGTCTTTAGGCTTGCCCTGATCACTCTCCAGCGTATTCTTTGTTTTGTTTGTTCTTTTGTTTCTGACCTGACCATTCTGTCCTCCGGTTTCCGGCTCGGCTCGGCTTGGCGCGGCTCGCGCTGAACTCGCTCCGGTTTCCGGCTCGGCTCTGCTGTGCTCGCGCTGAACGCGCTCCGGTTTCCGGCTCGGCTCTGCTCGCGCTGAACGCGCGTTTCGGTTTCCGGCTCGCGCTGAACACGCGCCGACTTCCGGCTTGGCATCCTCACCCTCCGCGCACATTAGCTCCCTGAATCGGCTCCCTGAATCGACTCCCTGAATCGACTCCCTGAATCGGCTTCCCGATTCAGTTTTGCACAGCTTTTTTCCCCTGCTCTTTTTGCATCTGCCTTGGATCCTATAACCTGAACTTTCTGACAGAACAATCTGGCCAACATGGATCCCGTGGATGTACCTGCCTCTAGCGCCGCTTTAACAGCCTTGTCTCGCTGACAAGCGGCACAGGAGCAACAAATCCAAAACCTCTCTACTGGCGTGCAGGAAATCATGGGATTTTTGCGCACACGTTTTGGTGACCGACTCACCACAGGTGCTCCGCCACCGTCATCACCTGCTGCCCCAGCCCAGCAGGCCCCTGCTCCTCCTACCGCCCCTTCAGCTATGCGTGAGCCTCAGCTCAAGCAGCCAGCCCGGTTTTTGGGCGACCCTGACTCCTGCCGATCATTTATTATGCAGTGCGACCTGATTTTTAGCATGCAGCCCTCCCAATTCAGTACAGAGCATTTCAAGGTGGCCTACGTCATTTCCCTCCTGTCAGGCCAAGCCCTAAGGTGGGCCACTGTGGAGTAGAAAAGTCAATCAGCCAACTGCAGATCATTCGCCGACTTTTCTGCCGAATTTCGGAAGGTCTTCGGCACATCTACGCCACGCCAAGATGCCGCCCGCTCTCTGGTCTCGGCCGCACAGGGGCATCGCTCTGTTGCAGAGTTCGCGGCTGAGCTCTGGACCCAGGCCACTGACAGCGGATGGGATCGCATTGCGCTTTACGATACTTTCCTCCAGGGCCTCTCCTCTGCCATTAGGGACGAACTTGCCGCTCGTGATCCACCCCAGGATCTGGATTCACTGATCTCATTGGCTACACGCATCGATCGGCACATAAAGGAACGCCACCGGGAGCGTGGTTACCCCGCTCAGAGCCTAGATCTTTACAGTCCTTTAACTGCGAGCAGTTCCCCACCTCGTGTTTCGGGTTCAGGCACCCGTTCTTTCTCTCCGCCGCAAGCCATGGAGATAGGACGCCACCACCTGACCCCCGCTGAGAAGGAGAAACGTCGGTCTCTAGGTCTATGCCTCTACTGCGGAGGTAAAGGGCACATGGCCGCATCCTGCCCAGTAAAGGGCAAGGCTCGTCGGTAAAGGGGGGAGCACCTACGAGCCACTCCTTCCCCGCTCCCTCCAAACCCACTATCTTGGTCCACTTTCAGGTTGGCCCCGGAGGCAAGGAATTGGCTGCCTTCGTCGACTCTGGGGCTGATGCCGAATTCATTGACCTCAAGCTTGCCCAGCAACTGCTGGTTCCCATGGAACCCCTACCTGAATCTCTGCTGATCAGAGGGCCAACAGCTGGTCAGCTGGGGCAGGTTTCTTCTTTGTCAAAAATCCCTATGCCCATGTATTGACTACCGGGGTCTTAATGCGATCGCTGTAAGGAAACGTTAACCCTTGCCGCTTATGGCCTCGGCGTTCGAGCTCCTGCATGGTGCCATGATCTTCACTAAGCTGGATCTACGCAGCGCGTACCACCTGGTGCGTATCAGGGAGGGGGATGAATGGAAGACCGCCTTCAATACCCCAGCCGGTCATTACGAGTACCTTGTCATGCCGTTCGGCCTAACCAACGCCCTTGGCCGTCTTTCAGGCTCTAGTCAAAGAGGTCCTCCGTGACATGCTCAATGCGTTCGTGTTTGTCTATCTAGATGATATCCTGATCTTCTCCTATTCTATTGACGAACACGTCCGGCAGGTGCGTCAGGTCTTGGAGAGACTTCTCAAGAACGGGCTCTACGTAAAACCCGAGAAATGTGAGTTCCACACCTCACAAACCTCGTTTCTGGGATACCTGCTTTCCGCCGGTAATATCCGGATTGGCACCTCCCGCCGCCAATTACAAAAGTTCCTGGGCTTCGCCAATTTTTATCGCCGCTTCGTGAAGGGCTATAGTTCGGTGGCAGCCTTCCCTCCGCTCGTTCTTTTGGGGCCCTGAGGCTGAGGAGGCATTTCTGGAGCTTAAGCGGTGATTCATGGAGGCGCCCATCCTCATCTTTCCTGACCCGGCTCGGCAGTTCGTTGTTGAAGTCGACGCCTCTGGCGTAGGAGTAGGGGCGGTGCTCTCCCAGGTCTGCCCTGTGGATAACCGCCTGCATCCTTGCGCCTTTTTTTCCCAGGCGCCTTAGCTCCTCAGAACGTAACTACCCGGTGGGTGAGAGGGAGCTCCCTGCTGTCAAACTGGCCTTGGAGGAATGGCGCCATTGGTTGGATGGTGCGGAGGTCCCCTTTTTGGTCTGGACGGATCATCGCAACCTTGAGTACCTCCAATCGGCTAAACAACTCAACCCCCGACAGGCTAGATGGGGCCTTTTCTTTGGCCGCTTCCAGTTCTCTCTTTCGTACCGGCCTGGGAGCCAGAATGTCAAGCCTGATGCGGAGGAGCCATGCCCAGAGACCATCCTTGCCAAGTCTGTGTTGGTCCACACCCTTAGTCGCGCCTTGGAGGAGTGGGTCAAGAATGCCTGAGACAGGGGCCCTGTCCCCGAGGGTTGCCCCACTGGTCTCCTGTTCGTCCCCAAGGGTCTCCGCTCTGGAGCTCTTTAGTGGTGTCACAACTCCCTGTTCTTCTGTCACCCCGGTCAGCCTTGCACCTTGTCTCTGGTCAAGGCACGCTTCTGGTGGCCTTCCATGGTAAAGGACACCCGGGACTTTGTCGCAGCCTGCCCCGACTGTGCCCAACACAAGAACCCTCATGGCCCAGGAGGCGGCAGGAGGAGGCCCCCAAGGTCTTCTTCGGCCCCTTCCTATCCCGAAACGCCCGTGGTCGCACATCGCCATGGACTTCGTTACCGGGCTGCCCATTTCCAATGGCAACACGGTCATCATGACGGTCATTGATCGGTTTTCTAAGATGGGCCACTTCATCGCTCTACCCAAGCTGCCATCTGCCAAGGAAACCGCCAAGCTGGCCCTTCAGCACATATTTTGCCTCCATGGTTTTCCCAGAGATATCGTCTCGGACCGCGGACCCCAATTCTCGGTGCAGTTTTGGAGGGAGTTCTGCTGCCTCCTGGGCGTCTCGACCAGCCTCTCATCTGGGTTTCACCCCCAGACGAACAGACAGACCGAGAGACTCAACCAGGATCTTGAAACTGGTCTCCGCCTTCTTTGCAGTCGGGAACCCTCCTCCTGGTCGGACAAACTTTTGTGGATTGAGTATGCCCATAACACTCTTCCCACTGCTGCCACAGGACTTGCGCCCTTCCAGGTGGTCCACGGTTTCCTGCCGCCATTTTTCTCCAACCAGGGTACCTGGTTCCTTCTGCCGCACATTGGCTCCCTGAATCGGCTCCCTGAATCGACTCCCTGAATCGGCTTCCCGATTCAGCTCTGCACAGCTTTTCTCCCCTGTTTTTTTTGCATCTGCCTTGGATCCTATAACCTGAACTTTCTGACACTCAGTGGCAGTTTGAATGAAAGGCAGAGCTGGAGAAGGATCTAGAGTCCTAAGGATCAAAGCCACTAAGGTTCTCTAATTCTGTGAGACGCAGGGAGAATAAAAGGGCAAGGCTGGACTGTTAGGGTGGGACGGTATACATCCCACTCTGATGCTGCTCTCATTTCTTGCAGCATAGGTTATAGTCTCAGAACCAGGACTAGTTAACCTATGACTATCTAGATCCAAGGCCAGAAAGCAGACAAACAGGCTAAACCGACTGTCCCTCAGGGTCCACCATATTTAGACTGTGTCAGTTTCCTAAGAGAAACCAAAATGCAATAATTTACAGAAAGTACTTGATTTACATAAAATTAGATAAGACTGAATGAACAGTTAGCACCTCTGATCTAAACATATGATGTTGAATATTAGATCTGTTGTGTCAAAAGCATTGATTATACAGTAATTGAAATGATTATAGATCAGAAGTTTAATGTACTGTGTAACAGAAACATTAATAAATATCTAGGATTAAATGAAGTGAGTCCTCCTGGTGTAAACAGGTTGACTAAGCATGACGACAGAGTAGAGGATCCATGTGCAGGCTTTATTAAGAGAGTAGTCAAACAAAAGGAAAACAAACAAAAGAAACAGGCAATGGTCAAGGCAGGCAGCAAACAATCATGAAATGAGGTAAACAGTCCGAGGTCAAAACACGTAAAGGAAAATACAACAATGAACATGAAACTTGGTTTACGTGACTAGGCAAAATGTGGCAATACAAAATATATATCACAATCCACGATGGCATCGCGGCAGTAGCTCGCAGTAACCTCTCCGGATCCAAAAATGGTGCTTTCACCATATTAAGCCCGACCTTTCACAATACATGGACATCAGAGTCAGCTGTGTTTATGTGTACGACCACCAGACACTGTTACGGTACAGGCATCATGCAACCAATAATCTGCATGATAAAGTTATCAATAACCTTCGCGACCTCGGCTTGCTGTGACCTCTGCCGCAAAGACCAGGCCCCCAGCCCTCGGTGTCACCTGATGCTGGTGGCCGGGAGAGGGGACGTCGGAAGCGCTGCTCGAGGAAGTGGAAGCACGGCAATCGGGTGGGTGTTCGTGCTAGGCTTAATGCTAACCCTTTTTCTGTCAAACGTCTGCTCCCTGGACAATAAACTGGATTATATCCGACTCCAGCGAACCACACGGCGAGAGTTTAGAGACTGCTGCATTTTTGTTTTCACAGAGACGTGGCTCAGCGATAGAGTTCCGGAAGCCGCCATTCAGCTAGATGGGCTAACCATGTTTCGTGCTGACAGAAACGCAGCTCTGGGCAGTAAGACTCACGGTGGTGGCGTGTGTGTTTATATCAACATGGAATGGTGCAAGTTTCACGCTCATCTCTAGTAGAGTTTGTGACTGTAAGATCAAATCAATCAAATCAAATTTTTATTCATCACATACACATACATACAGGGTCCGACATGCAGTGAAATGGTATAAAACAAAAAAATATAAAGTGCACTTTGCTGTGCAAGTCCAGAGTTTAAAGTGTCGTGGTGCGAAAGGTGAGATATGTACAGAGAAGAAGTGTGACGATGGAGAGAGTGGGCCAGTTTTTAGATCCTGGGTGTTTCCTGGTTTAAACACCGAATGGCCTGTTTAAACCAGGAAGAGCTCTGTGCTTGTTCCACGCTATCGCTCATCTCTAGTGGAGTTTGTGACTGTAAAATCAAATCAATCAGATCCAATTTTTATTCATCACATACACATACATACAGGGTACGACATGCAGTGAAATGCTTTATACGACGGTCCGGCATGAGGGGAATAGGATGGGGGAAAAGAAAAGAAGAAGATAAATAAAGGATAAAGTATAAAAAACTATATAAAATAAAATATAACAATATAAGATATAAAAGATATATAAAGATATATGTATGAAATGTATATACAAAAAAAAATTCTTATAGCAGTAGACAGTGAAACAGTAAACAATATGTAACAGAGTGTAAACAATAGGCAAATTTTTTGTGGTGGGTTGTCCATAAAGTGTCCGTGTGCGGTATGGTGTGGTGTAAGGGTCCGTAAGTGTCCGTGTGTGGTATGGTGTGGTGTAAGGGTCCGTAAGTGTCCATGTGCGGTATGGTGTGGTGTAAAGTGACCATAAAGTGTCCATGTGTGGTATGGTGTGGTATAAAATAAATAAATATAAAGTGCACTTTGCTGTGCAAGTCCAGAGTTTAAAGTGTCGTGGTGCGAAAAGTAAGATATGTACAGAGAAGAAGTGTGATGATGGAAAGAGTGGGCCAGTTTTACATCCTGGGTGTTTCCTGGTTTAAACACTGAATGGCCTGCAGGAAGAAGCTCCTCCTCATTCTCCCTGTGTTCGCTTTCAGGGAGCGGAAGCGTTTCCCTGAACGCAACAAGGAAAAGAGTCCATTGTTGGGATGGCTAAGGTCCTTCACAATCTTTCTGGCTCTGGTCCTGCACTGCGTGCTGTAGATGTCCTGCAAGTCAGGGAGCTCGGTGTGGATGGTACGTTCAGCTGAACGCACCACCCTCTGGAGGTCAACTGAGGTCAAAGCTACAGGGCGATAGTCATTGAGGCAGGCAGGCTGGGGTTTCTTCGGGACAGGAACAATGGTGGACTGTTTAAAACATGAGGGGACAACAGACTGTTCCAGGGAGAGGTTGAATATCTCAGTAAACACCGGTGCTAGCTGGTCAGTGCAGGCTTTCAGAACCCGACCTGTGATGCCATCTGGTCCTGCTGCCTTCCTGGTATTCACTCTCTTGAATGCCCTCCTCACTTCATGCTCTGAGCAGACCTCTGATGCAGACCTTTTTATTTACCACGGGAATTCACCACTGCTTTCATTGTCAGAGTGAACATCCCCCCCAGCGCTAATGCTAAGGAGGCACTGAGTGAACTCTACGGTGCTATTAGCGACTTGCAGAATGCAGAATGCTCACCCCGACGGATTGTTTATTATCGCCGGAGATTTCAACCATGTGAATCTCAGGACTGTGCTCCCTAAACTCCATTAGCATGTGGATTTTGCAACTAGAGGAGCAAACACGCTGGATCTTGTTTACACAAACATCCCCAGCGCGTATCGTGCGGCGCCCCACCCCCATCTTGGCTACTCAGACCTTCTTCTTCTTCTTGCGGCTGCTCCCATTAAGGGTCGCCACAGCGGATCATCCGTCTCCATACCACCCTGTCCTCTACATCTGCCTATTTCACACCAACTACCTGCATGTCTTCCCTCACCACATCCATGAACCTCCTCCTTGGCCTTCCTCTTTTCCTCCTACCTGGTGGCTCCATCCTCAGCATTCTTCTACCAATATAATTCATGTCCCTCCATTGCACATGTCCAAACCATCTCAATCTCGCCTCCCTCACCTTGTCACCAAAACATCCTACATGCGCTGTCCCCCTAATAAACTCATTTCTAATCTTGTCCATCCTCGTCGCTACCTCCAGCTCCGCCTCCTGTCTTTTACTCAATGCCACTGTCTCTAATCCATACAACATCGCAGGTCTCACCACAGTCCTATAAACTTTCCCTTTCATTCTTGCAGATACTCTACTATCACAAATCACTCCTGTCACTCTTCTCCACCCACTCCACCCTGCCTGCACTCTTTTCTTTATTTCTCTAACACACTCTCCATTACTTTGCACTGTTGACCCCAGGTACCTGAACTCCTCCACATTTTCCACCTCTTCTCCCTGCAACCGCATCACTCCACTGCCCTCCCTCTCATTCACACACGTACTCTGTCTTACTCCTACTGACCCCTAATTCCCCTTCTCTCCAATGCATATCTCCACCTCTCCAGTCTCTTTTCAACTTGCTCCCTACTCTCACCACAAATCACAATATCATCCGCAAACATCATAGTCCAGGGAGACTCCTGAATGACCTCGTCCGTCAACCTGTCCATCACCACTGCAAACAAGAAAGGGCTCAGGGCCAATCCTTGATGCAGTCCAACCTTCACCCTGAACCAGTCTGTCATACCTACTGCACACTTCACTGCTGTCACACTGTCCACATACATGTCCTGCACCACCCTCACATACTTCTCTGAAACACCTGACTTCCTCATACAATACCACAACTCCTCTCTCCACCCTGTCGTATGCTTTCTCTAAATCCACAAATACACAATGCAATTCCTTCTGTCCTTCTCTATACTTCTTCATCAACATCCTTAAAGCAAATAAGGCATCTGTGGTGCTCTTCCTCGGCATGAAACCATACTGTTGCTCACAGATGGTCACCTTTTCTCTCAGCCTGGCTTCCACTACTCTTTCCCATATTGTCATAGTGTGACTGATCAACTTAATTCCCCTGTAGTTACTGCAAGACTGCACATCTCCTTTATGCTTAAAGATTGGCACCAGCAAAATTCTTCTCCATTCCTCAGGCATCTTCTCACCTTCCAAAATCCTGTTAAACAACCTGGTCAAAAACTCCACTGCCATCTCTCCTAAACATCTCCACGCTTCTACCGGTATGTCATCTGGTCCAACCGACTTTCCACTCTTCATCCTCTTAATCGCTGCTCTCACTTCCTCCTTACTAATCCTATCTACATCCTGCTTCACCAACTCCACATCATCCAACCTTCTCTCTCTCTATGATTTTCCTCATTCATCAGCTGCTCAAAATACTCCCTCCATCTTCTCAGCACACCCTCCTCACTAGTCAAAACATTTCCCTCTCCATCCTTTATTGCTCTAACTTGCAGTACATCCTTCCCAGCTCGGTCCCTCTGTCTGGCCAATCGGTATAAATCCTTTTCTCCTTCCTTAGTGTCCAACCTCTCATACAGCTCCTCATATGCCTTTTCCTTGGCTTTCGCCACATCCCTCTTTACCTGCTGCCGCATCTCCTTGTACTCCTGCCTACTTTTCTTATCACTCTGTCTATCCCACTTCTGTTTTGCCAACCTCTTTCTCCTTATGCTCTCCTGCACTTCCTCATTCCACCACCATGTCTCCTTGTCTTGCTTTCTATTTCCAGATGTCACACCAAGTACTTTTCTAGCTGCCTCCCTCATCACTCCTGCAGTAGTTGCCCAATCATCCAACACCTCTTCAACACCACCGAGCCTCTGTCTGACCTTTTCCCTGAACCTCACACTACAGTCTTCCTCCTTCAGTTTCCACCATCTTATTCTTCTTTCAGTCCTCACTCTCCTCCTCTTCTTCTTCGCCTCCAAAACCATCCTACAGACCACCATCCGATGCTGTCTAGCTACACTGTCCCCTGCCAACACCTTACAGTCTCCAATCTCCTTCAGGTTGCATCTCCTGCATAGCACATAGTCCACCTGTGTGCACCTTCCTCCACTCTTATACATCACCCTGTGATCCTCCTTCTTCTTAAAATACGTGTTCACCACTGCCATTTCCATCCTTTTAGCAAAATCTACCACCATTTGCCCATCCACATTTCTCTCCTTAAAATCATACCTACCCATCACCTCCTCATCACCTCTGTTCCCTTTACCTACATACCCATTAAAGTCTGCCCCAATCACCAATCGTTCTTTTCTAGGTACACCATCTACCACTTCATCTAATTCACTCCAGAATTTTTCCTTCTCCTCCATCTCACAACCAACTTGTGGAGCATAGGCACTGATGACATTTATCATCATCCCTTCAACTTCCACCTTCACGATCATCACCCTATCAGAAACTCTCTTCACCTCCACTACACTCTTACTGTACTCTTCCTTCAGAATCACCCCTACACCATTTCTCTTTCCATCCACACCATGATAAAACAGTTTAAATCCACCTTCAATGTTCCTGCTCTTACTCCCTTTCCACTTGGTCTCCTGAACACACAGCATATCTACCTTTCTCTTCTCCATCATATCAGCTACCTCTCTCCCTTTACCTGTCATAGTACCAACATTTAAAGTACCAACCTGAACCTCCACTCTCCTACACTGCTCCTTTCCCTGCTGTCTCTGTAGACGTCTTCCTCCCCTCCTTCTCCTCCTTTAGCCCACAGTAGCCCAATTTCCACTGGTACCCTGTCGGCTAAAGATACGTGTGGCGGTCGTTGTTAACCCGGGCCTCGACCGATCAGGTATGAAATTCTCATTTGTGATCCGCATATTTGATTTGGCACATGTTTTTACGCTGGATGCCCTTCCTAACGCAACCTTCCCTATTTACCCGGGCTTGGGACCGGCACTAAGAGTGCACTGGCTTGTGCATCCATAATGGCTGGGTTATCTCGGCTACTCAGACCACTGCTCTCTTATGTTAATTCCAGCATACAGACCGCTCGTCAGACACTCTAAACCGGTTCTGAAACAGGTGAAAACCTGGCCAGAAGGAGCTATGCTGGAAAAGCACAATAATCCTGTGGCACGGGTCAAGTGAAGTGCCAGCCGCGGACACAGCGGGGCTTGATGTGAACTGCTATGCGGTAGAATGCCTTGGCGGTCAGGAAAGGCCGACCAATGTGTGGAGCAAGCCTCCAGGTGGCTGCCCCAAGCACTTTCTGGCCGATATGATGAGGCGGAGCAACGCCCTCTGCGGAGGTCTGAGGCAAAGCAACGCCCTCTGCGGAGGTCTGAGGCGGAGCGACGCCCTCTGCGGAGGTCTGAGGCGGAGCGACGCCCTCTGTGAAGGTCTGAGGCGGAGCGACGCCCTCTGCGGAGGTCTGGACCATGTTGTCAGCAAATCCTGTGGGTGGAGCAACGTCGTCAGCCAAGATTGCGACCTCGGCGAGACTCTGGAGTGGAGCGGCAACCTCGGCGAGACTCTGAAGCTGAGCGGCGACCTCTGCTGGACTCTGGAGCTGAGCGGCGACCTCGGCGGGACTCTGGAGCTGAGCGGCGACTTCGGCGGGACTCTGGAGCGGAGCGGCGACCTCGGCGGGACTCTGGAGCGGGTTGGGGGTGTGCTTGGCAAAGCAGACGAGCTGGGTGACATTCCCAGTCATGCAGGAAGGCTGGGGTTGGGCAGCCAGCCCAGCAGAGCTCAGGGGCCGGAGAGACGGCCGTTTCAAGAGGTTATTTAACATAATTTGATTTGCCACTGATTGTTCAAGACGCATCCGAAAATACTCATCTCTCTGCTGGGGGCTGAGCTTTAAAATGTCCACCGTCTTGGTTGGGTCCCTGAATTGTTGGTATACAGTGGAACTAGCCCAGAGCTTCAAAACATCTGCTGGGTCCATCTTTGGCCAGATTATTCTGTCAGAGAGCACTGGTGTAGGGCTAGGTGACTGCTGGGTGAGTGAGTAGGAGGACCCAAATGCAGGATGCACACAGGGTTATGGAGAGAACAAACTTTATTATAAAAAGTAGTGCAATGGGGCAAAGGCAAAAACACAATCCAAAAACAGTTTAGGGACAAGGCACAGGTTAACAGGCCAAAAAAGTGAAGACAAAACCAAAACAGTCCAAAATATCAAAAGCTGGCAAACAGAATCAATAAAGGGCAGAGCAAAACATAAACCAAAAAAACCGTCCAAAGTCCAAACCAGGTAACTAGGGAGACAGAGCAGAACAGGGATCAGGATCAGAAACAGGATCAGGAACCAGAGCAGGCAGGGTGGCAAGAGTAATCTCAGGGGCTGGGAAGCCAGTAAAATAATCTACCCAGGAGCTAAAGTCTTGGTTGTCTTTAAATACCAGGAGGTGCGGGAAAAATGGCAAGATGGCCGCCGACCCGGTAGTGTTCACCGCAGAAGCGGAAGTGCGCGCCGCAAAACCGGATGTGTCCTGACAGTTTTGAGTGCACTGACTGGGACATGTTTAGAGAGGCTGCAACCAACGGCGATTTCATCAACTTGGAGAAATACACATCAACAGTGACCAGCTACATCAGCAAGTGCGTTGATGATGTGGGTAAGGGTTAGCAGCAACGTTGTTCCCACGTGCCTTAAGACATTGACCATTGTTCCCGTGCTGAAAAAGTCTACTGTCTCCTGCCTCAATGAATATCGTCCCGTCGCGCTCACACCCATCATGATGAATTGCTTCGAGAGGCTCGTCATGAGGCACATTAAGACCCAGCTTCCACCCTCCCTGGACCCCATGCAGTTTGCATATCCTCCAAACCGTTCCACGGACGATGCCATCTCCACAACCCTCCAACTGGCCCTCACCCTCCTGGACAACAAGGACTCGTATGTACGAATGCTGTTTATTGACTTCAGCTCAGCAGTCAACACAATCATTCCTCAGCACCTGATCGAAAAGTTGAGCCTAATGGGCCTGAACACCTCCCTTTTGCAACTGGATCCCGGACTTCCTGGGAGACCCCAGTCAGTCCGGATCGGGAACAGCATCTCCAGCACCACCACACTGAGCAATGGGGCCCCTCAGGGCTATGTGCTCAGTCCACTGCTGTTCACTTTGCAGACTAACGACTTTGCACCAACGCCAGCTCGAATCATATCATCAAGTTTGCCGATGACATGACCGTGGTGGGTCTCATCAGCAAGAACGACGAGTCAGCATACAGAGAGGAGGTGCAACGTTAACAGCCTGGTGTGGAGCCAACAACCTGTCTCTGAACGTCGACAAAACTAAAGAGATGGTTGTTGACTTTAGGAGAACACAGAGTGACCATTCTCCACTGATCATCGATGGATCCTCCGTGGAGATCGTCAAGAGCACCAAATTCCTTGGTGTTCATCTGGCAGACAACCTCACCTGGTCACTTAACACCAGCTCCATCACCAAGAAAGCCCAGCAGCGTCTCTACTTCCTGAGAAGGCTGAGGAAAGCTCATCTCCCTCCCCCCATCCTGACCATGTTCTACAGAGGGCATCGAGAGCACCTTGAGCAGCTGCATCACTGCCTGGTTTGGTAACTGCACCATCTCAGATCGCAAGACCCTACAGAGTATAGTAAGGACAGCTAAGAAAATCATCGGAGCCTCTCTCCCCTCTATCATGGACATTTACACCACACGCTGCATCCGCAACGCACACAGCATTGTGGATGACCACACACACCAGTCACACACACTCTTTACACTCCTACCATCAGGGAAACGGTTTCGAAGCATTCGGGCCGTCACATCAAGACTGTGCAACAGTTTTTTCCCGCAAGCCATCAGGCTCCTCAACAAACATCTGAACTGATCTCTCTCTCTCTCTCTCTCACACACACACACACACACACACACACACACACACACACACACTCTCACACACACAGTTACACACAACTGTGTGACTGATCTGTACAACCGGACTCAACACACATCATACACTTCGCACACCCTGTTTCAGCACCATTCACACTTTTCATTATCGCAAAATGTTTACATGCCGTTTGTTGCTGATCTTCCGGGACTTGCTCTCTTTGCACAATATTTTGTCCAAATCTTTTGGTCACTGTTCAGTTTATTTTGATTGCTGCTATTGTTGAATTGCACAACTCTGTTTACATATTTCTGTTTACATATTTCTGCTACTGTGCACCTTATTCTGTCACGACAGGTTTTACTGGCGGAGCTATTGCTGTTTTTATTTTTATATTTTGTGTATTGTCTATTGACCTGCACTGTCCTGTGTTGTCTTGCACTGTCTTGTGTTGTCTTTTGCACTGTTTGCATCAGTTGCACACATGCACTTTATGTGGCGAGGATCTTAGTTTCTGGCCCTGTGTTCTTCTGTTCTGTGACTGTTGTTTTATGTTGTTTTATGTAGCACCTGGGTTCAGAAGGAACGTTGTTTCATTTTACTGTGTACTGCATCAGCTATATATGGTTGAAATGACAATAAAAGCTTCTTGACTCTTGACTTGACCACACTCATTATAATCACTTCATTACCAAAAACTTTTTTCATGCCGTTTTTGCAATTTTTTTCTGGATTGCTGCTATTTGCTCTTTTGCACAACATTTTGTTTATTTTTTTTGTTACTGTTCACTTTACGTCTCTTACACACCACAGTGTGCAATATACAAGAGGTTTACTGGCGGCACTATTTTGTGTTTTGTGTATTTGTCTTACACTCTCTTGTGTTGTCTTGCACTGTCTTTGTTGTCTTTGCACTGTTTGCACCAGGTTGCACACAATGCACTTTATGTGGAGAGGACACTTACTAGTCCTTAACCCTGTATTTTCTGTTTTTCTGTGATTGTTGTTGTATGTAGCAACAGGGTAGAGGAGGAATGTTGTTTCATTTCACTGTGTAATGCGTCAGCCATATAGGGTTAAAATGACAATAAAAGCTTCTTGACTTGACTTGACTTGACTTGACTTGAGATTTCTTCCTCATAACATCTAAGGGAGTTTTTGACTTGACTATGAAGTGTGAAGATCCAAGGAGGGAAGAGGGGCAAAGAACATATTCACTTTTAATCACCACATTATCTGTGTAAAGCTGCTTTGAGACAATATTTATTGTTAAAAGCGCTATACAAATAAAAATTGATTGAATTGAATTGAGGGGCAGGAACAGTGGTCACTGAAACCTCAGGAGCATGTTTAACTCGAGAGAGAGAGAGAGAGAGAGAGAGAGAGAGAGAGAGAGAGAGAGAGAGGGCAGACTGGAAGAGAATGATATGGATTAATATGTGTCCTTATTGTTGTATGAAAGTTAATGACACTGTGCAGTTGGGACTCTGGTAAGACTCTATATGGCAGCATAACTAAAAGGGAGAACAAGAAAGTAACACAGAATCTGATAAGAGACGACCCACCACACCACAGTCAACAAACCTGAGTGAACGTGTGAATGTGAGGAGACAACAGCATACAAATATCCCAGTTCACCAAATACTCGATATACATGATCCATCCAGATCTGCTCCTTTACCTAAGAAAAATCTACTGATAAAAGACTTGACTAAATAAATATGTTTTTAGCCTTGACTTGAACACTGAGATTGTGTCTGAGTCCCGAACACTGATTGGAAGGTTGTTCCATAACTGTGGGGCTTTATAAGAGAAAGATCTGCCCCCTGCTGGAGTCTTCATTATTTGAGGTACCAACAAATAGCCTGCACCTTTTGATCTAAGTAGGTGTGGAGGATCATACTGGTACAGAAGTTCACTCAGATACTGCGGTGTGAGAGCGTTAAGTGCTTTATACGTCAGTAGTAGTATTTTATAATCAGTGTGAGATGTAATTGGGAGCAGTGTAGATGATTAAAACAGGGCTGATGTGATCATATTTTCTAGATCTAGTGAGGATTCTTGTTGCTGCATTCTGAACTAACTGAAGCTTATTTCTGCATTTACGCCAACACCCAGACAGCAAAGCCTTACAGTAATCTAATCTAGATGTTACAAAAGCATCAACTAGTTTTGCATCCTGTAACGGCATCATATTTCTAATTCTAGCAATATTTCTAAGATAAAAGAAGGAGATCCTGGTAATATTATTCACATGAGACTCAAAGGAAAGACTAGAGTCAATAATCACACCAAGGTTTTTGATTGCTGTACACGCTGAGACAGAAACACCATCCTGAGATGCTACGGAATCAAAAAGGTTTACTTCTAGCTGCATGTGGTCCTAGTAAAATAACTTCTGTCTTATCCGAGTTGAGCAGAAGGAAGTTATCAAGCATCCACTGTCTAATGTCCTTTACACACTCCTCAACATTGTTAAGCTGATCTCTCTCATCTGGCTTTGCTGAAATGTACCACCTAATATATATACATAAATATCTGTCTCTCTTCAATTCTCTCTTTTGGTTAGTTTTTTACACTTTCCCTTTGTATGTGTGACATAGCAAAATGGTAGAGACTGGTGGGTACCCCATTAAGATGTTGTTTTATTGATGCTTTGTTCTTCTTTGTTGTTGAATTTTGTATAAGGAGTTGATTGCTATTGTTGGAGATGGTGCATAAGGACGTGAGTGGAAAAGTGATATAGATATTAGAACATTTTTCTGGGTTAGTTAAAATTTGCACAAGACGGAACCTAATCCTCATCTGGGTGCCACTGAATGTCCATTTATTACAGATAAATGTTGTTGAGGTGCATTGATGGAGATCAGAGCAAACTGTAGTCCTGAGTCAGTGTAGCAGACTGTTGACATTAACTACAGTCCAAATCCATCCCCAAAGCTCCTGATCATCTTCTTCTTCTTTCCGCTGCTCCTATTAGGGGTCACCACAGTAGATCATCTGTCTCTATACCCCCCTGTTCTCTACATCTGCCTCTTTTACACCAAGTACCTGCATGTCTTCCCTCACCACATCCATAAACCTCCTCCTTGATCTTTCTCTTTTCCTCCTTCCTGGTGGCTCCATCCTCAGCATTCTCCTACTGATATACCCCATGTCACTCCTCTGCACATGTCCAAACCATCTCAATCACACCTCCCTCACCTTGTCTGCAAAACGTCCTACATGAACTGTCCCTTCATCTTCAGCTCTGCTACCTCCAGCTCCACCTCCTGTCTTTTACTCAATGCAACTGTCTCTAATCCATATGTGACGGGATCTGAGTATTAATGTTATTTTTTTAATTAATTGGATAACCTCCTGCATAATCATTGTTGTTTTTATGTATGTAGTAATGGCCTTGTCTGTATTGCCTTGCTCAGCGTTTTTATGAGCAACAGACTGTTGCGTATGCCAGCATGATGAGCTGATGAGGGAGGGGTGGAGACTGTGCCCTTTAAAAACATGCTGTAGAGACTGTGTAAGGGAGCGCGCCTTACGGAAGACGGGCAGTCACGTGGGAATAGCGGAAGTGTGCCTGGCGAGTTGGCATCTTCCGGAGACCGCGTGAGCGGGTGGATGAACGGCGAACACGCTGATCGACTCGGAGGTTATACCGGTATGCAACGAGTGTGAGCAGATCCATGTGCAGTGTATACGCTGACGGACGAGGTTAGCTACACTATGCGATGAGTGCGGGTGGACTGGCGTGTAGTGACGACACCGAGAGAGAGCGAGAGGAATCCACGCTGTGAGTGGAGCGTAAGAGTGTTTATCCCGGCGGAACAGAACACTCTGGTTACAACGCTGGACTTCGCGTAGACTGGGTAGTGGGAATTGCTACCCGGTCCTATTGTGAGTACGATTTTAGCCATTATACTCCGGAAGTCAGACCACTGGATGAAAGACTCCAGTTGAACTTCACCGGTTGCACTGTTTGACCTTAACATTTAATACAGAAACTGATGATTGCCAGTGTGCTAGCTTATAGTCACTTTGTGAATTTTTATTGCTATATTCCGGGTGCTGTGTTATTGGAGTGGTGTGATTGTGCTGTGGGTTGGAACTGTGTGCACGAGAAAGTAATTATTGTGGTGTTGTGTATAACTTGTGAGCTAGAGATACTGGCAGCTGTTTTCATCTGTTTTACAGTGTGCTGTTTAAATCCAGTGGAGACTTAGGCCACTGTAGGACTGAATCGAAGTGGTGCACTTGTTCTGATCGAGCCAGGACAGATTGGACTGCTCCTTTGGACTAACATCATCTTGCATCCTGGTTAAGGACTTCTCCGTGTGCTATTTTCTAATTGAATGTTGCGTTGATTTCCAACTTTTAAATATTTTTATCTGTGTATTTAATAAAAGGTCTTTGTAATTTGATTCATCTCGTGACTGTCAGTAATTGATGCCCAGCCCTCTGTGTGAAGTGATTTACATTAAATGCGGGTGTTCGTTTGAGTCCTGGGTCTCAGATAAGCCCCCAGGTGGCGTAGTCGGCTATCTCAATAATTAATACAATTTCGGCCTGTCTTCAGCCGTTAAGAGGGCGAATATTAGTGTCACCCCTCGTCACATCTGGCGTAGTCGGCAGGATTTTTGGACCTGTGTGAGGGATCTGGGCTATCGATTTGACATTCACGTGGTGGATTGAATAGGAAATTTATTTTTATTTTTTTTAAAATGATGATGCCGGTTTTTCCTGGGGCCCCTTGGGTTCCTAAATTTAATGGGGTAGGTAGTGATTTGAGCTATGGGGATTGGAAAGAGCAAATTCGAGGGCTTTTAGAGGCCCAAGACATGACTGAAGAGAAACAAATAAAAAATTTATTGGGTGCTTTGGGTGGAGATGCAAAGCGAGAAATTAGTGTTTTGGCTGATGCAGAACGTGATAAGCTGAGTAAAATTTTTGATCAATTAGATGTTCTTTACGCTGGAGAAATCCCTTTGCCCGTCCTTAGGTCACAGTTTTTTAGCTGTAGGCAGAAGTCAGATGAATCTTTTAAAGCTTTTGTTTTACGTTTAAGGGAAATCTTTTGTAGGCTGCAGAGGCGCAGCCCAGTGGGAGCCCTGGCCGAAGGTCAACTAAAGGAGCAGCTCTTGATGGGGATGGAGGATGGTCCGATGTTGAGGGCCTTAAAAACGTATGCACGTCGCAACCAAGCAGGGACATTCGCAGAGTTACATCAGGAGGCGTTATCGTTGGAGGAGGAGTACGGCCAAACCAGGTATAAGACTGCATGTGCTGCTATTAGTCAATGCGAGACACCTAATCTTAGGCCTGATTGGAGGGCTGAGTTGAAACGAGAGATCTTGGAGGAGGTTAAAGGTCAGATTCGTGAGCTGACTCAGGAAGTGATGAGGGAGCTGAGGCCCCCTAATGCAGTACCCCCTGGAACCCATGCCCCCCCACAACAGCAGGCCCCTCTTGGTCCCAGGAGGAGAGATTACCAGTTTGTAAACCGTTGGGACCCTGAGGGTAGACCGATATGTCGACGCTGCCAACAATCAGGCCATGTTGCTCGCCACTGTAGAGAGAACAGGGAGCCTAGACAAGCTTTAAACGAGAATGCCCTGTTGTAGAGGTCCAAACGACAGGGTTACTTACCCCACTGGAAAACCAAGGGACCACCGACTACTTTATTGCTGACTGCCCAATGGTAGATGTTTTAATCCAGAATGTTCCTTGTAAAGGCCTGTTAGATACTGGGTCGCAGGTAACCTTGATGCGGCAGAGCACGCTAGAAGAGAACTTTCCTAGCTGTAAATTGGGTCATGCCCCCTTGTTGACCTTGAGAGCTGCAAACGGCCTAGAAATCCCTTACGTAGGGTATGCTGTATTGGACTTTGAAGTGGCAGGCATTCAACTGCACGGAAGGGGTGTTGTGATTGTAAAAGATGAATGTTCCACTAATCCTTTAATTATCGGAATGAATGTCATTTCAGCATGCTGGAGTGCCCTGTTTCAGGGCCCATCGCAGTCTTTCTCATTTCAGAGCTCTGCGGAACGGCGAGTGTGGAAAAAGGCTATGGCAGCATGTCAACGTATTGCGGCTCACACCCAAGAGGATGGATTCCTGGGATATATTTGGCCAGCCAGTCGCCACAAGATATGGATCCCTCCCCAAAGCGAAGTCATTGTATGGGGGCGTGTCCGAATGGGCTTGCAGAATCGGCATTATTGTGGATTGGTGGAACCTCTGTTGGAGCCAGATGCTGTGCCTGCTGCTCGATCTCTGGCTATGGTTAAGGACGGTAGGGTGCCGGTCCGGTTGTGTAATTTGCATCCTTACAGAGTGTCTGTGGGCCGGTACCAGAAGCTGGGTCGATTGTATGAGATGCCGAAGGCGGATATTTATGGCCCGAGGGACCTTGATTTGACCTTGAATACAGATGGAGTTGTTGACGTTCGTATGGTGGAAGTTGAAAGCTCTACAGAGGAGGTAATTGCCGACCAGGTGAGCCCAGTAATACTTGGGTCTGACTTAACTAATCAGCAATGTCAAGCAGTTGATACACTTTTGAAAAAATGGAGTGGGGTGTTTGCCAAGCATGAGGATGATTTGGGTTTTACAGAGACTGTCCAACATAGGATTCATACTGGGGATGCCCCTCCGGTTCGGGAACGCTTTCGAACTCTTCCCCCAATGATGTATAAAGAGATGAAGGTTTTACTGACAGATATGTTGGAGAGAGGTATCATTTCTGAGAGTAACAGCCCATGGGCAGCCCCAGTAGTTATGGTCAAGAAGAAAGATGGAAGTTGGCGCTTTTGTGTGGACTACAGGAAGTTAAATGCAATTACACATAAGGATGCATTCCCACTTCCTCGAATAGAAGAGACATTGACTACCTTAACAAGGGCTGAGTGGTTTAGTACCTTGGATTTGGCTAGTGGTTATTGGCAAGTGGGGGTGCACACTGACGATCGTCCAAAGACTGCCTTCACGACCCCCTTGGGGCTATTTGAATTCCAACGGATGCCATTTGGCCTTTGCAATGGACCCGCTACGTTCCAGAGATTAATGCAACATTGTTTGAGTGACTATATTGTGGACTTTCTGTTGGTGTATTTGGATGAAGTCATTGTGTATTCGGTAGATTTCACCACCCATCTTCATCACCTGGAGCAGGTATTCCAGCGACTGTCGCGGCATGGACTGAAGTTGAGAACAGATAAGTGCCAGTTCCTGCAGAGGCAAGTGAAATTCTTGGGGCATGTAGTGGACAAGTCCGGCATAAGTCCAGATCCAGAAAAAACGGCAGCCGTACAAGGGTGGCCAGTCCCTTCGACTGTCCGGGAGGTGAGGGCATTCTTGGGATTGGCCGGGTACTATAGACGATTTATTGTAAATTTTGCCCGGATGGCATAACCTTTAAATGCTCTTCTAGTGGGAGTTTCAGCTGACAAGAAGTCCAGTAGTCGTAAGGTCGAGTGGAGTACTGACTGCCAAGATGCGTTTGTAAAATTAAAGACATGCCTTACTCAAGCACCCATTTTGGCCTATGCTGACTTCTCCTTACCGTTTGTCCTCTATACTGATGCCAGCCACCAGGGCTTGGGGGCCGTTCTATCACAGATCCAAGATGGGCAGGAGCGGGTTATAGCTTACGCAAGCCGCAGCCTTCACCCCGCAGAACGGAACGATGCCAATTATAGCTCTTTTAAGTTGGAATTGCTGGCCTTGAAATGGGCCATTACTGAGAAATTTAAAGATTATCTGACTGGAGTTAAGTGTACTGTTGTTACAGATAATAACCCGGTGGCCCATCTACAGACAGCAAGACTGGGAGCGGTGGAGCAACGTTGGGTGGCCCAGCTGGCAAATTTTGATTTCACAGTAAAGTACCGGGCTGGACGTGAGAATGCTAATGCTGATAGTTTATCCAGGTTTCCAATAGCCCCTATTGAGGTACGACAGGTTGAGGCAATAGAAGATGCCTGCCAGTCGGGGATTGATGTCCTGGATGTGGAGGGGTGGCGTAAGAGCCAAAGTGAGGATGAGGAACTCCAACAGGTACGGTCTTACGTTGAGTCGAACAGGGTGCCCACATCAAACGAGCGGATCACGATGCCCTTGACAGTTAAACGTTTATTGCAGCACAATGCTAAACTTGTGATTCAAGATGGAGTGCTTTACAAGCGAGTGATTGATCCCAGTACCCATGAGTTATATTTGCAGATTATTTGCCCAGCCACAAGACGGGAAGAAGTATGGGAAAGATATCATGATGCATCTGCTCATGCAGGAGTGGCGCGGACATTGTCGAGAGTCAGACGTTATTTCTACTGGCCAAAGATGGAGGAGACCGTAAAAGGGTTCCAGCTGGGCTGTGTCATTTGTGGCCTGCAAAGAGGAAGGGAGGATAAGGCCCCGCTGAATCCAGTTGGGGTATCATTTCCGTTAGAAGTGGTAGCCCTAGATTTTTTGACCTTAGGACGTCCAACTGATTCATGCCAAAATATCTTGGTTATTGTTGACATGTTCACACGTTATGCATGGGCTGTTCCAACGAAGGATCAAACTGCTAAGGCAACTGTTAGAGCTTTGTGGGAACATGTAGTCCAGACCTTCGGTTGTCCCGTGCGGTTCCATTCAGATATGGGGCCCAATTTTGAATCCGCATTGATGAGGGAGTTTTGCCAATTGTATGGTACTGCTAAGAGTCGAACGACTCCATATCACCCAGCGGGGAATGGGAGAGTAGAGAGGGTGAATAAGACACTGCTGGGGATGCTGCGGACATTGGAGAGAGATAAGCAGGATAGGTGGCCAGAATTTCTCCCAGAACTAATGCAAGCATATAACAACACCACACATGGGGCTACAGGGTTTACACCTTCATATTTAATGTTTGGCCGTTCCGTACGTACACCAGTAGATATGAGCTTGGGAGTGGGAGCAGGACAGAATCGAATGGATTTGAGGGGGTGGGTACAGGAACACCATCAAAAGTTGAGTTGGGCATATGCATTAGCTAAAAAAACTATGGATGAGGCTGCAACCCTTTCCAAACGGACTTATGATAGCCGAGCAAACGGTACTCCATTGTTGATGGGTCAGCGTGTGTGGATTCGTGATAGGAATAGGCAGGGACGGGGAAAGTTGTCTAGTTGGTGGGACCCAGTTCCTTATATTGTGCTTGGAACATTGGGGGAGACTGGACTTGTGTACCGAGTGAGACCAGAACATGGGGGACAAGAGAAAGTTTTGCACCGAAATGCCCTTAAGTTGTGTTTTGCACCGGAGGTAGGACAGCTACAACCAATACGTCCTGAAGGGACTAGGGTACAAGCAGATCCCCTGCCCTATAGTACATGGTTCGTTTTTGAGCCTAATGTGGTGGAGGGAGGAAATGAGGTCAGGCGCTCGACACGTCCAAATTTAGGACAGCGGCCTTTGAGGTACAGATGAAGTAATAGCAGGGACTGCTGATATTTTATTGTGGGGGGGTGTGACGGGATCTGAGTATTAATGTTATTTTTTTAATTAATTGGATAACCTCCTGCATAATCATTGTTGTTTTTATGTATGTAGTAATGGCCTTGTCTGTATTGCCTTGCTCAGCGTTTTTATGAGCAACAGACTGTTGCGTATGCCAGCATGATGAGCTGATGAGGGAGGGGTGGAGACTGTGCCCTTTAAAAACATGCTGTAGAGACTGTGTAAGGGAGCGCGCCTTACGGAAGACGGGCAGTCACGTGGGAATAGCGGAAGTGTGCCTGGCGAGTTGGCGTCTTCCGGAGACCGCGTGAGCGGGTGGATGAACGGCGAACACGCTGATCGACTCGGAGGTTATACCGGTATGCAACGAGTGTGAGCAGATCCATGTGCAGTGTATATGCTGACGGACGAGGTTAGCTACACTATGCGATGAGTGCGGGTGGACTGGCGTGTAGTGACGACACCGAGAGAGAGCGAGAGGAATCCACGCTGTGAGTGGAGCGTAAGAGTGTTTATCCCGGCGGAACAGAACACTCTGGTTACAACGCTGGACTTCGCGTAGACTGGGTAGTGGGAATTGCTACCCGGTCCTATTGTGAGTACGATTTTAGCCATTATACTCCGGAAGTCAGACCACTGGATGAAAGACTCCAGTTGAACTTCACCGGTTGCACTGTTTGACCTTAACATTTAATACAGAAACTGATGATTGCCAGTGTGCTAGCTTATAGTCACTTTGTGAATTTTTATTGCTATATTCCGGGTGCTGTGTTATTGGAGTGGTGTGATTGTGCTGTGGGTTGGAACTGTGTGCACGAGAAAGTAATTATTGTGGTGTTGTGTATAACTTGTGAGCTAGAGATACTGGCAGCTGTTTTCATCTGTTTTACAGTGTGCTGTTTAAATCCAGTGGAGACTTAGGCCACTGTAGGACTGAATCGAAGTGGTGCACTTGTTCTGATCGAGCCAGGACAGATTGGACTGCTCCTTTGGACTAACATCATCTTGCATCCTGGTTAAGGACTTCTCCGTGTGCTATTTTCTAATTGAATGTTGCGTTGATTTCCAACTTTTAAATATTTTTATCTGTGTATTTAATAAAAGGTCTTTGTAATTTGATCCATCTCGTGACTGTCAGTAATTGATGCCCAGCCCTCTGTGTGAAGTGATTTACATTAAATGCGGGTGTTCGTTTGAGTCCTGGGTCTCAGATAAGCCCCCAGGTGGCGTAGTCGGCTATCTCAATAATTAATACAATTTCGGCCTGTCTTCAGCCGTTAAGAGGGCGAATATTAGTGTCACCCTCGTCACACATACAACATCTCAGGTCTCACCACAGTCCTATAAACTTTCCCTTTCACTCTCACAGATACTCTTCTATCACAAATCACTCCTGCTATCACTCTTCTCCACCCACTCCACCCTGCCTGCACTCTTTTCTTCACTTCTCTGACACACTATCCATTACACTGTTGATCCCAGGTACCTGAAGTCCTCCAACTTCTCCACCTCTACCGAGCTCCTGCCTGACCTCTTCCCTGAATCACACACTACAGTCTTCCTCCTTCAGTTTCCACCATCTTATTCTTCTTTCAGTCCTCCTCTTTTTCTTCACCTCCACCACCTGCCCTTCCACATTCCTTTCCTTAAGGACATACCTACCCATCACCTCCTCATCACCTCTGTTCCCTTCACCTACATGCCCATTAAAGTCTGCCCCAATCACCAATCATTCTTTCCTAGGTACACCATCTACCACTTCATCTAATTCACTCCAGAATCTTTCCTTCTCCTTCATCCCACAGCCGACTTGTGGAGCATAGGCACTGATGACATTTATCATCAACCCTTCAACTTCCAGCTTCACGATCATCATCCTATCAGAAACTCTCTTCACTTCCACTACACTTTTACTGTACTCTTCCTTCAGAATCACCCCTACACCATTTCTCTTTCCATCCACACCATGATAGAACAGTTCAAACCCACCTCCAATGTTCCTGGCCTTACTCCCTTTCCATTTGGTCTCCTGAACACACAACATATCTACTTTTCTCCTCTCCATCATATCAGCTATCTCTCTCCCTTTACCAGTCATAGTACCAACATTTAAAATACCAACTCGAACCTCCACTCTCCTTCACTTCTCCTTTCCCTGCTGTCTCTGTAGACGTCTTCCTCCTCTACTTTTCCTCCTTTAGCCAACAGTAGCCTAATTTCCGCCGGTACCCTGTCGGCTAACGATACATACCTGTGGCGGTCGTTGTTAACCCGGGCCTCAACTGATCCAAAATTCTTATTTGTGATCCGCATATTCGATTTGGCACATGTTTTATGCTGGATGCCCTTCCCAACGCAACCCTCCCCATTTATCCGGGCTTTGGACAGGCACTAAGAGTGCACTGGCTTGTGCCTCCCTAATGGCTGGGTTCTAAGATGAAAATACCAAGTTTCACAAAACCCAAAAATACCAAATGGTATAGCCTAATAGACCTCTGTCTCGTCCATGTACCATAACAGCCACAAGCAATTTGTAATCATTTCAATACACCTACTCTAGATTTTAGATTATCACAAAAATATTGTGAAAACCCATCATTATTCAAGCAAGTACTAGAGCGTGACTTAGCAAAATTACAAATGACAAACTGAATGTTAATGTATTTTGACAATTAACTAGTTCATATTGTGTCGAAAGCAGCAGCACAGAATGGGCATAACGTGGGGAAAAATAAGCTACAATGTTGTAATCTAAAGGCAGAATACCTGGGAAGAGTACTTGAGGCACAATGCTATACAATATTGTTAGCCCATGTGGATACTATATTTGGAAGGCACCAAAACAAATTCTGTCATTCCTTGGCATAGCAGGTCAGTAGACAATAGATATGAGATTTGTCACTTTGCATTTGTTAAAAGCAACCGATCAATCCAATTTAAGTGCTGAACTGACTTATTTAATATTGTAATTATAGATATTATATATAAATACAAAAATACATAAAAAGGGAATTATACAAAGATGCTGTTTGTGGACTACAGTTCAGCATTTAACACAATAATTCCCTCCACACTCACCTCTAAGTTGTAGGTCCTGGGACTGCCGCCACACCAATGGATCCTCACAGACAGACCACAAGCCATACCGGTGGGAGAACACACCTCATCCACCATCACCCTCAGCACTGGAGCTCCCCAGGGTTGTGTTTTGAGCCCCCTGCTGTACTCACTGTACACATATGAGTGGCCACTTCCAACTCCACTACCATCATCAAGTTTGCTGACAACACTGAGGTGTGCCTGATCTCCAGCAACGATGAAACGGCCTACCTACATGAGATTAAAAACCTGGAGAGATGGTGCTAGGAGAACAACCTTCTGATGAACGTCAGCAAGACCAAGGAGTTGATAGTGGACTTCAGCATGAAGCAGGAGTGGTCATACCAACCGCTAAACATCAACGGGACCCCAGTGGAGAGAGTGGACAGTTTCCGTTACCTAGGTGTTCACATCACACAGGACCTGTCTTGGTCCTGTCATACCAACACCCTTGTGAAGAAGCCCGGCAGCGTCTGTACCATCTGAGATGCTTAAGGGACTTTAAACTACCCTCTCAGGTGCTAAAGACCTTTTACACTTGTACCATTGAGAGCGTTCTGATGGGTAGCATTACTTCCTGGTTCAGAAACAGCACCATGCAGGACAGGCGAGCCCTCCAGAGGGTGGTGCGTTCAGCTGAACATACCATCCACACCGAGCTTCCTAACCTGCAGGATATCTACAGCACGCGGTGCCTGACAAGAGCCAGGAAGTTTATGAAGGACCTCAGCCATCCCAACAATTGACTCTTTTCTTTGTTACGTTCAGGAAAACGCTTCTGCTCACTGAAAGCAAAAACAGAGCTTCTTCCCACAGGCTATTCGGAGTTTAAACCAGGAAACACCCAGGATCTAAAAGCTGGTCTACTCTCTCCATCATCACACTTTTCTGCAAACATTTTTCTTTTCACACTACACATCAACCACCTTATGTGATTACTGTTTACTGTACATAAGCAAACTGTGTATCCATAAGCATACCTTTTATATACATTTTTTTTCTCATATATATACTGTATATCTTTATATATTTTAGATTTTACATAGTTTATACTCTTTATTTATCTGCCTTCTTTTTCTTTGTTATATTTCCCTCCCCATCCCATTCCCTCATGCCAAACAGTCTTATAAAGCATTTCACTGCATGTCATAATCTGTATGTATGTGTCAAATAAAATTTGATTTGATTCGATTTTATTTTATTTGAAATAAGATTATCCACCATTGTCTCTGAAATAAATCGATTTGCCTTGGCTGTGTTTAAGCAGCAACAGCAGGAATAGGAAAACAACTAATGACATACTTTAGCATTGCACTTGATAAGGTGAAGGAGGGCATGCATAATATAGTAAATATAATAATATAATAATTATATGTTTATTACCATGTTATCTAGCTGCAGCAGCAGCAATACACTGGCCAGTTGATCAAGTAGAATTGAATAAGAACTGACTATAGTGTGATACTTTCTGCACCAGAGCTAACAATTGAAAGATGTGACATGATAAACCCAGTAGATAGAGCAGTACTTCAGTACTTCAGTACAGAAGACACACTCGGAAGAATCTAAAACATTTTTAAAAGCAAGAATGTATTTGGAGATGCAGAAATTATTATTATTATTTTTTTAACTGCTTATGTTATCGTTAAAGTAAAGGACATAGAGCAGGTCATGCAGATATTGAGTATGAAGTGAACTCAGATTAATTTAAAACACACATATTTAATGCCTGAAGATGTTCAGCCAACAACATAAGATCTGATATTGTTAAAGAAATTTATTAGCCATTTTGTCACACAAAATAGAGTGTTCCATAATAACAAAAGGGAATGTGATAGCAGATAAGTTGTACTAGAGTACCTTGAAACTAGAGCATCAAGTTATGTAACGCACGAATGTATAGAGCCTTGTATTCCCAGGTTTACGAGACTACACACAGTAGTACTGCAGATGAGTAGAAACTAGAATCGTCCGACAGGTAGTGTCTGAGACTTATGTGTAAGTACATAAATGTGTTCAATTGGAAAGACTAGAAAGAAGTTGCATTCATTTAATAATATATAATATTTCAATTCAAATTTTTATATTAATTGATTACTTTAATATGTACAGTTCTGTTTTTGTTGTTAGATCTCCTTCTCCCCTACCCCCATGTTGTCTTGGGTTAGGGTTGGGGTTAGGTGTGCAGGTAATGGCTTGACCATCCTAACTTTTCAAGCTACATCTGGCTACCTAAGGCACCCTGTAAGGTCACCCAGCCTAAAACAGTCGTAATATCAGGGTCAGCATGCTGCATAGCTCTAATGTCCGATACAGAGTATGACAAAGTATTAATATGAGACCCACTGTCAGAATTACTTAGTGAGTCCCCAGCAGCTTCATCACCAGTAGAATCAGTGACATCAGAGGAACATGGAATGTCAGTGTCCAAGCAGAACTCACCACGTTCACTTCCATTACTCCATTAACACTTGGCTCTTCCTCGCTCAGGATGGACGAATCAGGGCGGCAAGAAAGCATATCGGTGTTCCCATGACATTGTCCATCTTTGTGTACAATGACCCAATTCAAAGCGTCAAGCTCCAGGATCCATCTTCCTCTTCTGCCTGTTGGATCACCATCAATGAACATACGCCGAAGCGCTTAGAGCGGATGATGATCTGTGATAATGGTAAATGAAGTAAGACCAATGTAATGTCTAAACTCCCGTACTGCCCACACAACAGCCCACAACTCACAATCAAAGGTGGACCTATGCCTCTGCGTGGAATTCAATGTTCGGCTGGGAAACGTTTCCTATTAGGGCCATAGCAGACGAACAGCTGCTCCGACTTCCCCATGGACTTGTCCTGTGGAGGTAAGTGTCCAGTGCTCGCACACTGGACACAGTCGGTTCTGTCGCTCCTGGTCAGGGGCTATGAACGGAGGAGGGCAGAATGCCTGTAACACGACAGATCGTGTAGGAGCCGTAGGCACCTTAGGTATGTACCCAGGTTTCGTGTATATAAATACTCTGGCCATGCAAATTCCAGGCGGGATGGAGCCACGGACAGAGCCTGCAGGTCCCCGATTCACTTCAGGGAGGAAACTGTCAAGAGGAAGGCGGTCTTAATCGACAGGTACCTAAGGGCCACCTCGGCCAAGGGCTAGAAGGGGGGCTCAGAAATATATCACCAAAGGGTGCCTACCCAGCGATTGCCCCGCAGGCGGGGTAAAATATGCCGCGATGGCAGACACATAAACCATCAGAGTTGAAGGGGTTAACCCTGTGGCAAACTGTTCCTGTAAAAACTCCAGAACTGAACCAACCGGGCAGTCAACTGGGTCCAAGTCACGGTGCTCTCACCTTGACGTAGACAGTCACCACCGTGCAGCGTACAACCTCCTCGTGGAGGAAGCTGTGGAGAGGAGAAGGGTGTCTACTACCTTGGTAGTAAACGTCTTGCCACAGCCACAGCTTACACAACTCCGGGCAGGGGTGAACCAGGGTTCTGCCCACCTGCAAGAGAAGATCCCTTCTGGGCAGAATTTCCTATGGAGTGCCCTCAAGTAGGGATACCAGGTCCGCAAACCATGGTTTGCCCAGCCATCGAGGTGCTACCAGGAGGAGATGGAATTCTTCCCAGCGAACTCTCTCCAGAACTTCAGAGAGCAGCGCGATCAGGGGAAAGGCGTACAGGCATAGCCTCGGCCACGATTGTACCATGGCATCCAGCCCTAACGGGGCTGGGTGAAAGAAAGAGAACCAGAGGGGACAGTGTAAAGTCTCCCGGGTCGCAAAAAGATCCGCCTGGGCTCTGTCGAACCTCCGCCATACCTGCTCCACCACCTCGGCGTGGAGTCACCATTCCCCAGGCCTTGGTCATTGTCTCAACAGGGCGTCTGCTCGGACATCCAACCGTCCCGATATGTAAACAGCTCTTAATGAGAGGAGTTTGCCCTGGGACCACAAGAGGACCTCTCATGCCAGTTTGTACAAGGGGCGAGACCGGAGGTCCCCCTGGTGGTTGATGTACAAGACCACCGCAGTATTGTCCATGTGGACCAATACATGGTGGTCCCTTAGGTCTGGTAGGAAGTGTTTCAACCCCAAAAACACTGCCAACATCTCCAGGCAACTTATGTGCCACTCATGACTGCTCCCCACCCCATGAGGGAAGCAACCATTATTAGTGTTATGCGATGACAAGGAGTCTCTAAAACGGGTCCTTAGGACAGAAACGTTGGGTACTTCCATACATCCAAGGCTCGAAGGGCATGCTGCGAGACCTTGATGGTACAATACAGATACCCTCTGGGGGAGAGCCCTTTGCACCGGAGCCACCGCTGGAGGGGCCTAATGTGGAGGAGGCCTAGTGGAATTACACTGGACGCTGCCACCATGAGACCCAGCAGCCCCTGGAACTGCTTCACAGTGAGTGGCTGGCCTGCTCTTATCCTCCTGACTACGGTAAGGATGACTTTGATCTAGGTGGAAGACAACCTTGCCCGCAACCTGGCCGAGTCCCACACCATGCCCAGAAAAGTGGTTCTCTGTATTGGAGAAAGCACACTCTTCCCGGCATTCAGTCTGAACCCCAGTCCCTCCATGCAGGTGAGAATGACATCTCGATGCCAAACTGCCTGGTGCTCTGAATGAGCCAAAATCAACCAATCATCGATATACTTCAAAATGCGGATGCCCTGGAGCCGCAGCGGGGTCAGTGCTACGTTCACACACTTCGTGAAGGTACGGGGTGGTAATGCTAGGCCAAACGGGAGGACCAATATTGGTAAGCTTCGCCCTGAAAGCAACCTCAGGAAACTCCTGTGTGCGAGAAGGATGGCCACATGGGAGCATCTTTCTGTTAGATATAACGTGACAAACCAGTCCTTGGACTTGACCTGAGACACGATCACTTTGTGAGTATCCTGAACCCAAACCTCATAAGTGAGCGGTTCAAGGAGTGGAGATCTAGAATGGGATGCAACCCACCATCCTTCTTCGGAACAATGAAGTACGGGCTGTAGTAGCCTGACTCTCTGAATGAGGGAGAGGGAACCACCTTGATGGTCCACTTTCTCATGTTCCAGGACCAGAGCCTGCTCGGGTCCCACCAGGATGGCACACATCATGTTAAACCGGGGAGGAGAAGATGCAAAATGATGGCGTAGCCCTTCTCTACAGTACAGAGGACCCACCGAGAGATTCCTGGCAGCCCTGCAGACTGACAGAAAGTTCCACTGGGGAACCAGACCAGGAGGCCGACAGACTGGCCTCCTGGTGGTGCCGGGGAGGGACGGGCACAGCATGAGGTGTACACCGCCCTCCACGATGTAAGCCATCAGGTCAGCCAGCCCCTCCTTGGGCTCAGAGAGTCGCCAGGGGCCCCTAGGACCTCCCCGAGGAAATCAGGTGGCAACGCTCTCTTTCCGGGCCAACGCGGTGCCCAGATGTACCAGGCCGAGGCTGCCGCCGAGCAGCCCCAATGGAGTGGCGAGGAAGTACCACTGAATGCTGCCGCGGTCTCCTGAACCCGCCAGCAATCACCCTTACCTACAGCGTCAACAGATCAGGCCAGGAGGGGCCACCATGGTGCTCAGAAGGAAGCCCCCCACCATCTCACATAGCAGGCCAGCCTGGTAAGCCTGCAACACACTCATCGTGTGGAGGCAACCCGCCAAATCCTTAATAGATGCAACAGAGAGATAGCTAGCTAGCATCTCTTCCACACGCTGCATCATCTTGTAGCCGCACTACTTAGCCCCAACTACATTTGCGCACGGCGAGAACACTGGGAAATGCACGCACCGCACACGGGTCTCCCAGGACCCGGACACCTAGGTGTGCAGGCCCGAAAGGGCGCTGAGGCCATGACACGCGCAGGAAACGCTGATCCAGCTCACTCTGTGCGTGCTGCTTCCTCTTCTCGACCAGCCGAGCTAAATCCAGCCTGGACACGGCCCGTGTCATGACCATGAGGCGCTCCTCGTACAGCACAGGCTGTGAGGAGTCCACTGGCTCACTAGCATCCATCATTTCATCCTCCTCAGAGAGAGAGAGACATGTACACCGCGCCGCTCGCACCGGGAGAAGAAGAAGCCGCCAGATTATTTTTTTTCCGAAGAGCAGGCGCTCGACCCGGCAGGGGAGGCTGGAGAGGACTCATCCGACTCCACGCCTTCTGCCAGATCGGCTGCTCTCCGCTCTCCGAAATTTCTCCCACCTCAGAGGAAGAAATACGGAGCACCACGTTACATGCACCGGGCGAAGGAACCACCGAAGGAGTGCTCTCCCCGGGGAACGGGAGCTTGGCCTAGTGGTTACAACTATCCTTAATAACGCTATCAGCTAGCAGGCCAGCCACCTGTTTCTCTATCTCAAAACGTTTTCCAGGAGCTGTACAGTATGCATGCTGCTTAATAGGAGCATGCTCACCTATTCTGATGTGATGTTTTACAAGTTTACATTTACTGCCAATGTTGTACTCCAACATTAATGACGAAAGTGCAGCTTTCTCAGACTCAGAAATAGGTGACCCATCTAGTAACACAGAAGGCATATCACTAGGAAAGGACATGGAGCTCTATCCACTGGAGCATGGAATGGCTGAACATCTCAGTCATCAACTGGGTAAAACTCACCCAGGTGCATGTCTTGTTTTAAGAAAAAATGTCCTGCCTGGTAGGATTTAAGATCTGAGTTCTAGTAAGTTCATTGTGAACTATGCCTACCGTGTGAGCAACAACTAAGCTGGAAGAATCTGCCAGAATGGGTTCCAGATATCCAGCAAAGTCACTCTTTAAGCGAGCTGCATTAGGCTAACACTTTAACAGGCACAACAGACTCACTGAGTGGAGGTAAGTTCATAGCAGTGGCCAGCGAACCTGGGAACAAAGTCTTTTCTGGTAAGAGGGGAAATGAAATGTCCTGCAGTTGTAGCTTAGCACAGCTGAGGTCCAATAAAGCATGATTCCTCAATAGAAAGTCCTAGCCTAGCAATACAGTTTGTGTGGTCTCTCTCAGCACATAAAATATGCTGCCATGACTCAGTGCCCAGCTGAAAAGTTATTGTGAATAGTACCTAATGTATCTAGCATTTGTCCATTCACAGCACGGACCGACACATAGTCCCTTTTCAGAGGCCAATCTGCTCTGACAAGAGACATGAATCGCACGCCTCTTTTCCTTGAACCATCCTCAGCTGGGGCTGCGTCTAGCATAGGAGCAAACAGCGTATGAGTTGTTTTAATTACAAACATTCATACATGATGTATGTTCATCACTGCGTTGGAACATTTTATTCTCAGTCTCAGGTGAACGGCCCCTCCGTGCGCCATCAAAAACACGTGACTAGCATCCGCAGCCCCTGCAGACGGCCTTCACTCCACTCATTCATCTGGTTTTCAATCTTTAGTTTTTATGACCTAGGCTCCTCAGTTCCATATCTCTCATTTCTCCTGTTAGCCAATCCTCCATTATCATTCACGGAGTATGAGACACTCAATCCATATTTCCATAGGCATTATAACCAGGCATGCAATCAGTCTTTATTGTGTCCCTAGCCATTTCACATCATCCTGCAATTATCACAGCTTCCTCCAAGTCTGTTGCTCCTTGATTGTGATATTTAGCTCTGAGTACAGGATCTAGACCAGCCACAATATGGCAAAACTTTTCCTCTTTTTGCGCATTGTCCCCATATTCGGGAAAAGCCTAGTCCACTAACCTGCTGATCTCTGCCGCATACACCTCTAAACTTTCCCACAGAGCACAAGGACGAGCTGATAAACTGCAGCTGCCCGAAAGCCTCCTTGAGTCTCTCTTTCACTGCTGTATAACCAGCTTGAACGGCCATAGGAAGACTGTCCCACAGGAGAAATGCCCCGTTGCTCAAGCGTGTCAGCAGAATTCTCACCAGTTCATAATTATAGGATGCAACGCCATCTCCCTCAGTTAGCGCCTGGACCGCGACCTCAAACTACCGCTTCCAACATAGAAAGCTCTGCTTCTCGTCACCGGAGAATGGTGGCAGTAACTAAATTCTCACATGCCTGTTTATCCTGTCGCCGTCCCATCCTGTCGCCGTCCCATCTCTGATAGAAATTATCCCCGTCTTTACACCACATGTTTAAGCGATGACTGAAGGCCTACCTCTTCCTGAAACCCTACATTAGCATTTTCCAAGTTTGTAGAATTCAAGAGTTATATTTATATTAAGTTTGTAATCTGGCGTACCAGTGTAGATTTATTAATTACTAGAGATTTAAAGCACTTTTGTACGTCGCTCTGGATAAGGGCGTCTGCTAAATGCCGCAAATGTAAATGTAAATGTAAAAATGTTGGCTGCGCCAACACTGAACTCGCGTGTGCTAACTCAACTAAGCACTTTTTAACTATAAACTAACTAGTTAAACAGCCTAACACTTATAAGAAAGAAAACAATAAATGAGGCCATCCAAACTATTCCCAATATTATTACACACTTCTCTCACACAGACTATCTCCTCCAGTGCGCATGCCCCTTGCCTATCTATGGCAAGCCCCGAGGGGAAAAATTAATTACACACACATACACTGAGCACCAGTTGATCCAGATTTAGTACAGCTTAACAGAATTAACTAAAGTCTGTTACACTGTCACAAACAATAATCACATACACCTATGTATGATTTCCTAAAGCAGTGATATGCAAGTTGTCCATTTCTGTCCAACAACACAAGGCCTGGACCTGTGTGTGTGTGTGTGTGTGTGTGTGTGTGTGTGTGTGTGTGTTATGTCTGAAACTCTACTGCTCTGTATAATGTTGTGTACCCCTCTGTGTACCATCTGTCTCCTATTTATCTCTGTGATGTAGGTTGTGAATAAGCTCTGAGTGAAGCGTTACAGCACCTGCAGGGAAACAGTCATATTCACCAAGAGACATATTCAGCAGGAGTAAATTTAAGTGAGTCACTTGATTCAATTCAATTCAATTCAATTCAATTCATGTTTATTTGTATAGCGCTTTTAACAATGAACATTGTCTCAAAGCAGCTTTACACAGATAATGTGGTGATTAAACGTAAATATGTTCTTTGTAAGTATGTTTGTCCCTGATGAGCAACTGTGGCAAGGAAAAACTCCCCGAGATGGCATAAGGAAGAAACCTTGAGAGGAACCAGACTCAAGAGGGAACCCATCCCCATCTGGGTTGCACCAAATGTCCATTTGAAGCAGATATACAATGTTGCGGGGTACAGTGATGACAATCAAAAGCAAACTGCACTCCCGAGTCAGTGCAGCAGACCGCCGACACCAACTACAGTCCAATCCGTCCTCAAAGCACCCGTTCTACTCCGGAATTACATGGAACCACCCAAGGTCTTGATGAGAGACCGTCCCAAGCTGCACAGAAGTGTGAAGATCCACGGAGGGGAGAGGGGCAGGAACAGTGGTCACTGGAACCTCAGGAGCATGTTTAACTCTAACGAGAGAGAGAAAGAGAGAGAGAGAGAGAGAGAGAGAGAGAGAGAGAGAGAGAGAGAGAGAGAGAGAGAGAGGGTGACGGGAAGAGAAGGATATAAGATAAGATAAGATAAGATAAGATAAGATAAGATAAACCTTTATTCGTCCCACAGTGGGGAAATTTCCATGTTACAGCAGCAAGACAGAGAAATAAAGTAGATGCAAATATATAAAAAAAGAAGAATATACAAAAAAATAAAATAAAATAAAAACAGAAATAAAAATAAATAATAATAATAATAATAATAACAACAAAGAAGTAAAATAAATGCAAATATCTAAAAAATAATAATATACATATACTACAATACCAGTATATATACAGTTCAATGTAACAATACAAACAAGAAAAAAACTAAAGTATGCTTTTTAAGTCAGTAGGTAGTATAAGGTAGTATTGCACTTTATATTGTAGTATTGCACTTTTAGTCAGTAGGTAGTATAAGGTGGTATTGCACATAAATTGCGGGTAATATTGCACATAATAATAATAATGTACACAGATAGAGTTATTGCACATCGTGAAAAGTATTAGCAGTGTTGTATGGTGGTGACTGGTTTTACTGGGAACAGCTTTGGTTGTATAGTCTAATAGCAGCAGGGAGAAAAGACCTTCTTAATATGGATTATTAAGACCCACTTAATATGGATTATTAAGTGTCCCTATTGGTGTATGAAAGTTAATGTCACTGTGCAGTTTGGACTCCGGCAAGACTCGCTATGGCAGCATAACTAAAAGGGAGAACCAGAAGGTAACACAGACATGAGGGATCTCTGGGATAAGAGACGACCCACCACACCACCGTCAACAAACCTGAGTGAACGTGTGAATGTGAGGGGACGACAGCATACAAATATACCAGTTCACCAAACACTCTATATCCATGCTCCCTCCAGATCTGAGCCTTTACCTAAGAAAAACCTAATGATAAAAGGCTTTACTAAATAAATAAGTTTTCAACCTCGACTTGAACACTGAGACTGTGTCCGAGTCCCGAACACTGGTTGGAAGGCTGTTCCATAACTGTGGGGCTTTATAAGGGAAAGATCTGCCCCCTGCTGTAGTCTTCATTATTTGAGGAACCAACAGATAGCCAGCACCTTTTGATCTAAGTAGGCGTGGAGGATCATACTTACTCGAACACCCAGACAGTAAAGCGTTACAGTAGTCTAATCTAGAAGTAACAAAGGCATGAACTAGTTTTTCTGCATCCTGTAACGACATCATATTTCTAATTTGAGCAATATTTCGAAGGTGAAAGAAGGCGATCCTAGTAATATTATTCACGTGAGATTTAAAGGAAAGACTCGGGTCAATAATCACACCAAGGTCTTTGACAGCCATACATGCTGAAACAGAAACACCATCTAGAGATGCTACGTAATCGGAAAGTTTACTTCTAGCTGCATGTGGTCCTAGTAAAAGTACTTCCGTCTTATCTGAGTTGAGCAGAAGAAAGTTATTAAGCATCCACTGTCTAATGTCCTTTACACACTTCTCAACATTGTTAAGCTGATCTCGCTCATCTGGCTTTGCTGAAATATACAGCTGTGTGTCATCAGCATAGCAATGGAAGCGAATCCCATGTTTATGAATGATTTCACCAAGAGGCAGCATATATAAAGAGAAAAGCAGTGGGCCTAAGACAGATCCTTGAGGAACACCAAACTTTACCTCATAGAATGTGGAGAACTCACCATTTACATCAACAAACTGATAGCGATCAGTCAAATAAGACCTGAGTCAAGAGAGAGCTGTTCCCTTTATTCCTACAACGTTCTCAAGTCTAGCAAGCAGTATAGTGTGATCAATGGTGTCAAAGGCTGCACTAAGGTCAAGCAAAACAAGTAAGGAGACAAAACCCTGATCAGAGGCCAATAACAGGTCATTTACCACCTTAACTAGCGCCGTCTCTGTGCTATGATGAGGCCGATATCCTGACTGATACATTTCAAAAATGTTATTCATAAGTAGGTGTGAGCAGAACTGCTGTGCTACAACCTTTTCTAAAATTTTGGATATAAAGGGGAGATTTGATATCGGTCTGTAGTTGGACAACTGACATGGGTCAAGGTCAGGTTTCTTAATAAGGGGGTGAATAACTGCCAGTTTGAAGTATTTAGGTACATAACCAGTGCTAATAGAAGAGTTAATTATTTTTAAAACAGGTTTGATTATCTCTGGAGTTATCTGTTTAAAGAAACTAGTAGGCAGGGGATCGAGAATGCAGGTTGATGGTTTTGATGAGGAGATTAATGAGATTAAGTCATTCTCATGAATAGGAGTGAAGCTTTGTAGTTGATTGTCCGTTATAATTACACTGCTGTCTACAGGGTTACTTGTAAAACAATTTGGATTTATATTAACCGTCTGGATTTCTTGCCTGATGTTTTCAATTTTATTATTAAAAAAGTTCATGAAATCATTACTACCTATTGATGGTGTGCATGTGAGTGCAGTGCTTTTATTCCCTGTTAATTTTGCTACCGTGCTGAATAAAAATCTAGGATTATGCATGTTATTTTCTATGAGGGTGGAGAAATATGCTGATCTAGCAGCACTACGAGATTTTCTATAATTTAAGAGGCTCTCCTTCCATGCAATTTGAAATACTGTTAATTTTGTTTGACGCCATTTACGTTCTAATTTTCGAGTGGTCTGTTTTAAGGTGCGCGTATGATCATTATACCACTGTGCTAATTTTTTCTCCCTGATCATTTTGGTCTTAAGGGGAGCTACATCATCTAGAGTGTAACGTAACGTTGTTTCTAGATGCTTAGTGGCCCAGTCGAGCTCTGCGGGGTCTGACGGAGATCTATCTAATATCGTAATTTCGGGAAGATTATTAATAAAACGCGCTGCTGTAGCTGACGTGAAAGTACGCTTAACACGGTAACGTGGTGAGGTAGAGATGCAATGACTTAGGCAAATTTTAAACAAGATTAGATAATGGTCTGAAATAGCTTCAGACTGTGGAATTATGACTAAGTTTTTTATTCTTAATCCAAATGTTAACAACAAATCGAGAGTGTGTCCACCACTATGAGTGGGTCCTATAACATTCTGATTAATTCCAACTGAATCTAGAATGGACACAACTGCTGCTCTTAAGGAGTCTTCCTGATTATCAAAATGAATATTAAAGTCTCCAATAATTAATGCTTTGTGTAAAGAAGTAGCTAAATTTGTAATGAAATCTGCAAATTCTATCAGAAAATCAGAGTCGGGCCCCTGGGGGTCTATAAATAATAATTAGTGGCATTAACTGGCTTGACCTGCTTTCGGACACTGAATATTTTATGTTGGTGTAAAGAACTTCAAATGTTTTACATTTTTGTTTAGTCTTTTGTGTGACGTTTAGATTATTATTATAAATAGCTGCTACTCCACCTCCTCTGCCATTTAGACGGGGTTGGTGTATGTAACTATACCCAGGAGGACTCGCCTCATTTAATGCTACATATTCATTCGATTTAATCCATGTTTCTGTCAAACACATTATATTAAACTCCTGGTCGGTAATAATTTCGTTTATAGTCAGTGCTTTTGGCGTGAGAGATCTAATATTCAACAATCCTATTTTTAGATCAGAGGTGCTGGCTGTGCGTTCAGTCCTATTTAATTTAATGTTAATCAGGTTACTTAAACAGACTTTCTGATAATTCCTATATTTTAGTTTTGCTCGGGGGACAGACACAGTCTCAATATGGTGGATCCTGAGTGACGACTCTGTGCAGCTAGCAGACGGTTGGTTTAGCCTGTCTGTCTGCTCCCTGGCCTTGGCTCTAGACAGTCACTTGTTAACTAGTGCTGTTCTAAGACTATGACCTATACTACAAGAAATGAGAGCAGCACCTTCCCGGGTGGGATGGATAACAGGCCAGACTTGCCCTCAAAAATGCTCCAATTATTAATGAAGCCCACATTATTTTTGGAGCACCACTCGGACATCCAGCAGTTCAGCGACCATAACCTGCTGTAGGCTACATCGCCACGTCGCATTGGGATGGGGCCAGAGCATATTACAGCATCGGACATTGCCTTCGCTAATTTACACACCTCTATAATATTACTCTTAGTAACCTCTGACTGTCGAAGGCGTATATCATTAGCTCCTGTGTGAAAAACTATCTTAGAGAACCTGTGCTTTCCTAAGAATCTAAGCTGACCTGCTATGTCCGGCGCCCTGGCTCCCGGTATACACATAACCTGTGCTGCTGGTGCCCCTAAAGGTCTAGCTAATTTCACGTGCCTCAGAATGGAGTCTCCTACAACCAGAGCTCTTTCAGGTTTCTCAGCGGGTGGTTCACTGAGGAGAGCAAACCTGTTGGACACGCGAAGCGGAGAGGAGTGGTGCTCCCGTGGGCAAGCCTTAGCGTTAGCTTTGGCTTTGCGAGTATGCCGCCGAGTCGTCACCCATTCGCCCCGCTGCGAGGGCTCTAATGCCGGAGTCTGGGGAATATTAACTTCACCTAGGGCATCCAGACTTTCCCCTGCAGAACCTGGACTGCTCTCACACTCACTACTTCTCTCTAGACTCTGGATGCGCTCCTCTAATGCTAAGATCTTCTCTGTCAAAGAGCAAACTAGCTTACACTTCTCACAGATAAAATTATCGCTAACAACGGAGAAAGACTGACTAAACATGTCACACTTCACACACTGGGTAAACTGGATGTTCGCCATAATAGAGAAATTACTTACATTAATGTGTTTACTGTAGTGTGTGTTCATAGTTCTGGTGAGTGTCCTCCGCTCACTGCTTTCAAACCCTCAAACAGGGAAAACAACGCTCTTCCGACAGCAAAAACAGTCGAGACGGAGCCAACGGAAAGTGAAGGATGCAGGAGATCAACACGATATTTTGATATTTTAAAGCGAGAAAAGCGAGAAAAAACGAACTGTAAAATATTTTTAACGCCGATACAAACTAAATTCCCGGTGAACAGTTCAACAACAGGAAACAGGAACCAATGAGCCATTTTTGTGTGTATCTGTAGGTGGTTTATACAGTTACACTTCACTCAGAAAGAAAGATATGAGAGGAAGTGAAGCAGGAGAAACACTGAGACATCCATTGAGTTACCCTGAACACTGAAACATAATATGCATGTTTAAGTGTGTGTTCAGACGTGTATGTTTAGGTATGTGTTCAGGCATATTCAGGTGTGGGTTCAGACGTGTGTTTTGTACATGCGTACTTCTGTACATGAGATCCCTTCAGTGGTGGCTCAGGACCCATGGGTTCTCACGGAAGGGTAATGCCCTCCGTACGATCAAGGTCACGCTGCGATGCCGGGTTCCTGTCTCAATCCAGTGCTGGATTTCTCCAAGGACAGTTAGCCAAAAGGTTGGTTCCGTCCAGCCTGAAAGTCTACGCGTCCGCCATTTCGGCATATCACGCCCCCTCAGCAGGGCAATCTCTGGGCAGAGACTCTCTTGTGATGCCATCATTGATGACATCACATCATTCTTGCGTCCTCTAGTCTCCCCGCTCCATTTGGGGTCAGAGACTCCAAGACATTTGGGCTGGTCCACCCCACTGACCTTCGTCCAGTTCTATAGCCTGGACTGCAGTGCCACTCCTGGCCACTCTGTCTTTCCACCTAGCTGTGCTTATACGCACTGGTCAGGGACTGGTCAGTCTGGAGTGATTATGTATGTAATCCTATTCCCTGAGGGAACAGTTAGGGTGAACGATGTGTGTTCATCCCTGATGAGCAGCCATGGCAACTGTGGCAAGAAAAAACTCTCTTAGATGTTATGAGGAAGAAACCTTGAGAGGAACCAGACTCAAAAGGGAATCCAGCCTTATTTGGGTCACATCAAGAGTGTGATTATAGTCTTTAAACACTACAGAACACTGGAGAGTGAGAACTAATTTCATGAGCACTGAAATGTGTGATGAGTAATGTCCTTCCTACAGTCTTATACAGTCATTTAAGATTATAGAAACAGGAGCTACTGAGCAACTCATAAAATAGCTCAACATTTGTGATCATCATAAATCAAATACCAGCTTCTCCATGCCAGAGCCTTTAAAAAACTCAAAGAGGTCCAATGTCCAAACTCCACATGAAGTGGGATCCAAACAGCGCTTGTACGTCTCTAGATGGTTTGAGATGTTTGTGGGCATCTACTACTTTAAAGGTCCACAATCTTCATGAGGTGGGACATGGCTGGAGCTGGCGCAACCACAGGATGCCTTGGGATGGGAAGAGAAAGAGAAGCAGTGGAGAGAAATTAGCATAGCTGCTTTTCATGATATTAACAGCACAAGTTGATAACCTTGTGCTCCAGAACATCTGATTACATGCATATTATGATGTGATGTATGTTATCTGTAGGACTCGTTAAAAGATATGTCTTTAATCTGCACTTAAACTGGGAGAGTTTGTCTGAGCCCCGAACACTGTCAGAAAGACTAGTCCAAAGTTTAGGAGCTAAATGTAAGAATGTTCTACCACCTTTAGTGGACTTTGCTATTCTAGGAACTACTAGAAGTATGGAGTTTTGAGATCTCAGGGAGTGTGACGGATTGTAGCATGTTAGGAGACTGGAGAGATATATGGAGATAAACCATTTAGTGTTTTGTAAGTAAGAAGCAGTAGTTTGTAGTGGATTTGAACCTTAACAGGTAGCCAGTGTAGGGACGAGAAGATTGGGGTTATATGGTGATATTTTCTCGACCTTGTGAGAACTCTGACTGCTGCATTCTGGACAAACTGTAGCTTGTTTATTAAATGATGCAGGACATTCACCTAGTAATCCATTACAATAGTCTATTCTGGAGGTCATGAACACATGGACGAGCTTCTCTGTGTCAGATATAGACAACATGATTCTTAGCTTAGATATATTTCTAAGGTGAAAGAAGGCTGTTTTTGTAACTTGGTTGATGTGATTATTAAAAGATTAGTTGCTGTCTAAAATAACTACCAGGTCTTTTACCGTTGAACTAGTGGTTACAGAACATCCGTCTAAATGCAGGTTGAGATGCTGGAGCTTCTATATACTGGTTTTTGGGCCGATGAGCAAAATCTCCATCTTGTCAAAATTTAATAGTAGAAAGTTATGGGTCATCCAATCTCTTATTTATTTATCACACTCAATTATCCGAGCTAATTGAGCTGTATCGCCTGGTTTTGATGAGATATATAGCTGGGTATCATCAGCATAACAATGGAAGCTAATTTTATGCCTTCTAATAATATTTCCTAAGGGAAGCATGTATATTGTAAATAGCAGGGGTCCTAGAACTGAACCATGTGGCACGTCATAATTTACTAGCATTAGCCTAGATAGCTTTCCATTTAAGTCTACGAGCAGTGCTGGAGGATCTCAGGCAGCATGGTGCAGTGCGAGGTGTGATGAGGTCACTGAGGTAAGAAGGTGCAGGTCCATTTTTTGCCTTGTAGGCAAACATGAGTGTTTTGAATCTGATGTGAGTGTTTTGAACTCTGGTGGTGCCCAGACACACTAGGCAGGGACTGGTCAGTATGGTGTGATGGTATGCTCGTTCCCAAAGTGTTTTGACACAGCTCAAGTTCCTGAAAGGGAACATTTCTAGGTTACGTATGTAACCCTAGTTTCCTAAAGGGAACAAGATGCTGCATCTCGAGCCATATCTCCTGCATCCCTGAATGCGCTTACCTTCTCTTCCCTCAGAAGCTAATGTTGCAACCATTCCTCAGCCGTTTTGTAGCTTCTTGGTTTACTTGACAACGCCCTTCTCTCAGGGAAAGAGGTAAGTATACTTCAAGGCCCCTCTCTGTTCTGGCACCGAGGTGGTGGAATAAAATTCCCCTAGATGTTGGAACAGCGGAGTCCCTGGCTATCTTAAAGCGATGGGTGAAAACCTTCATCTTCATGAAACATTTAAACTATCGATTACCAGGGCTGGGCAACACGGATTTTCAACTCCCTCCAAAGATGTTCTATGGGGTTGAGATCTGGAGACTGGCTTGGCCACTCCAGGACCTTGAAATGCTTCTTACGAAGCTACTCCTTGGTTGCCTGGTCGTTGTGTTTGGTATCATTGTCATGCTGAAAGACCCAGCCACATTTCATCTTTAATGCCCTTGCTGATGGAAGGAGGTTTTCACTCAAAATCTCACGATACATGGCCCCATTCATTCGTCCTTTACACAGATCAGTCGTCCTGGTCCCTTTAGAGAAAAACACCACCCCCATGCTTCACAGTACGTATGGTGTTCTTTGGATGCAACTTAGCATTCTTTCTCCTCCAAACACAAACACAAGTTGAGTTTTTACCAAAAAGTTCAATTTTGGTTTTATCTGACCATATGACCTGTTTGAGGGTTTGAAAGCAGTGAGCGGAGGACATTTACCAGAACTACGAACACACACTACAGTAAACACATTAAGGTACGTCATTTCTCTATTATGGCGAACATCCAGTTCACTCAGTGTGTGAAGTGTGACATGTTTAGTCAGTCTTTCTCCGTTGTTATCGATAATTTTATCTGTGAGAAGTGTAAGCTAGTTTGCTCTTTGACGGAGAAGATCTTAGAGCATTAGAGAAGCGCATCCAAAATCTAGAGAGAAATAGTGAGTGTGAGAGCAGTCCAGGTTCTGCAGGGGAAAGTCTGGATGCCCTAGGTGAAGGTACTATTCCCCCGACTCCGGCATTAGAGCCCTCGCAGCGGGGCGAATGGGTGACGACTCGGCGGCATACTCGCAAAGCCAAAGCTAACGCTAAGACTCGCCCACGGGAGCACCATTCCTCTCCGCTTCGCGTGTCCAACAGGTTTGCTCTCCTCAGTGAAGCACCCGCTGAGAAACCTGAAAGAGCTCTGGTTTTAGGAGACTCCATTCTGAGGCACGTGAAATTAGCTAGACCTTTAGGGGCACCAGCAGCACAGGTTATGTGTATACCGGGAGCCAGGGCGCCGGACATAGCAGGTCAGCTTAGATTCTTAGGAAAGCACAGGTTCTCTAAAATAGTTTTTCACACAGGAGCTAATGATATACGCCTTCGACAGTCAGAGGTTACTAAGAGTAATGTTATAGAGGTGTGTAAATTAGCGAAGGCAATGTCCGATGCTGTAATATGCTCTGGCCCCATCCCAATGCGACGTGGCGATGTAGCCTACAGCAGGTTATGGTCGCTGAACTGCTGGATGTCCGAGTGGTGCTCCAAAAACAATGTGGGCTTCATTAATAATTGGAGCATTTTTGAGGGCAAGGCTGGCCTGTTAGGGCGGGACGGTGTCCATCCCACCCGGGAAGGTGCTGCTCTCATTTCTTGTAGTATAGGCCATAGTCTCAGAACAGCACTAGTTAACAAGTGACTGTCTAGAGCCAAGGCCAGGGAGCAGACAGACAGGCTAAACCGACCGTCTGCTAGCTGCACAGAGTCGTCACTCAGGATCCACCATATTGAGACTGTGTCTGTCCCCCGAGCAAAACCAAAATATAGGAGTTATCAGAAAGTCTGTTTAAGTAACCTGATTAACATTAAATTAAATATGACTGAACGCACAGCCAGCACCTCTGATCTAAAAATAGGATTGTTGAATATTAGATCTCTCACGCCAAAAGCGCTTACTATAAACGAAATTATTACCGACCAGGAGTTTAATATAATGTGTTTGACAGAAACGTGGATCAAATCGAATGAATATGTAGCATTAAATGAAGCGAGTCCCCCTGGGTATAGTTACATACACCAACCCCGTCTAAATGGCAGAGGAGGTGGAGTAGCAGCTATTTATAATAATAATCTAAACGTCACACAAAAGACTAAATACAAATGTAAAACATTTGAAGTTCTTTACACCAACATAAAATATTCAGTGTCCGAAAGCAGGTCAAGCCAGTTAATTCCACTAATTATTATTTATAGACCCCCAGGGCCCTACTCTGATTTTCTGATAGAATTTGCAGATTTCATTACAAATTTAGCTACTTCTTTAGACAAAGCATTAATTGTTGGAGACTTTAATATTCATTTTGATAATCAGGAAGACTCCTTAAGAGCAGCAGTTGTGTCCATTCTAGATTCAGTTGGAATTAATCAGAATGTTATAGGACCCACTCATAGTGGTGGACACACTCTCGATTTGTTGTTAACATTTGGATTAAAAATAAAAAACTTAGTCATAATTCCACAGTCTGAAGCTATTTCAGACCATTATCTAATCTCGTTTAAAATTTGCCTACGTCATTGCATTTCTACCTCACCACGTTACCGTGTTAAGCGTACTTTCACGTCAGCTACAGCAGCGCGTTTTATTAATAATCTTCCCGAAAGTACGATATTAGATAGATCTCCGTCAGACCCCGCAGAGCTCGATTGGGCCACTGAACATCTAGAAGCAACGTTACGTTACACTCTAGATGATGTAGCTCCCCTTAAGACCAAAATGATCAGGGAGAAAAAATTAGCACAGTGGTATACTGATCATACACACACCTTAAAACAGACCACTCGAAAATTAGAACGTAAATGGCGTCAAACAAAATTAACAGTATTTCAAGACAAGTCAAGTCAAGTTTATTTGTATAGCGCTTTTCACAACAGACATTGTCTCAAAGCAGCTTTACACAAATCAACAGTGAAGGTGAATGGTGTGAATTTGTCCCTGATGAGCAAGCTGTGGCGACTGTGGCAAGGAAAAACTCCCTTAGATGTTATGAGGAAGAAACCTTGAGAGGAACCAGACTCAAAAGGGAAACCCATCCTCATTTTGGGTGACATCAAGAGTTTGATCATAAATCTTTCAACAATACAGAACACTGGAGAGTGAGAGCTAACATGAGCACTGGAGTATAAGATTATAAGTGATGTTCTTTCTGCAGTCTTATACAGTCTATATGGTTAGTAGCTCCGAGTTTTATGAGCTCAGCATTTGTGATCACCACAGATCCAGCATCAGCTTCTCCATGCCAGAGCCTTTAACACTCCAGGAGGTCCAATGCCAAACTCCACACATGTAGCGGGATCCAAATGGCACTGGTACGTCTCTAGATGGTTCAGGATGTTTGTGAGTTCGGCATCTACTTCTTCAAAGGTCCGTAATCATCACGAGGTGGGAGGTGACTGGAGCTGGCCAAACCTCAGGGTGTCTCGGGATGGGGAGAGAAAGAGAAGCAGTGGAGAGCAATTAGCGTAGCTGCTGTTCATGATATTAACAGCACAAGTTGATAATGTGCATGTGATCAGATGTTCTGGAGCACAAGGTTATGATGTGATGTGTGTTATGTGTAGGCTTTGCTAAAAAGATATGTTTTTAATCTACACTTAAACTGGGTGAGTGTGTCTGAGCCCCGAACACCGTCAGGAAGACTATTCCAGAGTTTAGGAGCTAAATGTGAAAAAGCTCTACCACCTTTAGTGGACTTTGCTATTCTAGGAACTACTAGAAGCCCAGAGTTTTGAGATCTCAGGGAGCGTGGCGGATTGTAGCGAGTTAAAAGACTGGATAGATATATGGGAGCCAAACCATTTAGTGCTTTATAAGTGAGAAGTAATAGTTTGTAGTCTATTCGAAACTTAACAGGAAGCCAATGTAGGGACGATAAGATCGGGGTTATGTGATCATATTTTCTTGACCTTGTAAGAACTCTGGCTGCTGCATTCTGGACTAACTGAAGCTTGTTTATTAATGATGCAGGACATCCACCTAGTAACGCATTACAGTAGTCTATTCTGGAGGTCATGAACGCATGGACGAGCTTTTCTGCATCGGATATGGACAACATATTTCTTAGCTTAGAAATATTTCTAAGGTGAAAGAAGGCTGTTTTAGTAACTTGATTGATATGATTTTTGAAAGACAAGTTGCTGTCTAAAATAACACCCAGGTCTTTTACTGTTGAATTAGTGGTTACAGAACATCCGTCTAAATGCAGGTTGAGATGCTGGAGCTTCTGTATACTAGTTTTTGGTCCGATGAGCAAAATCTCAGTCTTATCGGAATTTAAAAGTAGAAAGTTATGGGTCATCCAATCTCTTATTTCCTTAACACACTCAGTTATCCGACTTAATTGAGCTATATCGCCTGGTTTAGATGAAATATATAGCTGAGTATCATCAGCATAACAATGGAAGCTAATTCCATGCCTTCTAATAATATTTCCTAACGGAAGCATGTATATTGTGAACAGCAGGGGTCCTAGAACTGAACCTTGCGGCACGCCATAATTTACTTGCATTAGCCTGGATAGCTCTCCATTTAAATCTACGAAATGGTAGCGATCGGACAGGTAGGATTTAAACCAGCTTAATGCCTGTCCCTGAATGCCGATGTAATTTTGTAATCGATCTAGGAGGAGATCATGGTCTATAGTGTCGAATGCAGCACTAAGATCAAGTAAAACCAACAGCGAAATGAAGCCTTGGTCTGAAGCTAAAAACAGGTCATTAGTTATTTTAACTAGAGCAGTTTCTGTGCTATGATGGGGCCTAAAACCTGACTGAAATTCTTCAAAGATATTGTTCTCTTGCAGGTAGGAACATAACTGGGCAGCGACAATCTTTTCTAAAATCTTAGACATAAATGGGAGATTTGAAATGGGTCTGTAATTTGATAACGTGTTTGGATCCAGATTAGGTTTTTTAATGAGGGGCTTAATAACTGCTAACTTGAGGGATTTAGGGACGTGACCTAAAGATAGTGAGGAGTTAATAATATTTAGAAGAGGTTCACCAGTTGTATATAACACTTCCTTCAGTAATTTAGTAGGAATTGGATCTAACTGACATGTTGTCGATTTAGCTTTGGCAATAACATTATACAGCTCTTCCTGTCCTATACATGTAAATTGCATGGAAGGAGAGCCTCCTAAATTATAGAAAATCTCTTAGTGCTGCTAGATCAGCATATTTCTCCACCCTCATAGAAAATAACAAGCATAATCCTAGATTTTTATTCAGCACGGTAGCAAAATTAACAGGGAATAAAAGCACTGCTCTCACATGCACACCATCAATAGGTAGTAATGATTTCATGAACTTTTTTAATAATAAAATTGAAAACATCAGGCAAGAAATCCAGACGGTTAATATAAATCCAAATTATTTTACAAATAACCCTGTAGACAGCAGTGTAATTATAACGGACAATCAACTACAAAGCTTCACTCCTATTCATGAGAAGGACTTAATTTCATTAATCTCCTCATCAAAACCATCAACCTGCATTCTCGATCCCCTGCCTACTAGTTTCTTTAAACAGATAACTCCAGAGGTAATCAAACCAGTTTTAAAAATAATTAACTCTTCCATTAGCACTGGTTATGTACCTAAATCCTTCAAACTGGCAGTTATCCACCCCCTTATTAAGAAACCTGACCTTGACCCATGTCAGTTGTCCAACTACAGACCGATATCAAATCTCCCCTTTATATCCAAAATTTTAGAAAAGGTTGTAGCACAGCAGTTCTGCTCACACCTACTTATGAATAACATTTTTGAAATGTATCAGTCAGGATTTCGGCCTCATCATAGCACAGAGACGGCGCTAGTTAAGGTGGTAAATGACCTGTTATTGGCCTCTGATCAGGGTTTTGTCTCCTTACTTGTTTTGCTCGACCTTAGTGCAGCTTTTGACACCATTGATCACACTATACTGCTTGCTAGACTTGAGAACGTTGTAGGAATAAAGGGAACAGCTCTCTCTTGGCTCAGGTCTTATTTGACTGATCGCTATCAGTTTGTGGATGTAAATGGTGAGTTCTCCACACTCTATGAGGTAAAGTTTGGTGTTCCTCAAGGATCTGTCTTAGGCCCACTGCTTTTCTCTTTATATATGCTGCCTCTTGGTGAAATCATTCATAAACATGGGATTCGCTTCCATTGCTATGCTGATGACACACAGCTGTATATTTCAGCAAAGCCAGATGAGAGAGAGATCAACTAAACAGTGATGAGGAGTGTGTAAAGGACATTAGACAGTGGATGCTTAATAACTTTCTTCTGCTCAACTCAGATAAGACGGAAGTACTTTTACTAGGACCACATGCAGCTAGAAGTAAACTTTCTGATTACGTAGCATCTCTGGATGGTGTTTCTGTTTCAGCATGTACGGCGGTCAAAGACCTTGGTGTGATTATTGACCCGAGTCTTTCCTTTGAGTCTCACGTGAATAATATCACCAGGATCGCCTTCTTTCACCTAAGAAATATTGCTAAAATTTGAAATATGATGTCGTTACAGGATGCAGAAAAACTAGTTCATGCTTTTGTTACTTCTAGATTAGACTACTGTAACGCTTTACTGTCTGGGTGTGCGAGTAAGTGCATAAATAAGCTTCAGTTAGTTCAGAATGCAGCAGCAAGAGTCCTCACTAGATCTAGGAAATACGACCACATCACCCCTGTTTTAATCAGTCTACACTGCTCCCAATCAAATCTCGCATTGATTATAAAATATTACTACTGACGTATAAAGCACTTAACGGTCTCGCACCGCAGTATCTGAGTGAACTTCTGTACCAGGATGATCCTCCACGCCTACTTAGATCAAAAGGTGCTGGCTATCTGTTGGTTCCTCAAATAATGAAGACTACCGCAGGGGGCAGATCTTTTTCTTATAAAGCCCCACAGTTATGGAACAGCCTTCCAATCAGTGTTCGGGACTCAGACACAGTCTCAGTGTTCAAGTCGAGGTTGAAAACTTATTTATTTAGTCAAGCCTTTTATCAGTAGATTTTTTCTTAGGTAAAGGCTCAGATCTGGAGGGATCATGGATATAGAGTGTTTGGTGAACTGGTATATTTGTATGCTGTCGTCCCCTCACATTCACACGTTCACTCGGGTTTGTTGACGGTGGTGTGGTGGGTCGTCTCTTATCCCAGAGATCCCTCATGTCTGTGTTACCTTCTGGTTCTCCCTTTTAGTTATGCTGCCATAGCGAGTCTTGCCGGAGTCCAAACTGCACAGTGACATTAACTTTCATACACCAATAGTTACACTTAATAATCCATATCCTTCTCTTCCCGTCACCCTCTCTCTCTCTCTCTCTCTCTCTCTCTCTCTCTCTCTCTCGGTCGAGTTAAACATGCTCCTGAGGCTCCAGTGACCACTGTTCCTGCCCCTCTCCCCTCCGCGGATCTTCACACTTCTGTGCAGCTTGGGACGGTCTCTCATCAAGACCTTGGGTGGTTCCATGTAATTCCGGAGTAGAACGGGTGCTTTGAGGACGGATTGGACTGTAGTTGGTGTCGGCGGTCTGCTGCGCTGACTCGGGAGTGCAGTTTGCTTCTGATCATCATCACTGCACCCCGCAACTTTGTATATATGCTTCAAATGGACATTTGGTGCAACCCAGATGAGGATGGGTTCCCTCTTGAGTCTGGTTCCTCTCAAGGTTTCTTCCTTATGCCATCTCGGGGAGTTTTTCCTTGCCACAGTTGCTCATCAGGGACAAACATACTTACAAAGAACATATTTACATTTAATCACCACATTATCTGTGTAAAGCTGCTTTGAGACAATGTTCATTGTTAAAAGCGCTATACAAATAAAAATTAATTGAATTGAATTGAATGACCTTCTCCCAATCCTCTTCTGGATCATCCAAATGCTTTTCAGAAAACTTCAGACGGGCCCGGACATGTACTGGCTTAAGCAGGGGTACACGAGGATTTGAGTCCCTAGCAGCGTAGTGTGTTACTGATGGTAGCCTTTGTTACTTTGGTCCCAGCTCTCTGCAAGTCATTCACTAGGTCCCCCCATGTGGTTCTGGGATTTTTGCTCACCATTTTTGTGATTATTTTGACTCCGCTGGGTGAGATCTTGCGTGGAGCCCCAGATCGAGGGATATTATAAGTGGTGTTTTATGTCTTTCATTTTCTAATAATAGTTGATTTCTTCACACCAAGCTGCTTATTCTCCTATTGCAGATTCAGTCTTCCAGCCTGGTGCAGGTCTACAATTTTGTTTCTGGTGTCCTTTGACATCTCTTTGGTCTTGGCCATAGTGGAGTTTGGAATCTGACTGTTTGAGGTTGTGAACAGGTGTCTTTTATATTGATAACGAGTTCAAACAGGTGCCATTAATACAGATAACAAGTGGAGGACAGAGGAGCCTCTTAAAGAACAAATTACAGGTCTGTGAGAGCCAAAAATCTAGATTTTTTGTAGGTGACCAAATACTTATTTTCCACCATAATTTGCAAATAAATTCTTTTAAAATCAGACACTGATTTTCTGGATTTTTTTCTCATTTTGTCTCTCAGAGTTGAAGTGTTCCTATGATGAAAATTACAGGTCTCTCTCATCTTTTTAAGTGGGACAACCTGCACAATTGGTGGCTGACTAAATACTTTTTGGCCCCACTGTATGAGATATAAATGTAGAATATGTAGAAGTGTGTAAGGTGTGTATCTGTGGAGATATGACGTATAAATGTAGAATATGTAGAAGTGTGTAAGGTGTGTATTTATGGAAATATGAGATATAAATGTAGAATATGTAGAAGTGTGTAAGGTGTGTATCTGTGGAAATATGAGATATAAATGTAGAATATGTAGAAGTGTGTAAGGTGTGTATCTGTGGAAATATGAGATATAAATGTAGAATATGTAGAAGTGTGTAAGGTGTGTATCTGTGGAAATATGAGATATAAATGTAGAATATGAGCTGTGTACAGATTTAGAGATGTAGAAGAAACTGTAGGATCTGGTGCGAGTTACAGTTACAGTTACAGGCAAACAGAACTAGGGAGGGCAGAGGAGAATTCAAAACCTGAGCAGGCGGCAGGAGCATAATATTCCCAAGGATTTTGGAAGCTGGTGAGATAATCTGGCCCCGAGCTAAAGTCTTGTTGTCCTTAAATACCGGGAGGAGCGGGAAAAAACGGCAAGATGTCCGCCGAACCTGAAGTGCACGCAGCGAGTCCAGAAGATCCTGTAACCTTATACTTTTAAACATTTTGTAGGAATGTCATTGTTAACATGGTTGTTTTGGTGAAGTGGACAGAGCTTCCATGTTTAGTGAAGAAGCAGAAAAGTTCATTACTAACCAAGTGACAATTCACACACACACACACACAGAACAAGCAGCAGCTTTCTCAGGTATATACAGATTAGAGTTTGGAGTGGCATGTGTTTGGCTGATTGTAATGTCAATCACACACAGTCTGGTAAAACAGGAGTTTAATACTGTAAAAATAAAATGCTGTAATACTGCAAAAATAACTTTTATAACAATGAACACAATTACTCCAATGCGCACACACACACACACACACACACACACACACACACACACACACACACAATCAATCTGTTGCTCCCCATACAGAAAGTAATGTGTGCAGAAAATTACGAAGATTTAATATTAACACATGCAGAACAAACGTTTAAACAAAACCTGTGTGGTGTGAACACGTAATTACAGTCTGACACACACACACACACACACACACACACACACACACACACACACACACACACACACACACAGCACATACAAGCATAAAAATACACACACATACAAACATAATCTTAGAATAGTAACAAGCCTTTTAGAAACATCATGTTAACAATTTTAATTGCACAAAAGATTTGACACATACACACACTCTCTCTCTCACACACACACACACACACACACACACACACACACACACACACAGCAAATGTGCAACATATGCCGATGTCTCCACTAGGCCTGCCAGCTCCCTGCTGCTCAGGAGGCAGCATTTGGTTGGGTCATGCTGTGTGTGTGTGTGTGTGTGTGTGTGTGTGTGTGTGTGTGTGTGTGTGTGTGTGTGTGTGTGTGTGTGTGTTCATACACTGGTGCATGTGCTGATTAATATTAAATGTGTGTTTATCATTGTTCCTCTGTTAAGCGCCTGCTTTACTGGATCCTTCATCACAAATAGCCAAATAAGTTTGCGTGCATGTGTGCTTGTACACGGTTACAAGTTACATAGTGAGGAGCAGTGTTCAATTCAATTCAGTTCAGTTCAATTCAGTTCAATTCAATTCATGTTTATTTGTATTGAGTTTTTAATAATGAACATTGTCTCAGAGCAGCTTCACACAGATCATGTGGTGATAAAAATGATGTTCTTTATAAGTGTAAGTTTGTCCCTGATGAACAAGTCGGTGGAGACTGTGGTGAAGGAAAAACTCCCTGAGATGCAGAAGAAAAAACCAGGGAACCTCATCCTCATCTGGGTGCCATCGAATGTCCATTTATTACAGATAAACGATGTTGAGGTGCAGTGATGGAGATCAGAGCAAACTGTAGTCCTGAGTCAATGTAGCAGACTGTTGACATTAACTACAGTCCAAATCCATCGTCAAAGCTCCCGTTCTTACTCCGGAAAGGCGCCACCCAAGGTGTTGATGAGAAACATCTCCAGCTGCACAGAGTGACCTCCAATCAAAGAGAACATCATCCAGAGGAAGACCAGGATGAAGTGGGAAGATCCGAGGAGAGGAGCAGAAACAGTGATCACTGGAACCTAAGGAGCATGTTTAACTCGACCAAGAGCGAGAGCGAGAGAGAGAGAGAGAGAGAGAGAGAGAGAGAGAGAGAGAGAGAGAGAAGGATATGGATTATTAAGTCTCCTGATTGTTGTATGAAAGTTAATGTCACTGTGCAGTTTGGACTCTGGTGAGTTTCACTGTAGCAGCAGAACTAAAAGGGAGAAGCAGAAGGTAACACAGACATGAGGATCTCTGGGATAAGAGACGACCCACCACACCACCATCAACAAACCTGAGTGAACGTGTGAGAGTGGGGGGGACAGAAAACAAATATCCTGGTTCAGTTTTAGTGTTACAAGTTACAAGTGAGGGGCAGTGTTAGTGTTACAGGTTACAGTGAGGAGCAGTGTTTGTGTTACTGATTACACAGTAAAGGGGCAGTATTAGTGTTACAGGTTACACAGTGAGGGGCAGCGTTACACTGTTACAGGCTACACAGTAAGGAGCAGTGTTTCAGTTTTACACAGTGAAGAGCAGTGTTCTTGTTACAGGTTATACAGTGAGAAGCAGTGTTATAGATTACACAGTGAGGAGCAGTGTTACTGTTACAGGTTACACAGTGAGGAACAGTGTTAGTGTTACATAATGAAGAGCAGTTTTCCAGTGTTACAGGTTGCACAGTAAGGAGCAGTGTAACAGTGTTACAGGTTACACAGTGAGCAGCAGTGTTACAGGTTACACAGTGAGTAGCAGTGTTACAGTGTTACAGGTTACACAGTGAGGAGCAGTGTGTAACCTGTAACACTGTAACAGGTTACACACTGAGGAGCAGTGTTACAGGTTACACAGTGAGTAGCAGTGTTACAGTGTTACAGGTTACACAGTGAGGAGCAGTGTTACAGTGTTACATGTTACACAGTAAGGAACAGTGTTACAGGTTGCACCATAAAGAGCAGTGTTACAGTGTTACATGTTACACAGTGAAGAGTGGTGTTACAGGTTACACACTAAAGAGCAGCATTACAGGTCACATGTTGGAGTGAACTCCTGACCCATGTTAGTGTTAAAGAACATCATGCTGATGCTACAATGACTGTTCATCACTGATCCCTGTTTATCATCTCTGAGCTCCTGCTTCAGTCTGCAGGTGGATTAGTCTTCAATAATGTTTAAAGTAAACACACAGTGTGTGTGTGTGTGTGTGTGTGTGTGTGTGTGTGTGTGTGTGTGTGTGTGTGTGTGTGTGTGTGTGTGAGAGAGAGAGAGAGAGAGAGAGAGAGAGAGAGAGAGAGAGAGAGAGAGAGTTGTAAATGTTGTGACATGTCAGTGGGATTGTGTGGGTGTGTGTGTGTGTGTGTGTGTGGTACACTTGTGTTGAAGTTTATGATTCAGTGTTTAATGTTCTAGTTTCAGAATGCGAAGTTTTATCAGGTCAGAACTCGCCCAAAACTAAGAGTTAATACTGAACAATAAACAGCACACACACACACACACACACACACACACACACACACACACACACACACACACACACACACACACACATACATGTACATACACTTACTCACACGCACACATACACATAGATAAATATGTATACACAAACCTATTACTGAACATGCTGTTAATAACTTACTGCATCTACTGGTGAGCGTGTGAGTGAGTGTGTGTTTGTGTGTGTGTGTGTGTGTGTGTGTGTGTGTGTGTGTGTGTGTGTGTGTGTGTGTGTGTGTCGTTTATCAAGTCACCTCTTCCAATTGCGCCTAATCTTCATTTTGCAGGAATAGAATAATACTAGGGAAAAGGATAATACTAACCCTTTCACACACACACACACACACACACACACACACACACACACACACACACACACACACACTCACACACACACACACACACTTTATCAGCACATTTCCTCACACTGGAACAATAGAGGACAGCGATAGTGCAGTAGCTGTTCCATCCTGCTGCTCAATTGAGATGCTAATTCGGAGTGTTAGCACGTTTTGTTAATCTGCATTAGCAATGAGAGTCATTGTGTGTGTGTGTGTGTGTGTGTGTGTGTGTGTGTGTGTGTGTGTGTGTGTGTGTGTGTGTGTTTAGGCATCTGGGTAAAGCAGTGACTGCATTCTTTATCATTAAACCCTCAACTGATAGCACATTCTCACCTCACATACACTCACACACCATATACTTGCTAATGAACAGGACACTAGATGCTAGCATGGAGGTATACAGATGTGAAGCTAGCTTCACTCAGACTTAGTGGTAGATGATAAATGAACTCCATTTTACATTTTTCTTTTGCTTAGCATCCAGCATCAGCAATTAGCAGATACCAAAGTAGATGTCATCAACAGGGACTCGTCCCATCCCAGTCACAAACTGTTCAACCTCCAGGAGGAGATAAGTGCTACTACAACTACTGTACAAATCCACATTATGGCAAGAAACAGAGAGAAAATATCCATAATTTCTTTAAGAAATAAAGTTCAGTCAATCCAAAACATCTCAAGAACTTTAAATGTATTACCAAGTGCAGTCTCCAAATCCAGCAAACGCTATGATGAAACAGACTCTAATGAGGAACATCCCAGGAAAGGAAGAACAAGAGATACCTCTGCTGCAGAGGATAAGTTTACTTGAATTAACAGCCTCAGATTAGGTTTTTTTTATTTTTTTTACATCAGTCATAATGTACATTTCACACTTAATCATCATGGCTACCACAGCATTCTGCAGTGACATGTAATACCATCTTGTTTACACTTAGTGGGACCATCTGTTTTTTCCCCCAGAAGGACAATGACCCAAAACACACCTCTAGGTTCTGGAAGAGCTTTTAGTTCAAGAAGGAAAGTGATGAGGGGATGAGTTGGACTGCAGAGTGAAGGTAAAAGCAGCCAACAAGCACTCAACAGCTCTGGGAACTCTTCAAGATTATTGGAAACCCATTCCAGGTGATGACCTCATTAACCTGACTGAGAGAAGGCCAAGAGTTTGCCAAGCTGTCCTCAAAGCTAAATGGAGCTTCTTTGGACAATCTCAAATGTAAACCATATTCTGGTTCTTTAACACATTTTTGTTTATGAAAGAATTCCAGAGTTCAGTTGACGATGTAAGAGCAGGTATTTTTTTCTGTGCTTTTGGTGTTTCAAAGCCCAGTTTTTGCTCCTGTCTCTCTCCAGAACTTGTCTGGCTCCACCTTCCACTTAGGAACCGGTGCTGGTCCACACCCTCGCTGCCACATACATAAATACTGTATAGTTGATATGTTATAGTTTTGCTAAATTATTTACTGTAATGTGTTAAATTATTAATAGATTACAGTATATTACCCCACACTGATCTTTAAGACTCCTGGGTAGGATAGGCCGTGTCTCCACTTAGCATTTATTCAAGTTACGATGTAGTAATCAGAACACATCTCCATCGTCACTCAGAGACGACCTGAATATATAAATCTATATGTAAGAGTCACATAATCTTGAGTACAATGAAATACATTCTACATCCTTGAGTGTTGAGAAAAGCACCTAATAAAATGTATTATAATAATAATAATAATTATTATTATTATTATAATTATTATTATTATTATACATTTTTTCCATCCCATGGAAAAAGCCATAAACACAGAGTGAAGCTGTTACTAGTGGCTCTTAAATGTATTACCACTTTCTTTTTACTGCCCCACCCCCTCGTTTGTTAAGGTAGAGAGTGAAGGTCATTGATGATGATGATGATAATGATGATGATGATGATGATGATGATGATGAACCTGGAGAGTTTGACTCAATATTTTTCTACACACACCAACACAACATGTTGCCATTTTACATTTACCTGTCACACTTGATGGGAGATGGCAGTTAGCATATGTTAGCTATAAGTGCTAACTCTCACTCGCACAAACAACACACACACACACACACACACACACACACACACACACACACACACACACAGACACACACAATCACACAAAGGAGTATCAACTTAATGATATGTTATATCTTGTTATGCTCTTTATTATAATTGTATATCTGTGTATTTCTGTATGTATGTATGTGTGTGTGTGTGTGTGTGTGTGTGTGTGTGTGTGTGTGTAAGATTTTTCCCTGCTGAATGAAGACGTGTCTGAACGTGAATTTTTTTTGCCGTTCTTCTCCAAATTCACAAACACCTCCCCTACACATATAAACACACACACACACACACACACACACACACACACACACACTGCAATTGTCTTTCTCTACTACCATCTACCTCTCTCTCTATCTGTCTACCTACTCTCTCTCTTCATCTCCCTCTCTTTCTCTTTTTATCTCTTTCTATTTATCTCTTCCTTTAACTCTTTATCTCTTTCTCCCCCTTTCTCTCCATCTCACTCTCTCTCTCTCTTTCTCTTTTTTTATTTTGCTCCCTCTATCTATCTATCTATCTATCTATCTATCTATCTATCTATCTATCTATCTATCTATCTATCTATCTATCTATCTATCTATCTCCTCATCTCCGTATTATTTCTGGATAAATATCTTTTTTCTTTTTCTGTTATTCTCTCTTTTTTAATAGATGAAAGAGGGAAACAGGGAAGAAGGGAACGCAGCCAAACCCACATTTGGTGAGGTGGTGGGAGACGGATGAGAAGTGGGCGGAGCTTGAGATGGCGAGCGACACAGTGGGCGTGGTTAATGGAAGGAGCGACTAACCACTGATTGGTGTCCGTGTGTGAAAGAAAGAGAGAGAGAGAGAGAGAGAGAGTGTGTGTGTCTCAGGTTTCAGCCCTGGTTTGTGTATGTGTGTGTGTTTTTCTCGGTGGAGAGAAGTTGGAGCTCGCGCTGGGATTGTTCTGATCTAAACTGGAATATTCACACACACCCAGGAGCGCGCGCGGATACGCGGAAACACGCGCGTGGACACGGCACACACACACACACACACACACACACACACACACACACAGACACACACAGACACACACAGACACACACAGGGATTCAGATGAGGTGAGTACTAAAACACACACACACACACACACACACACACACACTGAGGGGTTTCTGTTCGGCAAGCGCTATTTTAATCACAGCACACACACACACACACACACACATCAAGGTTTCTGCGTTGGTTACGGATTTTATTCTGTAACACAAACATCGCACCCATTCACCACAGCGCGGCACATACAATAAAAGCGTGTGTGTGTGTGTGTGTGTGTGTGTGTGTGTGTGTGGGGGGGGGGTAGTTGTGGGGGGGGGGGAGGGGGTCTTTTGGCTCCGGAGATCAGAAAGCTTTATCCCGGACCTTTTCCTCCGTGTGTATTTAACACACACACACACGGGGAGCTCATTCATGCTGCCGAGGTTCGACTTCAACAACAATAATAATAATAATAATAATAATTAATTTAGAGGTGTGTGTGTCTCAGTATTAGGGTTTATGTAATGAAACACTTAGTGGTGTTAATGAACACGTTAATAATATTGTACACAGGACTCATCTATCACACTGTAATTCTACCTCAACTAATAACACACACACACACACACACACAGCGGTAATGAATAACTCCTACAAAGTTAGATTAAGTGGTGTTACACTGAAAGTCACAGGTTTATTAACTCAGTGTACAAAGTGAACCACAACCCAACACACCGCACAACCCAACATGCCGCACAACCCAACACACCGCACAGCCCAACACACCGCACAGCACTGCAGTGTTCAGTAGAATTGTAAAACTAACACCAAATTTTGAATACTAGAAAGTAATTGTGTTCTTGAACTTTTCCTTTCACAATCATTCACTGTGTGTAGAATGAACCCAACACAGCGGGCGTCCCCTTTGTGTTCATTCTGAACAGTGCAGGTGTAATTCACACAGGGGACATGTGACGTGGATGTAATGCTGAAGTGTGATGAACACGTGTGACCTTGGTGGTCGGTGTGTAAATGCTGATCTTGGTACCCAGCCCCACCCATGAGCAGCTCATTAATATTCATGGACAGTGATGAATTATTCATGAAGCTGTATTGATTAGGGTTTATCATCGGTTCCTCAGTGAGTCAGAGCGAGGAGAAGCTCACATCCAACTTCGTGACAAGAATCTCACAGCTAATCACCTCCGTGTTAAGCGTGTGTGTGTGTGTGTGTGTGTGTGTGTGTGTGTGTGTGTGTGTGTGTGTGTGAGAGAAAGAGAGAGAGAGAGAGAGAGAGAGAGAGAGAGAGGATCAGTTGAATCATGTGATAAATTAAATCAGGGTTTTTTTGGTATTTTAAAAGTAAAAGCTGTAGCATCCCTGAGTGGCAGGCATACTAATGCTCTGTCAGCAAAATCAATGAACACACACACACACACACACACACACACACACACAGAGACACACACACACACACAGAGACACACACAGGGTATAGAATAAAGCATCTGTTTCCACTCAGTGAGCACAGAGGGTGAACACTCACAGTGGAGCTGCAGATATCAACTACATCACTATAATTCCAACTCAGGTGATCATCTCTCTCTCTCTGTGTGTGTGTGTGTGTGTGTGTGTGTGTGTGTGTGTGTGTAACCCTGCTGGTACTAATGTTTTTTTCTCTCTCTCTCTGGTGTGACGGTGGTATGTTAGTGTGTGATGGTTGTGTGACGGTGGTGTGTGACGGTGGTGTTGGAGTTAACAGTTGAGGTTGACTGTCAGGGTCCAGGTCTGACAGCACTACTGCAGCAGGACCAGGTTCTGCTGTAGACCCTGAGCAGTACCTCTAACATGGTGTGTGGGGTGTAGATGTGATCAGTCGTGTGGGGTGTAGATGTGATCAGCCCTACGGGGTGTAGATGTGATCAGTCGTGTGGGGTGTAGATGTGATCAGTCGTGTGGGGTGTAGATGTGATCAGCTGTGTGGGGTGTAGATGTGATCAGCCCTACGGGGTGTAGATGTGATCAGTCGTGTGGGGTGTAGATGTGATCAGCTGTGTGGGGTGTAGATATGATCAGCTGTGTGGGGTGTAGATATGATCAGCCCTATGAGGTGTAGATGTATATGATCAGCTGTGTGGGGTGTAGATATATATGATCTGCTGTGTGGGGTGTAGATGTGATCAGTCGTGTGGGGTGTAGATGTGATCAGCTGTGTGGGGTGTAGATATGATCAGCTGTGTGGGGTGTAGATATGATCAGCCCTATGGGGTGTAGATATATATGATCAGCTGTGTGGGGTGTAGATATATATGATCTGCTGTGTGGGGTGTAGATGTGATCAGCCGTGCTGGGGTGTAGATATATATGATCAGCTGTGTGGGGTGTAGATGTGATCAGCTGTGTGGGGTGTAGATGTGATCAGCCCTACGGGGTGTAGATATATATGATCAGCTGTGCTGGGTGTAGATGTGATCAGCCGTGCTGGGGTGTAGATGTGATCAGCTGTGCGGGGTGTAGATGTGATCAGCTGTGCGGGGTGTAGATGTGATCAGCCGTGCTGGGGTGTAGTTGTGATCAGCCGTGCTGGAGTGTAGATGTGATCAGCCGTGCTGGGGTGTAGGTGCGATCAGCTGTGCGGGGTGTAGGTGCGATCAGCTGTGCGGGGTGTAGGTGCGATCAGCTGTGCGGGGTGTAGGTGCGATCAGCCGTGCTGGGGTGTAGATGCGATCAGCCGTGCTGGGGTGTAGATGCGATCAGCCGTGCTGGGGTGTAGATGCGATCAGCCGTGCTGGGGTGTAGATGCGATCAGCCGTGCTGGGGTGTAGATGCGATCAGCCGTGCTGGGGTGTAGATGCGATCAGCCGTGCTGGGGTGTAGATGCGATCAGCCGTGCTGAGGTGTAGATGTGATCCGCCCTACGGGGTGTAGATGTGATCAGCCCTACGGGGTGTAGATGTGATCAGCCCTATGGGGTGTAGATATATATGATCAGCTGTGTGGGGTGTAGATATGATCAGCCCTATGGGGTGTAGATATATATGATTTGCTGTGTGGGGTGTAGATGTGATCAGCCGTGCTGGGGTGTAGATATATATGATCAGCTGTGTGGGGTGTAGATGTGATCAGCTGTGTGGGGTGTAGATGTGATCAGCCCTACGGGGTGTGGATATATATGATCAGCTGTGCTGGGTGTAGATGTGATCAGCTGTGCTGGGTGTAGATGTGATCAGCTGTGCTGGGTGTAGATGTGATCAGCTGTGCGGGGTGTAGATGTGATCAGCTGTGCGGGGTGTAGATGTGATCAGCCGTGCTGGGGTGTGGATATGATCCGCCCTACTGGGTGTAGATGTGATCAGCTGTGCGTGGTGTAGATGTGATCAGCTGTGCGGAGTGTAGATATGATCCGCCCTACTGGGTGTAGATGTGATCAGCTGTGTGGGGTGTAGATATGATCAGCCCTACGGGGTGTAGATGTGATCAGCCCTACTGGGTGTAGATGTGATCAGCCGTGCTGGGGTGTAGATATGATCCGCCCTACGGGGTGTAGATGTGATCAGCCCTACGGGGTGTAGATGTGATCAGCTGTGTGGGGTGTAGATATGATCAGCCCTATGGGGTGTAGATATATATGATCAGCTGTGTGGGGTGTAGATATATATGATTAGCTGTGTGGGGTGTAGATATGATCAGCCCTATGGGGTGTAGATATATATGATCAGCTGTGTGGGGTGTAGATGTGATCAGCCGTGCTGGGGTGTAGATGTGATCAGCCCTATGGGGTGTAGATATATGAGATCAGCTGTGTGGGGTGTAGATGTGATCAGCCGTGTGGGGTGTAGATGTGATCAGCCGTGCTGGGGTGTAGATATGATCAGCCCTATGGGGTGTAGATATATATGATCAGCTGTGTGGGGTGTAGATGTGATCAGCCGTGCTGAGGTGTAGATATGATCAGCTGTGTGGGGTGTAGATGTGATCAGCCGTGCTGAGGTGTAGATATGATCAGCTGTGTGGGGTGTAGATGTGATCAGCCGTGCTGAGGTGTAGATATGATCAGCTGTGTGGGGTGTAGATGTGATCAGCCGTGCTGAGGTGTAGATATGATCAGCTGTGTGGGGTGTAGATGTGATCAGCCGTGCTGAGGTGTAGATATGATCAGCTGTGTGGGGTGTAGATGTGATCAGCCGTGCTGAGGTGTAGATATGATCAGCTGTGTGGGGTGTAGATGTGATCAGCCGTGCTGAGGTGTAGATATGATCAGCTGTGTGGGGTGTAGATGTGATCAGCTGTGTTCACTAAGGAAGTGTAGAAATTGTGAGTTTATGATTTTACTCATCATCTTCCCCACATTACTGATCACACAAATACCTCAGTAGTTACTGGGTAAAATTTGTCTTCATTTTTATAGATTGAGGTTATTAGACCTCTTCCTTTACTGTGAGAATGTTGTGGAGTGAAATGTGTTTAATACTGTTTGGATTTCTTGGATACTGCTTTCCTGCTGGAGTTGGTCAGTACTCTTTTGGGCACATCTGTAGGTTTATAGATGTTCTACAGCTTACTGGGGTGTGTGTGTGTGTGTGTGTGTGTGTGTGTGTGTGTGTGTGTGTGTGTGTGTGTGTGTGTGTGTGTGTGTGTGTGTGTGTGTGTGTGTGTGTGTCTTTTTTATGAACATAGTGATTGGGCTGTGATCAGACAGGGGGTTTGGGGTTTTGACAGTGAAGCACTGAGAAGTTCCTCTGGTGTGCTACTGCTGATGACCTGCAGACCCAGACTTGGACGGAGCTGCAGGAGATCCTGTTTATTGCTTTATAGTGCCTGTTTTTGATTAAAGAATGTGATTGTTATTAACGAAGTGTTCACCTGAATTGTGTTTACTGTGTCTGCTTGTGTTCCTGCCCTGGCCTTCAGGTCTCCACAGGTCTCTCTCTCTCTCTCTCTCTCTCTCTCTCTTTCTCTCTTTCTCTCCCCCCCCTCTTTCTCTCGCTCTCTCTCTGACTTGCTCTCTTTTTCTCTCTCTCTCTCTCTCTCTCTCTCTCTCTCTCTCTCTCTCTCTCTCTCTCTCCTTCTCTCTCTCTCTCGCACTCTCTCTCCCCCCCCTCTCTCTTTCTCCCTCTCTCTCCCTCTTTATCCCTTTTTTCTCTATTTCTGTTTTTGTCTCAGGAAGTAATTGGATTTACTCCTCTTTCTCTCGTTTTCTTGCTGCTCTTTTGCTCCCCCATGTGCTCAACATGGAGATGCTGTCATTACTGTGTGTGTGTGTGTGTGTGTTTGAAGCATCTGGTAATGTTTAAACCCCTGAGTGAATGCAGATGTGACAGGTGTTATTACACCACAGCTGCTTGTCATCCTTTCCCTGTCCTTCTCCTCTGTCTACCATTCATTCTGCTGTTGCTCCCCTCATCACTTATTCTATCACTTCTTCAATCACTTTATCTGTCCATCATTTTTTTCTTTCTTACTCTTGTTTCCATTCTCCACTTCTCTCCATCCTCTCATTATCCTTCTTTTCTTCCCAGTTCCTTCCTGTTCATTCCAACCTGTTTTCTCCTTACATTACCCCCCCCCCCCCCCCCACACACACACACACACACACACAGACACACAGACATTTTTCTTTTTCCTTCTTTCCCCCCACCTTTTTTCATTGTCTGTGTCTCAGTCAGGCCTCAGTTCACCTCTATAGTGTTTCAGGTCTCCCAGCTGCCCCTTAGACCTCTCTTATTACACACACACACACACACACACACACACACACACACACACACACACACACACACACACACACACACACACACCTGTGGTTTGGGAAAGAGACTCAAGTTTTATGGAGAGAAAGAAACGATTTAATTCCTCACTAAACAGACAGATGATGATGATGATGATGATGATTATTATTGTGGAGGTGTGTAGTTTTGGATGTGTGTGTAGTTAAGGATGGTGTGTAGTTGTGGATGGTTGAGGATGGTGTGTAGTTGTGTTGTGTGGTTGTGGCTGGTGTGTAGTTGTGGATGGTGTGTAGTTGTGTTGTGTGGTTGTGGCTGGTGTGAAGTTGTGGATGGTGTGTGGTTTTGCAGTTGTGGTTGGTGTGTAATTGTGCATGGTTGAGGATGGTGTGTAGTTGAGTAGAGGATGTGTGGTTTAGTTAAGGACGGTGTGTATTTGAGGATGGTATTCAGTTGTGGATGGTGTGTAGTTGTTTAGTTGAGGATGGTGTATAGTTGTGGATGGTTGAGGATGGTGTGTAGTTGTTTAGTTGTGGAAGGTTGAGGTTGGTGTGTAGTTGTTTAGTTGAGGATGGTGTGTAGTTGTGGATGGTTGAGATTGGTGTGTACTTGTGGATGGTTGAGGTTGGTGTGTAGTTGTTTAGTTGAGGCTGGTGTGTAGTTGTGGATGGTTGAGGCTGGTGTGTAGTTGTGGATGGTTGATGATGGTGTGTAGTTGTGCAGTTGTGGTTGGTGTGTAGTTGTGCATGGTTGAGGATGGTGTGTAGTTGTGCATGGTTGAGGATGGTGTGTAGTTGAGTAGAGGATGTGTAGTTTAGTTAAGGCTGGTGTGTAGTTGAGGATGGTATGCAGTTGTGGATGGTGTGTAGTTGTGCAGTTGTGGATGGTGTGTAGTTGTGCAGTTGTGGTTGGTGTGTAGTTGTGCATGGTTGAGGATGGTGTGTAGTTGAGTAGAGGATGTGTAGTTTAGTTAAGGCTGGTGTGTAGTTGAGGATGGTATGCAGTTGTGGATGGTGTGTAGTTGTTTAGTTGTGGATGGTGTGTAGTTGTGGATGGTTGAGGATGATGTGCAGTTTAGTTGAGGAGGGTGTGCAGTTTTTTAGTTGAGGATGGTGTGTAGTTGTTGAGGATGGTGTGTAGTTGTGGATGGTTAAGGATGGTTGAGGATGATGTGTAGTTGTGGACAGTTGAGGATGGTGTGCAGGAGTGGATGATGTGTGGTTCTGGGTAGTTGAGGATGATGTGTAGTTGTTGAGGATGGTGTGTAGTTGTGGATGATGTGTAGTTGTTGATGATGGTGTGTAGTTGAGTAGAGGATGTGTAGTTTAGTTAAGGCTGGTGTGTAGTTGAGGATGGTTGAGGATGGTGTGCAGTTGTGTATGATGTTGTTTAGTTGTGGATGGTTGAGGATGGTGTGCAGTTGAGGCTGGTGTGTAGTTGTGGATGGTTGAGGATGGTGTGCAGTTGTGTATGATGTTGTTTAGTTGTGGATGGTTGAGGATGGTGTGCAGTTGAGGCTGGTGTGTAGTTGTGGATGGTTGAGGATGGTGTGCAGTTGTGGATGATTTTGTTTAGTTGTGGATGGTTGAGGATGGTGTGCAGTTGTGGATGATGTGCAGTTGTTTAGTTGTGGATGGTTGAGGATGGTGTGTAGTTGTTTAGTTGAGGAGGGTGTGTAGTTGTGGACAGTTGAGGATGATGTGCAGGAGTGGATGGTGTGTGGTTGTGGGTAGTTGAGGATGGTGTGTAGTTGTGGATGGTGTGTAGTTGTTAAGGATGGTATGCAGTTGAGGATGGTGTGTAGTTGTGCAGTTGTGGATGATGTGCAGTTGTTTAGTTGTGGATGGTTGAGGATGGTGTGTAGTTGTGGATGATGTGCAGTTGTTTAGTTGTGGATGGTTGAGGATGGTGTGTAGTTGTGGATGATGTGCAGTTGTTTAGTTGTGGATGGTTGAGGATGGTGTGTAGTTGTGGATGATGTGCAGTTGTTTAGTTGTGGATGGTTGAGGATGGTGTGTAGTTGTGGATGATGTGCAGTTGTTTAGTTGTGGATGGTTGAGGATGGTGTGCAGTTGTGGATGATGTGCAGTTGTTTAGTTGTGGATGGTTGAGGATGGTGTGTAGTTGTGGATGGTTGAGGATGGTGTGTAGTTGTTTAGTTGAGGAGGGTGTGTAGTTGTGGACAGTTGAGGATGGTGTGTAGTTGTTTAGTTAAGGAGGGTGTGTAGTTGTGGACAGTTGAGGATGGTGTGTAGGAGTGGATGGTGTGTGGTTGTGGGTAGTTGAGGATGGTGTGCAGGAGTGGATGGTGTGTGGTTGTGGGTAGTTGAGGATGATGTGTAGTTGTGGACAGTTGAGGTTGGTGTGTAGTTGTGGACAGTTGAGGTTGGTGTGTAGTTGTGGACAGTTGAGGAGGGTGTGCAGGAGTGGATGGTGTGTGGTTGTGGGTAGTTGAGGATGGTGTGCAGGAGTGGATGGTGTGTGGTTGTGGGTAGTTGAGGATGATGTGTAGTTGTGGACAGTTGAGGTTGGTGTGTAGTTGTGGACAGTTGAGGTTGGTGTGTAGTTGTGGACAGTTGAGGAGGGTGTGCAGGAGTGGATGGTGTGTGGTTGTGGGTAGTTGAGGATGATGTGTAGTTGTGGACAGTTGAGGATGGTGTGCAGGAGTGGATGGTGTGTGGTTGTGGGTAGTTGAGGATGATGTGTAGTTGTTGAGGATGGTGTGTAGTTGCAGTTGATGTGTAGTTGTTGAGGATGGTGTGTAGTTGCAGTTGATGTGTAGTTGTTGAGGCTGGTGTGTAGTTGGGGATGGTTAAGGATGGTGTGTGGTTGCTTGGCTGTTTTGTATTTGTGCATGGATGTACTTGTGGGTGTCGTGGTGTAGTTGAGGATGGTGTAGTTGAGGATGGTGTAGTTGAGGATGGTGTAGTTGTGTAGTTGGGGGTGGTGTTTAGTAGTTGTGGGTATAATACATCTAAATGTTGAAATGAGAACATTTGATGAATTTTCGTATTGTGTTAATGAGGAGTAAGTGTGTGTGAGAGCCATTGTGTGGAACACACACGCGCACACACACACACACACGCACACACGCACAGCATGTGTATTTCATTTTCTTGTACATGTAACACTGAGATTTTTTCATCATGTTGTGTAGAAGAGATGGGGAACAGGGGAAGCCTGCACTCTAAACACTCTGCGTGACTAGAGGAGCGTGTGTGTGTGTGTGTGTGTGTGTGTGTGTGTGTGTGCGTGCGTGCGCGCGTGCTGCACTGGAGGGCAGGAATAAACCCCTGCCCCACACACACACACACACACACACACAAACACACACACACACACACACACAGTCTGAGGAGTAATCATACACGTCTGACCTTTACACTGCTTTTCTTCCTGTTGTGTTTAGTTTTAGTGTGTAACTGCTGATGTTTAACACCTCACTAATACAACACACTGCATTTCTACATTACACAATGTGCCTCACACACACTTCTGTTCATACACACAAGATCCTATTCACAACACACACACGGGATTCTGTTCCCAACAGTGAGGTTTTAATTGTGTAGTGCTTTTAACAGTGAACACTTTCTCACAACTCAATCATCATCCTCATAATCATCCTCCTCATCATCATCATCCTCATCAATTCAATTCAATTAATTTTTATTTGTTTTGCGCTTTTAACAATGAACATTGTCTCAAAGCAGCTTTACACAGATAATGTGGTGATTAAACGTGAATATGTTCTTTGTAAGTATGTTTGTCCCTGATGAGCAACTGTGGCAAGGAAAAACTCCCCGAGATGGCATAAGGAAGAAACCTTGAGAGGAACCAGACTCAAGAGGGAACCCATCCTCATCTGGGTTGCACCAAATGTCCATTTGAAGCATATATACAAAGTTGCGGGGTGCAGTGATGATGATCAGAAGCAAACTGCACTCCCGAGTCAGTGCAGCAGACCGCTGACACCAACTACAGTCCAATCCATCCTCAAAGCACCCGTTCTACTCCGGAATTACATGGAACCACCCAAGGTGTTGATGAGAGACCGTCCCAAGCTGCACAGAAGTGTGAAGATCCACGGAGGGGAGAGGGGCAGGAACAGTGGTCACTGGAGCCTCAGGAGCATGTTTAACTCGACCGAGAGAGAGAGAGAGAGAGAGAGAAAGAGAGAGAGAGAGAGAGAGAGAAGAGAAGAGAGAAGGATATGGATTATTAAGTCTCCTGATTGTTGTATGAAATTTAATGTCACTGTGCAGTTTGGACTCTGGTGAGATTCACTCTGGCAGCAGAACTAAAAGGGAGAAGCAGAAGGAAACACAGACATGAGGATCTCTGGGATAAGAGACGACCCACCACACCACCATCAACAAACCTGAGTGAACGTGTGAGAGTGAGGAGACGACAGCATCCAAATATCCCAGTTCACCAAACACTCCATATCCATGATCCCTCCAGATCTGCTCCTTTACCTCACAAACACCTACTGACTAAAGACTCCACTAAATAAATAAGTGTTCAGCCTCGACTTGAACACTGAGACTGTGTCTGAGTCCCGAACACTGATTGGAAGGTTGTTCCATGACTGTGGGGTTTATAAGAGAAGGACCTGAAGCGGCAGGTGGACATGTGGAGCCGTGTGAAGTCCTGGCTGGAGATCTGGACAGTGATGTATTCCAGTGTTAATGCTGGATGTAATGAAATGAAAGAAGGCCATGTCCCAAATGCACTGCAGGAGTTTAGCCGAGTCAGCAGCTAGCTGAAAGACTGCATGCTAATCAAAGCATTACTGTGGGAGATTAGCATAAAAGTTCCACTGAAGGTCACACAGGTCACTCAGATCAATAACTACAGATCAATCATGCTCATCAGTCAGGGTGGGGCTGAGCATGACTGATGCATTCTAATTGCTGAGTGTGTGTGTGTGTGTGTGTGTGTGTGAGAGAGAGAGAGAGAGAGAGAGAGAGAGAGAGAGAGAGAGAGCAGTCAGGATACAACCTTCAGGCAACCTTCTGGCTTCTGTTTATTAACATTGGGCATATTGTGTTAATGAATATTCATATTCGCAATGCTCATTAATATGCACACAAACAGATGTGTGCAAGTCACTGGGAGGAGGTGTGTGTGTGCACTTTTAAGCAGGTCAAATACAGTTCAAACCAAAAGAACACACACACACACACACACACTCCTATACTAAATCATTGAAGGACATCACCATTGACATCATCACTGCACACTGACATCATCACTGCACACTGACTTCATCACTACACACTGACTTCATCACTACACACTATGACATCATCGTGGGGGTGGGGGTGGGGGTGGCTGTTTGTCTTTGATTATCCTCTGTCCTGTCAACATGGAAATCAACAAGTAACAAATATACCAGTGCATTCCCTGTGCACACACACGTGTGTACATGTGTGTGGGGGAGTGAGGAAGGTATAGCACATCTGCATTGATATGTGTGTGTGTGTGTGTGTGTGTGTGTGTGTGTGTGTGTGTGTGTGTGTGTGTGTGTGTGTGTGTAGGTAGCACCCCCAGGTGTGTATTCAGAAGTGGGAGATGTGGTGTATAATGTTTCCCAACCTGCTGCTAATGTTGGTGCAAACCCACGCTGTCAGTTTCCCAGAGGACACCGCTGCACTCAACATGGTGGACCGGCACTGTGAGACACACACACGCACACACACACTGGGCACTAGGAGATAGGAGAGACAGGCCTGAAGAGACAACACGTGAACTGAATCCTGAACGTGTACTGATAGTTAATGTTTAGTCTCCGCCTTGCAGCGCATTTTTTGTTAGTAAACTTGAAAACATGCACAACAATGCCAGTGGTATATAAAAGAAACCAGAGTTAGCGCAGTGTCACTACGATATGTAGTGCTTTGTAAAACTCCGATTTAGTTTTGTGTGTGCGCGAAATCGCTGCCACTTCCTGCCAACGCTGGTGATTTGGATTCTTTAGCGTTTGCTTCAAGAATTTCTTTTAATGGAGAAAATCCGGACAATTCGAGGGAGTGAGGGATGAGACATTAAAGTATTCTGAAATGAGTAGAACAGTAGATCATATCTTTCGAAAATTTAATATAAAATGTAAAAAAACACACTTGTATACACATCTGTAATACCCAATTATTGTAAAAAATTTAAATTCTCATTTATTTACTTTTATTTAATCAATTTAGTTTGTTCTTATTTAATAGATTCTTAAATTTAAATAAAGTGTATTACATTAATTTGATTTATTATAAAAATGTTTCTATATTTTATTCTTATAAATGAAATGATAAAATATGATTTTATATATTATTTAAAGAAGCAGGAATTTTATTTAAAATTGTTTTAAAAATGTAAACTGCAGATGTTCACAAATGTTGATAATAAACTGCGTTAAAAAAATGACAAGGTACTGAACTGTGAATTTGTGAACCGTTACACCCTAATTCCACAGATTCCCGACAGTATCCGGTGTTCCGTGGTCGGCCGTCTGGAAACGAATCCCAACATCGGCTGGACTTTCAGCTGATGACCAAAATCCAGGACACGCTGTTCATCGCCGGCAGGTTAGAACCACACACACACACACACACACACACACACACACACACACACACACACACACAATTATGTGACTATGTAATTAGCATTAATTATATAAATAATGTAATTAGCTCCTTTGCTAATCTTGTGTACATATGATTGTTAAGCTCCACCCCTCTCCCCTGAACAGAGACCAGGTGTACTTGGTGAGTTTGAGAGAGTCCTACAGGAATGACATCACTCCCTACAGGGTAAGCCCTGCCCCTCATGCCCCCCACACTAATGTTTAGGATGTAGCCATGTGTGGGTGTAAAGCATGATTAAAGTTTATTAGAGGTGCAGTGAGACAAGAAGTAGCAGCAGGGCATTGTGGGTAATGTTTTTGTGGTGTTACAGAAGTTGACGTGGAGGTCGAGTCAGACGGACCGAGAGACCTGCGCTCTGAAGGGCAAACACAGGGTAAGACTGATCACCTTCATCACCATCATCATCTTCACCTTCACCATTATCATCACCATCATCAGCATTTTACTGTTCATTTTTATTTCTTTTATATATAAACTGTAATCTCTTACTACAAATTAAAATAATTAATCCCCCCCCCATTCTTCTATCTCCCCTTTGCCCCCCTCTGTCACCCCCCCCCCCCCCTCTCTCTCTCTCTCAGGATGAGTGCCATAACTTTATTAAGGTTTTAGTTCCCAGAAATGATGATCTCGTCTTTATCTGCGGTACCAACGGCTTCAACCCTATGTGCCGTTATTACAGGGTATATATATATATATATATATATATACACATATATATTATATACACACACACACACACACACACACACACATGTACACAATCCCACACACACATACACACACCTGTACTGGTCTTTATGTATTAAGTGGACTTTGCCTGACAAACAAGTTGTACCATGGTTTAAAGGGCCCAACTTTTTGCCTTGTGCTACAGTGATGCTACAAATATCCAAAAATCTATTTTGGTCTGAGTAAAACTAATTTCAATTCAGTATTCCTCTACCCAAAATTAACTACATTTCATATAAAGACCTGGTGGTCTAGTGGTTAAGATGCAGCGCTCTCACCGCTGCGACCCGGGTTCGATTCCCGGTCAGGGAACCATCCCCAGCCACTCTCAGTGCCGGTCCCAAGCCCGGATAAATTGGGGAGGGTTGCGTTAGGAAGGGCATCCAGCGTAAAACATGTGCCAAATCAAACGTGCGGAGGAGCCGCTGTGGCGACCCCTAACGGGAGAAGCCGAAAGAAAGTTTTTTCATATAAAGACCTGGCATTTTGGTTGTATATGAGGAACTGCTGGGAATGTCCCGCCTCCGACAGAAATTGTGTTTGTAAGGACAATACCGGCTTTATCAGGACATTGGTTTAACAATACACCAACAAGACATTACTCAATATTTGAGGGACAGGCATGTTTTATTGGCCCTCAAACAAAAACCTGACATCATGGTGCACTATCAAGACATCAGTGACTTAAAAAGAACAAGTCTATAACTATAAGAACAGTTTAATTACAACAAAGTTCATGGTGAAGTCTGCAAAAAAGATGTTATATGAAACCTGTACAGAGATAGGTATACAAAAGAATTATGTACAGACAGTTCAAACTAATTCTTATGTAGAGACAGTTAAAACTAATTCTTATGTACAGACAGTTAAAACATAAAGTCCTCTTCTGGTGTCTGATTCATTCACATCCCTATTAAAAAAATATCATCTTTCAGAGTACATTAGAAGTGTGGACTGATCTTAACCAAAAATAATGGAGCAAATAAAACATGGTTAAAACAGGTTAAAAAACCCACTGATCTGTGCTGGTGTCATCATGTAAGCATCCAAATTCCCAGCTTCCACCACACTCTCAGAGTTACTCCCATCACTGCCATCAATGTTGATTTGATCTTAAAAACAGATGCAAAAATGAATGCTCCAGGGCCATTTCATGTTTACAGTATTACTAGCACAGCCACATCAGTATGAAAAGATATTTTTAAGAGCAACTCCAGTGGACCTGGAGAATACATTCCATTTACTTACTACTAAATAATAAGCATTTTGGACATTTAAACAAATTACACACACAAAATGTTAATTCACAGGGTTTTCCCCTTGCCTTTATAAGAGGGGTGTGTTGGCACCAAAAGCTGGGGTGATAAAATAGCAAGATTTTTATTATATTCGACTTAACAGTGTGACCACTGTGAATTTTGATAAACAAATTAACAATATAGACCTTAGTCTTTTTAATGTTCCAAAACGGTTTTGGATATTATTGGATACAGTACAAACTTAATCTCTTTGAATGTTTAAAGGCTCTGGCATGGAGACACTGTTGTTGCATCTATGATGATCTCAAATGTTGAGCTATTTCAAGAGTTGTTAAGTAGCTCCTGGTTCCACATCATCTGACTGTATAAGACTGTAGAAAGAACATTCCTCATAATCACACACTTATGTTAGTTCTCACTCTTCAGTGTTCTGTAGTGTTTAAAGACTATAATCACACTCTTGATATCACCTAAATCAGGGTGAAGTTCTGCTTTTGAGTCTAGTTCCTCTTAAGGTTTCTTCCTCATAACATCTAAGGGAGTTTTTAGATAAACACATATCATTCACTTTACTGTAAATTGTAAAAAGCAATACAGAAATTAACTTGAACTTACAAAAACATATCAAAAATAAAAAATATACATAAATAACATCAAAAATACTCAGTTTAGAATAATTTTACAGAATTACAGAAGACAAAAATAATGTCTATCAGAAGAAGAATAGAATAGACTTGAGGTGTCACATATTCATCAGGCAACCTTACGTTTGTCTTTACCAAGTTCTTTTGAATCATGTTCCTCAGGCCCAGATTGATCTTTTACAACGGTAATTTGAAATAGATGAAACAAAATACAAACGTTTTATTTCAGTGGACCTGTAGGGATATTTTGATTGCTTACACCATCCATTAGATTGGACACAGGGCAATATAATTTTGCTTTAAATATACATTTAGCTTTAACTAATGGTGCTGCTGCAGTGTTTTTCATGCAGAATGAACAAAAATACTAATCATTGGCTGCATGACACTGCACACACCATGTTCAGTTCCATTTACTGACTGAAATTTCTCAAATTTGATGTGACTTCAAACAGCTTTTTGCACATTTTTATATTGGGCAGTTTACCCTTGCAGTCTAATTACTATATGATGTACAGCAGCAAAATATTTAAGGACAGCAAAATTGTACTTAAGTTATTCCAAAAATGAGACAGTGAAAGCCTGGCTGTAGTGTCTTCCTAACCAGGTACATTTTATACACAGGATTATCATTTTGACATAATTATTAAGAACAAATCTGTACATGACATATTCTGTCTCTATATATTCACACCCATATAATTGACACCTGGCAGTGTCAATTATATATTATTTGGATCACTGTACTCACCATATACAATCACACAGGTCATATCAGATATGTGGTGCTATTGTAACAAACCCTTACCTCTGAGGGATGAGGATGTATAAAAGTGTATATTTATGAGGTAAATTTGAAATAATTTAATCTAATAAAGTATAGTGTTCATATAATATCATTTCAAAGTAAAGTCAGGCTCTATACACACCACAACTGATGTACACTGACTGCCATACACACGCAGATATACACAAAAAACATGTAAATTACTACAGCCCTAATATACCATGTAATTGTCAAACACACATATACTCCTTTGGGAGAGGACTCTTGCATTATAGTCCATGAATGTCCCTATGAGACACATTGTTCTCATAAAACAGGTCTCAGCCATGCATACTACACACAGATTTATTAGATATAAAAAGAGCTCAATATAATTTCACAACTGCAAATAAGTGTGTATAAGGGTGTAAGATCTGCAATCAGCACTGACTATTATTAGCTAGCATCTATGCTAACCTAGACATTTTCCCTTTATTTTAATTTGGCCAAATGCAATAAGCCTAAATGTATACAGTGAGCATTCGGTACAAATGTAGTGATTAGTTTTTTTAAACTTGGTTTTTAAAGCTAACTAAAAAACACTTTCTTTCGGCTTCTCCCATTAGGGGATTTATTTAGCGTATTTATGATCCGCATGTTTGATTTGGCACATGTTTTTACGCTGGATGTCCTTTCTAACACAACCCTCCACATTTATCCTGGCTTGGGACTGGCACTAAGAGTACACTGGCTTGTGCAACCCTAATGGCTGGGGTCGGTTCGAACCCGGGCCGCAGCGGTGAGAGCGCCGCATCCTAACCACTAGACTGAGCTGACTGTTGATAATTAATAATGTGGCTAACTAGCCTGAATTTATTTGCTTCATAATGCTAAATTATGGAAAATATTAATAGTTTATGAAGTTATCGTACCTGGCTTTTTAAAGAGCTGGATAATGTTTAACTTGTTGATGCACTACGTATAGTGAAACTCCACCCATAAAAGAAACGCATAGAATAATTGACATAGATCTCAGTCAATCAGAGCAATACAATCACTGCTAGCCAATCAGAAGGCTCAAATTTTAATATTGGTGTTAAGGAGTTGCAGTACTGGAAATTCCAAATTAACACTGTGTCAGTTTCAGGTGTTTGTGGTGTGACTGGACATCAAGTGTAATTCAGAATTTCAGCTCTTCTAGTATAAAAATAATGCAGCCACAGTGTGGGAATTATGAGGACACCTGTCCTGTCCCTATAATCTCAAATGTCTCCATAATGTCGGCACATAATCAGGTCAAAATTAACACACACACACACACACACACACCTCATACACACACATATATACATTCATGTTCGCACACATACATACACACACACAAACACACACACACAGTGCGTAATAACACACCTCTCCCACAGATGGATAATCTGGAGTTTGATGGAGAGGAGATCAGTGGTTTGGCTCGATGTCCATTTGATGCTAAACAGACCAACGTAGCACTCTTCTCAGGTACACACACACACACGCACGCACGCACACGCGCAGGCACACCATACACACACGCACACCATACACAGCACATAAACATAGAAAAACAGCAGGTTTTTAGCAGAACCCTGTGGATCTCGGATCACATGTCTTATTATTGTGTGTGTGTGCGCGTGTGTGTGTGTGTGTGTGTGTTTAGATGGCAAGCTGTACTCAGCAACAGTAGCTGATTTCCTGGCGAGTGATGCAGTGATTTATCGCAGTATGGGAGACGGTTTGGCTCTGAGGACAATCAAATATGACTCCAAATGGCTGAAAGGTAAAAAAACACACACACTCTCACACACACACACACACACACACACACACACACACACACACACACACACACACAATTACTACATCATTAGTAATTAAATTAACTCTACACTATTCAGTAGTGAAGCACTGTGTTGCAGGTTTCCATGGCAACACTTTACTTTATGTGGCTCCTAAATCACCACAGTGCTGAACTTGTGTGTAACCTGATTAGGGTTTAATATGGTGGATGGGACAGAGCCTGTGACCGCACACGCACGCACGCACACACACACACACACACACACACACACACACACACACACACACACGTATTCACTGAACTGGTGAAGCACCTCACCTTCTCTCTTTCTACAGAGCCTCACTTCCTACATGCTGTGGATTATGGGAAGTATGTGTACTTTTTCTTCAGAGAGATCGCAGCAGAACACAACAATCTGGGGAGGGTATGAGACACACACACATCTATCTAGCTTGCTTTTTCCTGTATCTGTACGTAGGTATTTCTCTTTGGGGAGATTTTTACTGTAACTTCACTACATTTAAAAGTCAAATATTTTACTTTTTACTACATTTAGTGAAATCAGTTTTTCCTTTTTATTAATGAGGATAAAAACGTAACTGGTGAAACACGCAGCGAGTCACCAATCAGGATCGAGCGCACGCTCTGTTTTACACGTGTTCTGATCGGCGCTCGGTGAATCTACTGATCACCAACATACAGTTCAGCATCAGTTCAACATCAAGCAGAACATTTAGAGAGGAATAAATGATGAAGAAACTCCAGACTCGAACTCACCACCACACACGTGACCTCGTTTACACGTTTTATTAAAGAAGGTTTAATTGTAATAGAAATCAGTGTTTGTCATTAATATAATTTTATTAATAGATCAGTGTGCTGAGAGTCACATTCGAGTATTTTCACACAAACCAAGGTGATTAAGCAAGTAAAAGTTTGAAGGGAGCATATTTACTTTAACTGGAGAAATTTTTTTTGTGTACTTCATCCACCAATGACACATTGATAGAGTGTGTGTTTGTGTGTGGGTGTACAGGTGGTGTACTCGCGTGTGGCGCGGGTGTGTAAGAGTGATATAGGTGGGTCTCAGCGTGTTCTGGAGAAACACTGGACATCGTTTGTGAAGGCGAGACTGAACTGCTCTGTCCCTGGGGAATCCTTCTTCTACTTCGACGTCCTGCAGTCACTCACTGACATCATAATCGTCAACGGGGTTCCCACTGTGGTCGGCGTGTTTACCACTCAACTCAACAGGTAACACACACGCGCGCACACACACACTCACTCTCTGGATAAAATAAGATCATGTTCTATAATGCGGTTTGGGTGCGTGTGTGTACACAGTGTAGTTAAAGGAGGTGGAGTTTAGAGATTCATAATAAAGAATAGTCAATGTGTTTAGAGTGAAGGTGTTCTGACTGTGTGTGTGTGTGTGTGTGTGTGTGTGTGTGTGTGTGTGTGTGTGTGTGTGTGTGTGTGTGTGTGTGTGTGTGTGTGTGTGAGATCAGTATTCCAGGCTCGGCTGTGTGTGCGTTCTCCATGCTGGATATAGAGAAGGTGTTTGAGGGACGTTTTAAGGAGCAGAAATCTCCAGACTCTGTGTGGACTCCAGTTCATGAGGACAGACTGCCCCGCCCCCGGTAACCTCCCACCTCTCTCACACTCTATTTGTGTGTGTGTGTGTGTGTGTGTGTGTGTGTGTGTGCGTGCGCGTGCATGCGTGTGTGTGTGTGTGTGTGTTGATGCTCAGGTGGACAGAGGAACGTTACACACATGGGGGCTGCAGTGAGACCGTAGAGACGTGGCGGCTGCAGTCAGACCGTAGAGACGTGGGGGCTGCAGTGAGACCGTAGAGACGTGGGGGCTGCAGTGAGACCGTAGAGACGTGGGGGCTGCAGTGAGACCGTAGAGACGTGGGGGCTGCAGTGAGACAGTAGAGACGTGGGGGCTGCAGTGAGACAGTAGAGACGTGGGGGCTGCAGTGAGACAGTAGAGACGTGGGGGCTGCAGTGAGACAGTAGAGACGTGGGGGCTGCAGTGAGACCGTAGAGACGTGGGGGCTGCAGTGAGACCGTAGAGACGTGGGGGCTGCAGTGAGACCGTAGAGACGTGGGGGCTGCAGTGAGACAGTATTCTGTTTAGTAGTGTGCACTACAGGGCAGATGAACCATTCAGGAGGAATTATTAGGCGTATGAAAACAGGTGTAGGTTTATAGATAAGTGCTGCTTCTCTTGAGTGTGTTTGTGTGTGTATGTAAGTGTAACTTTTTTATTAACGTGTGTGTGTGTGTGTGTGTGTGTGTGTGTGTGTGTGTGTGTGTGTGTGTGTGTGTGTGTGTGTGTGTGTGACCAGGCCGGGGTGCTGTGCTGGTCATGGATCAGCAGAATTGTATAAGAGTTCAGTGGAGTTTCCGGATGAAACTCTGCAGTTTATAAAGTTACACCCGCTGATGGACGCTGCCGTGCCCTCTGTCCGAGATGAGCCCTGGATCACAAAGACCAGAGTGAGGTACACACTGGTGTGTGTGTGTGTGTGTGTGTGTATGAATGACAGTGTGCGTGTTGGAGAGAGTGAGGGACTGTGTCTGAGTATAACTACCTCATTAATGTGTGTGTGTGTGTGTGTGTGTGTGTGTGTGTGTGTGTGTGTGTGTGTGTGTGTGTGTGTGTGTGTGTGTGTGTGTGTGTGTGTGTGTGTGTGTGTGTGTGTGTGTGTGTGTACAGGTACAGGTTGACTGCTCTGGCAGTAGATAACACAGCAGGTCCCTATAATAACTACACGGTGGTGTTTGTTGGCTCGGAGGTGGGCGTGGTCCTGAAGGTTCTGGCAAAGACGTCTGTGTTGTCCTTAAACGAGAGCGTCCTGCTGGAGGAGATTGACGTCTTTAACCAGGCCAAGTGCGCATGCGCGCACACACACACACACACGCACACACACGCACCATAACATCAGCTCATTAAATAAGTGAAACCCTGAACAGTGAGAGGAGAGAATTGGGATGGAGCTAAATGACATCATGATTAAA
>JBCEWE010000634.1:10000-47500 GCA_039877035.1 Silurus lanzhouensis | reverse complement strand
ATTTCTGTCTTTTTTTTTCTTTTTCCAGTCTTCCGAAGGCCTTGCTCCAGACCAGCACTGTTACTAACACGCACACACTAACACACACTTCGTTTCCCCTTCTGAACACTAACACACACTTCTTCTTCTCCATAATGTCAGGTATCATATATCTAACTATAAACGCTAATAAACTTCTGGAGCTCAAAGCTTTTAGCGTCTGATTGGAAGGTGTCTTCTTCACTAACATAATCCAATTATACGAGCTGTTAGCTTCTGGCTAATCCGATTCTCTTCTGCTGCACAGAGCTGAACCTCCACATGTCTTCATGAAAATAAACTACAAATAGATTTCAGGAACTTGGTGGGGGGCTTTGGAGGGGCTCTCGACTTGTGTTGGAGTGTGTGTGTTTTCAGTGTGGGTTTACATGTGGCTTTTTTGTGTTTGCAGGTATTTGGGAGATCCAGTCGGCGGACTCCAACCAGCTGGTTCACATGAACATCCTAATCACATGCGTTTTGGCTGCTTTTCTGTTGGGGGCGTTCATCGCTGGTGCTGTGGTCTACTGCTACCGAGACGTCTTCCTGCTCAGAAAGGCACAAAAAATCCACAAAGTTCCACAAAGTAAAGATGAGGAGTCAACACCGTCACACACGGACTCCACCGGGAGCTTCAACAAGCTAAGTGGCCTTTTTGAAAGTCCGCTGAAGGAATTTCCCAGCGCTATGGAGGAGGCCAGGATCTATTTTAGCACAGAAAAAGATGAAAAAAGCCCAGAACCCCAGAGCGCCCCCCTCAGCAGGCAGAACCCTGAACTGGCAGCTTTGCCCACTCCCGAATCAACACCGGTGCTGCACCAGAAAGGGCTTCAGCAGAGCAAGAACCAGTGGGAAAGGGCATATGGGAAAACTTGCGTGTCTCAAAAAGAGGCTCCACCCAAAAGCCCGCAAAACCCCAACATCCCGAGCGCTGTCGTGCTTCCGAACGCGACTCATGAGAAAACTGCCCAGAGCAACGACACCAGCAGCATGAAGTCAGTTCATAAAGAACGGCGGCGTTCTGTAGACGCTAGAAACACGCTTAACGAGCTTCTGAAGCATCTTAACGAGGCTAATGAGGCAGAAACGATAAACACCGACCGTAAAGCCATAGTTGCTGATGTCTCTCATCCATGTCCTCACCTGATGCTTGAGCCCTTGGGGAACTTGGCAGAAATCCCACCTAAAGTTCCAAGTCGGGAAGCATCACTTTATTCTCCAACATCTTATTCCCCGCCTTCTTCCTATTCGGCTTTGTCTTTTTCACCATCATCTTCGTTACCCAGACACAGTCCCACCAAGCGTGTGGACGTCCCATCCCTGCCAACATCACCCACAGGACAGATGGGGACCCTCGACAGGCAGCGTTTTCACCGCGTCGGCTCCACCCACCGTCACACCGGATCGTCCGGGGCTTTGCTGGTGCGCAACTCCAGTTTCCGAGGTGCACTGGCACCGCCCACTCCACCCTCAAGGATGGATTCACAAGGGATTTCACGGCAACACGGTTACAGCGGTTACGGTTCGCTTCCTCGGACTTCTGTCAAACGAACGGCATCATTAAAGCCAGATGTTCCGCCCAAACCTGGAGGATTCGTACCGCAAACGAGGTCCATAAACAAATACAGCTACTGAGCCGAGGAACAATCACGTGCGCCGAAACGACAATAAACTCTGTTATGGCTCAAATGAGGACAGTAAAATAAACTATTGAATGGAGCAGGAAGTAAACGTAGAACTCCATAAATAAGAGAAAAGGACAGGATTTAAAGTGGGCAGAGTTTGAGGAAATGTTTCAAAAGCAAATAAACAAAGACTGGAACGAGGAAAGGAAGTGAGACGAGCGTCTCCATGGAAGCAGTTCCACTGCGGGGAAAAATTTGTGGCACAAACCAGGAAAGTTTAATGTCTTTAAATCAGAATCAAAATGGCGGAATGCTGAATGAGCCAATGAGAAAAACTTTGACCTGTGAGGCGGCAGGGTCGTCCAAGGTCAGAGGTTCAAGGTCATGGTTGATTTACTCTGTTTCAGGAATACTTGAAATATATTTGTTGTTAACCAGCTTCGATTCGAAACAAAAAAACATAGGACTGGAAAAAGCTGTGCATTTGACTGGAGTAGTAAACAGGAGGCACTGAGGGAGCTCCAGATACGGGCGTCATGGAAACGGAAAGTGTTACAAAGTTACGCAGTTACAACTTTACACAAACGCTCTGAGGATGCACTTACCACTGGCTTCTGTCCAGCTCCGATTCTTACTGTCATACAACTCAACTGTTAACATTACTGTGTGTGTGTGTGTGTGTGTGTGTGTGTGTGTGTGTGTGTGTGTGTGTGTGTGTGTGTGTGTGTGGTCTGAATTTAATATTTTATCTTTAAACTCACTGGGAAACATTTCAACAAATTGCTGCTACAGAGTGTAGATGAACAATGGTATTGTGTGCGTCTGTGCGTGCGCGCGCGCGTGTGTGTGTGTCTGTGTGTGTTTGTGTGTGCGTGTGTGTGTTTAGCCACAGAACAGCATTTTTCTTATTTCGTGTGTTTGAGACACACACTAAGCTCAAGTGTTTGATGTTTAAACTCAGTAACTGAATATTCGAGTCGAGACTCTTGTAGTTTTGCACTGGAGCTACGGGGCTAATGTAGCTAACAAGTAATGGGAGCTTATAGCTACCACTTTAGCATTGTGCTAAATAACTGCATGTGTAAACTGTTAACACACTCCAGATTTTAGTATAGAACTTTATATTAAACTGGGACTAAAACACAACCGTGGCTAATTATCATCATTAAGAGTGTTTGATTGTAATCACTGTTACAGCTACCCCTGCTTGCCCAGCTACCCCTCTGTTCCTGTACCTCCGCTGGCCAAGCTACCCCCACTGTTCCTGTAACCCCACTGGCCAAGCTACCCCTCTGTTCCTGTAACCCCGCTGGCCCAGCTACCCCTCTGTTCCTGTACCTCCGCTGGCCAAGCTACCCCCAGTGTTTCTGTAACCCCGCTGGCCCAGCTATCCCTCTGTTCCTGTAACCCCGCTGGCCCAGCTACCCCTCTGTTCCTGTAACCCCGCTGGCCAAGCTACCCCCTCTTTTTCTGTAACCCCGCTGGCCCAGCTACCTCTCTGTTCCTGTAACCCCGCTGGCCAAGCTACCCCCTCTGTTTCTGTAACCCCGCTGGCCAAGCTACCCTCTCTGTTCCTGTAACCCCGCTGGCCAAGCTACCCCCTCTGTTTCTGTAACCCCGCTGGCCCAGCTACCCCCTCTGTTTCTGTAACCCCGCTGGCCCAGCTACCCCCTCTGTTCCTGTAACCCCGCTGGCCCAGCTACCCCCTCTGTTCCTGTAACCCCGCAGGCCCAGCTACCCCCTCTGTTCCTGTAACCCCGCAGGCCCAGCTACCCCTCTGTTCCTGTAACCCCGCTGGCCCAGCTACCCCCTCTGTTCCTGTAACCCCGCAGGCCCAGCTACCCCCTCTGTTCCTGTAACCCCGCAGGCCCAGCTACCCCTCTGTTCCTGTAACCCCGCTGGCCCAGCTACCCCTCTCATGCAGGCAATGAGGATGAGTGTAAAAATATACATTTGGACAGTTCTGAGGCAGATGTGTGTTCTGTGCCTTATTGAGAAACACTGCTGTGGATTTCCTCTCATCCACATCTCACTGTACATTTCTGTACGAGCAAGAAGAACAAGAGAGAGAGACAAAGAAATAAAGAATTGTTTTTTTCTGAAGAATGTTTATAATGAATGATGAGGTACACAGCGAGATATTACTCCATTTTATTCTCCAAAAACAACAAAAGGTTTCTGCTGTTCACTTTGTCTATGACTAAAAACATTATCTCTAGCATTAGCCTTAGCAGTTAGCTGGTTAGCAGGGGTTTTAATCCCCAGCCAGGTGAGGGACAGGAGTGATTAGCAGAACACTGAGTGGTGATCTTCTGAAGCTCATCAAAGCTTCAGACTCCTGTGGAACTGTTTGTTACACTGTGGAGGTCTGGTGGAATGAACTCTACAGGAACAATGCTAGATAGCTAGTGCTAATCTTGTAGCTCTGTGAGAAGATTAGCTTCAGTAAGACCACAGAATGACATTCAGATTCATCTTATAGAGGTAATGGGACAAAACTATTTGAATCTGAATGTAGATGAAACAAAAGGAGTTGATCTGTAATAACTTTAGGAGGAAAGACGAAGCGAGATCCAGTGATGTTGATGTTCTTGTTTGCATGTATGTGTCTTTTAACAAGTTATTCAGGTCTGATTTGTTTACATTTGATTAGACTTGTGTCGATAATCAGCCGATCGATGTTACTGTTCGCGGAGCCTAATTCTGACACATTCAGGAGAAAACTGTCCTGATGTTCAGGAGTGCAAACACTAACTAAGCCACGCCCACCTCACCCACATAGTGGGTAATTGGCAGTTTTTTTGGGACACATCCCCAGCAGGTGATGTACGTTGCTGGGTTTCTGTGCAGTATGAATGCAAGCATGTAAGGTGGACCTGTGCAGGAGCCTGAGCAGCTGGCTGGTTGGTAGGTTGTTTGCTGGAGTCTGTGGGCGTGTCATCTGTATGCAAGCTGTAACTGTGAATTTGTAAATAACTGCATTCATATTTTTCCTTTTTTTTTTTTTTTTTTTTTTTTTTTTTTTTTACTTTACACTGCATGTATAGAAATAAAACCCAACATTACTACTCTTAGAATTTGTCTTCATCATTAACCCTTAGAACATAGGGTTCAGGTGCAAGGCCAGGATGTTCTTCAAGGCCAAAATACGGTGGAAAAAGTACAAATTTTAGTTTTCCTTACACACACACACACACACACACACACACACACACAGTATCAAACTTCTTAGTCAAGGATAATTTGTCCCCTAATCTGGGGTTCCTTCAGGAGATTTTTCTCAGCCAGCTGTGGGAAAAGCTAAATCCCAGCAGGTCTCCCAGTAGACCACAGGGCTGCCTCCATGACACTCCAGGTCTCAAAAAGGAAAACTGAAGGAAGACTTGTTTGTGTTTATGGAGTAGGAGAACCTCCTACTGTCTCCCAGGAGACACTTGCAGGTGAGTGATTGTGAGAAACTGCCTCTAAAATGAAGCAGAGAAAGTTATTATACTTCTGTCCATGCTACCACCCGAGTTCCTGCCGGTCAGGGGTAGAGAACTTTCTCTGAAGTTTCCTCATAAAATTTTAGGAATTACTGACTGTTAAAAGATGAGGAGTTTGACTATGAAGGAGAACATGGAAGTAGAGCCTCTGCTCCGTTTCCTTTGGCTGACACAGTGGAGAGCGCACACTTGATTTAACACAAACGAAAAGATATACAGGCAGTCGTCGGCTTACGACCATTCGACTTTATGACCACAATTGCTAGCCGCGGCGTACAACAGTAAGAAACAAAATGGTGTAGAGATGATACAAATGGCAGAAAATGAACAAAGAAAATGATGATATATACAGTATAGCAATAATGAAAGAAAATTATGATAAAATACTACTTAAAGATTTTTATAAAATCATTTGACAGTACTGTACATATAGCCTACTCTACTTACGACCGGTCTGTCGAAACCAATTGTGGTTGTAAGTCGACGACTACCTGTACTCAGTTCCACAGGCTGAAGCTCAGATGATTTACTACTGTACAGTTTTATCAGTAAATCTAACAGTGTTATAAAGAACAGCTCCCCATCTGAGTCCATAGAACTCAATCTGGCTGATCATCTCGATTCAGTGTTTCACTCCACCATAGATAATGTAGCTTCCCTTAATAATGATCATACACACACCAGCCATTCTGACAGGAGAACATCAGTGACCGTATGGAAGAAGGACCCTGAGAGATCTCAAAAAGCTCTCAATGCTTCCTGATCAACAGACCTTTTCAATTCAATTCAATTGTTTTAATAATGAACATGGTCTCAGAGCAGCTTTACACAGATAATGTGGTGATAAAAATGAAGATGTTCTTTATAAGTGTAAGTTTGTCCCTGATGAACAAGTCGGTGGAGACTGTGGTGAAGGAAAAACTCCCTGAGATGCAGAAGGAAGAAACCTTGAGAGGAACCAGACTCAAGAGGGAACCTCATCCTCATCTGGGTGCCACCGAATGTCCATTTATTACAGATAAACGATGTTGAGGTGCAGTGATGGAGATCAGAGCAAACTGTAGTCCTGAGTCAGTGTAGCAGACTGTAGATATCAACTACAGTCCAAATCCATCCAAACTCCTGTTCTTACTCCGGAGTTTCATGGATCTCCAGGGTGTTGATGAGAAACATCTCCAGCTGCATAGATTCGCCTTCAATGGAAAACCATCGAGAGGAGAGGAGAGGATTCCATAACCTCATCTGACTGTATGACTGTAGAAAGATCATCAGTCATAATCACACACTCCAGTGCTCATGTTAGTTCTCACTCTCCAGTGTTCTGTAGTGTTTAAAGACTATAATCACACTCTTGATGTCACCCAAATCAGGATGAGGTTCTGCTTTCGAGTCTCATTCCTCTGAAGGTTTCTTCCTCATGTCATCTGAGGGAGTTTTTCTTCATCATCAGTGATAAACACATCATTCACCTTCATTCTTAAATTCTGTAAAGCTGCTTCAAGACAATCTCTGTTGTAAAAAGAGCTGTAAAAATAAACTTGACTAGAAGCAGGAACACTGGTAATCTTTCTGCCCGTTTAGAAGATACAAACACTCCTGTGAAGATGGACAGACACGCACAGAGCGACCAATCTCCACTGATTATTGATGGATCCTCAGTGGAGATCATCAAGAGCACCAAATTCCTTGGTGTTCATCTGGCGGACAACCTCACCTGGTCACTCAACACCAGCTCCATCACCAAGAGCCCAGCAGCGTCTCTATTTTCAAAAAAAGGCTGAGGAAAGCTCATCTCCCTCCCCCTGATCCCCTCGGCTCGCAAGACCATACAGAGGATAGTGAGGACAGCTGAGAAGATCATCGGAGTCTCTCTCCCCTCTATCATGAACATTTACACCACACGCTGCATCCGGAAAGCAAACAGCATTGTGGATGACCACACACACACTTTTCACACTCCTGCCATCAGGAAAACGGTTCTGAAGCATTCGGGCCGTCACATCCAGACTGTGCTACACTTTTTTCCCGCAAGCCATCAGGCTATTTACTGTTTACATGCCGTCTTTTGCACCTTTGACTATTATATTGTTTACATGCTTTTTTGCACCTTCGACTTTATTATATTATACTACACTGTTTACATGCTGTCTTCTGCACATCTTGACTGCTGCTGTATTTTTGCACTGCATTGTGTTCTTATATTCACTCCCGGGTTTTTACAGTTTACAGTACTGTATAACCAAGTATACAGCAGGTTTACTGGTTGGCGCTATCTTGTGTTGTGTGTCTTGTCTTGTGTTGTTTGTCTGTACTGTTTTTTGTCTGCACTGTTTGCACCAGGTTGCACTCGATGCACTTTATGTAGCTTGTGTTGTGTTGTAGCTCTGTGTTGTTGTTTAGTGTAGCACCAGGGTTCAGGAGGAACGTTGTCTCTTTTTTACTGTGTACTGTGTACCACTGTGTATAGTAGAAATGACAATAAAGACTCTTGATTCGAAACACATACACACACACACACACTCTCTCTCTTTCTCTCTCTTTCTCTCTCTCTCTCTCTTATAATACACAAACATCTAGGAAGTGTGCGTGTGCACGCGCGTGTGAGTGTGTACTAGCTTGTCTGTGCGCGTGTGTGTGAGTGTGAGTGAGTGAGTGTGTGCATGTTTGTGTGTGTGTGCATGCGTGTGAGTGTGAGTGTGTACTAGCTTGTCTGTGCGCGTGTGTGTGTGAGTGAGTAAGTGAGTGAGTGTGTGCATGTGTGTGTGTGTGTGCGTGCGTGCGTGCATGAGTGAGTGTGTGTGTGTGTGTGTGAGTGAATGTGTGCGTGCAGGCGTGTGTGTGTGAGTGTGAGTGAGTGTTCAGTATGGCGTCTGTATCCTGGTTTCTCTCTCAGTTCTCCTGCTAAAACATTTATGCTTTCCAATGTCCCTCTTTTCATAAGTGATGAGGCGATTCTTAAAGAGCTGTCTCTGTACGGATGAACCGTCTCCCCCATGAAGGAAATCCCCCTCAGCTGTAAGTCCCCACTAGTTAAGCACTTGGTGTCTTTCAGGCGGATGGTTTTTATGGTAAAAAATGAAGGTGTTGAGGAACTAAATGTGGTTTTCAAGTTCAGGATCGATGGGTTCAACAACAACATTTTTGTTTCCACCGATGCAGATATAAAATGTTTTAAATGTTTTCAGTTAGGACATCTTGTTTGCACCTGTCCTGAAAGACAGAGTGACCCGGGTGTCTCCAAGCGACCGGGGCAGGAAGCAGCTGAACCTGCTGGAGTCGTTCCACCTACGGCTTCAACTCGGCCTGCTGCTGAAAGCCCCACAACTGCTGCAGCTCAGAGCCCACTAGTGACGTACCCACCCCAAAGAAGCCCTGCTCTGCTGAATCGCGCCCGGAAAAGACCTGCACATCTGAACCAGGCCCGGAGAAGCCCTGCTCGGCTGCACCAGACCAGGAGAAGCAACAAGCCAAAAAAAAGTTGAAGGCAGATGAAGCTGATTCAGACAGTGATGATAGCATGTCTGATTCAGTGTTTAGTCAGGAGTCTCAGGAGGAAGCGCTAAATGTTTTGTATACTGCTGAAGACAAAAGAGTTTTTAAGAACCACCAAGTGGCAAAGAAATATATAAATTGAAGAGTTTTTCCCAGACCGTAAACAGTTTGTTTACCATGTCAAGCATTTTAGAAGAGAAGGTTCTTTCACTGAGCAGGAAATATTCTGTCTAAAGAAGCTGATAACGAAGGTCAATAGGGAGAACTCTGATGAAGATTGATAAAGTGAGGTTTTACTTTGAACTGTTATTTACCATTTGTATGTTTTTGTCTATATTTAATTTTAATGGAAGGAATCCAGATTGCGAGTTTTAACATAAACAGAACAAGAGAACACGTAAAGACAGTGAAGCTGTAGGAGCTCATTAAACAGAAACGTGTTGATGTTCATGTTGAAGGAGACCCACAGTGATGTTAGCATTGTTGCTGATTGGGTGAAGGAGTGGGACGGGTTGGTGATTTTAAGCCACAACACATCACTTAGTGGTGGTGTTGCCCTGCTTATTACTCGTAAATGTATTCCTGTTTCTTACACGGTGGAAGAAATTTTATACGGGAGGCTTTAAAAGTAAATGTTTTTATGAGAATGAGGTTTTAGTGTGTATCTGTGTGGACGCCACCAGTGGAGTGGAGAGAATGAAGTTTTTACACAAAATTAATGATGTTATTTTAATCTGCAGCACTGCAGAGTTTTTAGTTTTGGGAGGTGATTTTAATTGTTCATCAGAAAATATAGACAGGAATCATGCAGAACCTCATGTAGCTTCTCGTAAGCGTCTGTGGGAGTTGGTGGAGACCCACGATCTCTGTGACATATGGAGAAATTTAAATAAAAAACAGAGACAGTACACGTGGACCCACTCCATAGACAACACGCTCTCCCTGGAGAGATTAGATCCATTTTATTGTTTTAAACATCAGCTGACTTTTTTTTACAAAATGTTTTATTTTTCCAGTAGGCATCTCAGATCACTGTATGGTTCAGTGCACCATCAGTAAAAAGAATATAAAAAAAAAAAAAGAGCAGCTACTGGCATTTTTAGAAGAAGCTCATTTTATAGAGTCTTTTATTTTTTATGGAATTGTTTTAAACTTGAGAAGGAGCTTTTAACTTCCTACAGCAGTGGTGGGATGTTACAAAAGCACAAATAAAAATTTTCTGTCAACAGTACACTCTCAATGTCACAAGAGACATTACCAGATCTCTGAAAGCTCTGGAGATAGAGACAGTGGAACTCCAGTGTTTGTAGGCCACAGGAAATTAAGGGCATATTGAAGCCCTCAAAAACAATTAAGCCAAAATGAATGACCTGCTGGACACTACAGCACAGGGGGTGCTGGTTCGCTCATGCTTTAAAAGCGTTACTGAGATGGATGCTCCTTCTAAGTTCTTCTTCAGTTTAGAACAAAAGAATGGACAGAAAAGTTTCATGCATGCTGTGCGAACACAATCAGGGGATCTCGTGCCAGAGCCATCTGAAATTTGCCAGCAGACAGTCAGCTTCTATTTGAAGCTGTATAGCAGTGAGAGGTCAGGGGCACAGGGGGTGGAAGAGGGCTTCCTTAGAGACCTGCCTAAGCTCCCAGAGAAGGAACGCACTAGCCATGCCAGGGGTAAACTCCAGGAGAGACGGGGCCACAGACAGGGCCTGTAGGTCCGCTATCTTTTTAAGGGAGGATATCGCCAAAAGGGAACGCAGTCTTAACTGACAGGTACCTAAGGGCCATCTCGGCCAAAGGCTCGAAGGGGGGCTCAGACAGCAAGACGGCCAAATTCCACACAGGCGCTCTGGATCATAATCCGGGCCTCAGCCTCCGGGTGCCACATAGGAAACGTGTCATGAGAGGTTGTTTCCCTAGCAACTGCCCCGCTGGAAGTGTCGGAGTGCCATAAGCAGAGCCATCATCTCCAGGCAGTTTATGTGCCATGAACGATGCAGCTCGTCCCACTGACCTAGGGCAGAGCAGGCATTCATGACCACTCCCCACCCCGTGAGGGATGCATCTGTCATCAGCGTTACGTGACGTCAAGGCGCTCCCAAGATGGGGCCTTGAGACAGGACTGCGTGTTCCCTCCATATATCCAAGGTTTGAAGAGCTCGCCTCGAAACCTTGATAGTACGGAGTGGGTTGCCCCCTCAGGAGAACCCTCTATCTTTGAGCCACCACTGGCGGGGTCTCATATGGAGGAGGCCAAGTGGCAGCACGTTGGACGCTGCCGCCCTATGATCCAGCAGCCTCTGGAACTGACACACAGTGAGTGGTTGGCCTTCTCTCACTCTCCCGACTGCTGTGATAATGGCTGCAATCCAGGCGGGATGCTATTCTGCCCGGAGCATGGTCGAGTCCCACACCATGCCCAAGAAGGTGGTTCTTTGCAATGGAGAAAGCACACTTTTCCCAGGCGCTCTGTCTCAGCCCCAGCTCCTTCATACAGGTAAAAACGTCATGTCAGTTCAAGGAGAGTAGATCTAAGATCGGCCTGATCCGCCATCCTTTTTTGGAACCACGGGAGAACCATCCTGTTGAACGGGGGAGGAGAGGACCTGAACTGATAGCCTATCTCTATCGTACGCAGAACCCAGGAAGATCCGTCAGGGCACCCTGCAGCCGTTGGGACCTCCTCAGAGGCGGCGGATCCCCACCACACGCAGAGATTTCTCGAGCGGAGACGAGGGGAACACCCGCTGGAGGGAGGCTGCGCTTTACGACACAACCCGAGACGGAGCTAACAGCCTGACCCTCTGGTGGTGATGAGGAGGCACGGGCACCGCACAAGGTGCAGGCCATTCCCCTCGAAGCAGGGCACTTCAATAGTCAGGGCAGCTTCACCACCGCCCGTTTGTTAAAGGAGATGACCACCCTCAGATTGGCCCGCTCCTTCGAACCGGGTATAGAGTGTCGCCTAGGGCCCTTGGGCCCTCCCATCAGGGATGCCCTGATAGCTACGCTCTATTTCTGGGCTATGCACTGCCTGGCCGCGCCAGGAGCCCCAATAGAGCGAAGAGGGAGGAACCACTTTATTTATTTTTTTATTTAACCTTTATTTTTCCAGAAAGGTCCCACTGAGATTAACAGAATTTTCTTCTTCCAGGGAGTCCTGGCCAAAGTGGGCGTATAAAAGTTTCACATAAACACATAACATACAAAACAAATTCTAAACAAACAAAGGACAAAAAAATCAATTAATTAAAACAGTAACATACTTCACTCGTTTTACATTGCAATATATTTTTAAACACATTCAAAGAAGGAATTATTTCTAGTGGAGTAACAGCTTGAAATTCATTCCACAGACAAGGAGCACAGTAAGAGAAAGCAGATTTTCCGTGTTCTGAGTGAACTCTAGGTACGTCTAATGTAATTCCAGTTGACGATCTGGTGCTGTAGTTCTTTTTAAGCAAACATAAAAGCCTAGTAATATAATTTGAAAGCATACCGAGCAGTGCCTTTACAGTATATACTAATATATGTGATTTCCTTCTTTAATATAAGGAAGTCCAACCTACAACGTTATATAGCAAAAAATGATGAGTACGTGAACAAGCATTTCTTATAAAACGCAATTCAGCACGATAAACACAATCTAATTTTTTTAATAAATATATAGAGGCATGCATATAAATAATATAACCATAATCTAAAATGGGTAAAAAAAAAAGTACTCTGTATAATTTTCTTTCTAGCTCCAAAAGAAAACCATTTTTTTTGCGGAAAGAGAAAACCCAGTCTTGGTTTTAATCTTTTTACCAAGTAATCAATATGAACATCAAATGCCAACTTCTCGTCTATCCATATTCCTAGATATTTGTAAGTTGTTACTTTATCTATATGCACGCCATCAATAGAAAGGATAGACGGAGCAGTGATCATAGAGTGACTACGCAAAAAATAATATACTTAGTTTTATTCGCATTTAAAACTAATTTCAATTGGAGTAAATTATGCTGTAAAGTATTTAAAAATTCTGGAGAATTTCAATAGCTTGTGACAAAGAGGATGCAGTTGAATAAAAAATTGTATCGTCAGCATAAAAATGTAGCTTTGCGGATTTTATTCCCTGGAATATATAATCTGAGTCATTATAATTTGTCGGCTCTTCAATTTCCTGTTTGCCAGTGACCAATGAATTACTGGTATCTGTTATCAAACTAGCTGAAATAAAATTATTATTAAACATATTAACAATATCAGCCTTTTCTGTAATTAATCTATGGTCCACTTTTAAAAGTTTTGGAAAATCAGTAGATTTATTTGACCCTACAAAGATGTGTTCACAGCATAGCAATGGAAGCGAATACAATGTTTATGTATAATTTCACCCAGAGGCAGCATATATAAAGAGAAAAGCAGTGGGCCTAAGACAGATCCTTGTGGAACACCAAACTTTACCTCAGAGAGTGTGGAGGACTCACCATTTACATCAACAAACTGATAGCGATCCAACAATGTTCTCAAGTCCAGCAAGCAGGAGATTATGATCAATGGTGTGAAAAGCTGCACTGCGGTTGAGCAAAACAAGTAAAGAGACAAAACCCTGATCAGAGGACAATAACAGGTCATTTACCACCTTAACTAGCCTATTACTATTATAACTACTATTCCTCAGTAGATGTGAGCAGAACCGCTGTGCTACAACCTTTTCTAGAATCTTGGAGATAAAGAGGAGGTTTGATATTGGACTGTAGTTGGACAGCTGACAGGGTGAAGGTCAGGTTTCTTAATTAGAGGGTTGATAACTGCAGTTTGAAGGATTTAGGTACAAAACCAGTGCTAATGGAAGAGTTTATTATTTTAAAACAGGTTGAATTCCCTCTGGAATGATCTGTTTGAGGAAACTAGTAGGTGAGGGATGGAGAATGCAGGTTGATGATTTTGATGAGGAAATAAATGAAATTAAGTCATTCTCTTGAATAGGAGTGAAGCTTTGTAGTTGATGGTCTGTTATAATGACACTGCTGTCTACAGGGTTATTTATAAAATAGTCTGGATTTATTTTAATCCTCTGGATTTCTTGCCTGATGTTTTCAACTTTATTATTAAAAAAGTTGATGAAATCATTACTACCTATTGATGGTGTGCATGTGAGAATAAAAATCTAGGATTCTGCTTGTTATTTTCTATGAGGGTGGAGAAATATGCTGATCAGCAGCACTAAGAGATTTTCTAGAACTCAGGAGATTCTCCTTCCATGCTGTTTGAAATACTGTTTATTTTGTTTGATGCTATTTACATTCTAATTTCTGAATTGTCTGTTTTAAGGTGTGTGTATGATCATTATACCACTGTGATGATTTTTAATCCCTGATCATTTTGGTCTTAAGGGGAGCTACATCATCTAGAGTGCAACGTAACATTGATTCTAGGTGTTCAGTGGCCCAGTCGAGCTCTGCGGGGTCTGACGGAGATCTTTTTAATATCGTAATTTCCTGAAGATTATTAATAAAACGTGCTGCTGTAGCTGACGTGAAAGTACGCTTAACACGGTAACGTGGTGAGGTAGAAATGCAATGACCGAGGCAGATTTTAAAAGAGATGAGATATTGATCTGAAATAACTTCAGACTGTGGAATTATGAGTAAATGTTTTATTTTTAATCCAAATGTTAATAACAAATCGAGAGTGTGTCCACCACTATGAGTGGGTCCTATAACATTCTGATTAATTCCAACTGAATCTAGTATGGACACAACTGCTGCTCTTAAGGAGTCTTCCTGATTATCAAAATCAATATTAAAGTCTCCAACAATTAATGCTTTATCTAAAGAAGTAGCTAAATTTCTGATGAAATCTGCAAATTTTATGAGAAAATCAGAGAGAGGTGTGTGTGAGATGAGTGTGTGATTTGTGTGAGATATGTGAGGTGTGTGAGATGTGTGTAAGATAAATGAGGTGAGTGTGAGGTGTGTGTGATGTGTAAGTTGAGTGTGAGATGTGGATGTGTGAGATGTGTGTGAGATGTTTGTGTAAGGTGTGTGAGATGTGTGTGAGATAAGTGAGGTGAGGTGAGTGTTAGATGTATGTGTGAGGTGTGAGATGTATGTAGGAGATGTATGTGTGAGGTGTGAGATGTGTGTGTGAGGTGTGAGATGCGTGTGTGAAGTGTGTGAGAGGTGTGTGTGTTTTATGATTGCAGGGAGCGTGCAACATGTGAGATGTGTCTGTGTAAGATGTATGTGTGAGGTGTGTGTCAGATGAATGAGGTGAATATAAGATGTGTCTATGTAAAGTGTGTGAGAGATGTGTGAGATGGGTGTGTGAGATGTCTAAGATGTGTGTGAGGTGTGTGAGAAGAGTGAAATGTGTGTGTAAGGTGCGTAAGGTGTGTGAGATGTGGGTTATGTGTGTGTGTGTGTGTGTGTGTGTGTGTGTGTGTGTGTGTGTGTGTGTGTGTGGTGCGGGTTGTATGAGGTGTGGGTTGTGTGAGGTGTGAGATGTGTGTGTGTGTGTGTGTGTGTGTGTGTGTGTGTGTGTGTGTGTGTGTGTGTGAGATGTGTAAGGTGTAAGATGAGTGAGATGTTTGAGATGTTACAACGTGTGAGATCTGTGTGATATTTGTTTGAGGTGTGTTTGAGATGTGTGTGAGATGACTGAGGTGAGATGTGTGAGAGGTGTAAGGTGAGTGTGAGATGTGTGTGTGTGAGGTGTGTGGGATGAGTTAGAGATGATTGTGTGAGAGGTTGTGTGTGAGTTGTGTGAGATGTGTGTGAGGTGTGAGATGTGTGAGGTGTGAGTTGTGTGAGATGTGTGTGTGGGATGTGGGATGTGTGTGAGTAGTGAATGTGCTGTTCCTCCCCCATTTTCTCAGTGCAGTGGTACATTCCTGGAGAGGCCCTCGAGCACTGGAGTTAAAGCACACACACACACACACACACACACACACACACACACACACACACACATACTAGAACTCAAAATAACATTAAGAGAGAGATGGAAAGAGAAAGAGGAGAGTCAGTACAAGTGCAGAAAGAGAGTGATGGTGAAAATAAAGTAAGAGAAAAATAGCAGATGGAGAGAAAAAAAGAGAGAAAATAGAGTGTAATCACACAATAGAACAAATGACCTGCAGTTCAAGTGGCACTAATGGAGTAACAATGGAGTACGGGGGTGGGGTGGGGGTCTCATCCCTTCATCACAAAAACACGGGATGGGGGGTGTGCGCACACACACACGCACGCACGCACGCACACACACACACACACACACACACACACACACACACACATATGCATATACATTTTCTTTCCTTTTATTTATTTATTTATTTATTTATTTTAATTAAAACTATTTATTATAACTATTCCTTTTAACTCTCTGTGAGCAGCAGTATGGTTTCATGCCGAGGAAGAGCACCACAGACGCATTATTTGCTTTGAGAATGTTGATGGAGAAGTATAGAGAAGGACAGAAGGAGTTGATTGTGTGTTTGTGGATTTAGAGAAAGCGTACGACAGGGTGGAGAGAGAAGTTGTGGTATTGTATGAGGAAGTCTGGTGTGTCAGAGAAGTATGTGAGGGTGGTGCAGGACATGTATGAGGACAGTGTGACAGCAGTGAAGTGTGCAGTAGGAACGACAGACTGGTTCTGGGTGAAGGTTGGACTGCATCAATGATCGACTCTGAGCCCTTTCTTGTTTGCAGTGGTGATGGACAGGTTGAAGAATGAGGTCAGACATGAGTCTCTGTGGACTATGATGTTTGTGGATGATATTGTGATTTGTGGTGAGAGTAGGAAACAGGTGGAGAAGATCCTGGAGAGGTGGAGATCCTGAATGAGAGGGAGGGCAGTGGAGGGGTGCGGTTGCAGGGAGAAGAGGTGGAGAAGGTGGAGGAGTTCAGGTACCTGGGGTCAACAGTGCAGAGTAATGGAGAGTGTTTTAGAGAAGTGAAGAAAAGAGTGCAGGCAGGGTGGAGTGGGTGGAGAAGAGTGATAGCAGGAGTGATTTGTGATAGAAGAGTATCTGTGAGAGTGAAAGGGAAAGTTTATAGGACTGTGGTGAGACCTGAGATGTTGTATGGATTAGAGACAGTGGCATTGAGTAAAAGACAGGAGGTGGAGCTGGAGGTAGCAGAGCTGAAGATGTTGAGATGTTCGTTGGGAGTGATGAGGATGGACAGGATTAGAAATGAGTTTATTAGAGGGACAGCGCATGTAGGACGTTTTGGAGACAGGGTGAGGGAGGTGAGATTGAGATGGTTTGGACATGTGCAGAGGAGGGACATGGGGTATATCAGTAGGAGAATGCTGAGGATGGAGCCACCAGGAAGGAGGAAAAGAGGAAGAGCAAGGAGGAGGTTTATGGTAGTTGGTGTGACAGAGGCAGATGTAGAGGACGGGGGGTATGGAGACGGATGATCCGCTGTGGCGCCCCCTAATGGGAGCAGCCGAAAGAAGAAGAAGAAGAAGACTGTTCCTTTTTAACTCTATAGTTTTTTTCATTATATTGTTCTTATAGCTCTATCACAGTATATTATTATTATTATTATTATTATAGTCTCTTGGTTTTCTGACTGTTATTTCTGGTGTTATGTATCTGTATGTTCTATGCTTTGACAATACGAATGTATATAATTGTGATGCTAATAAAGTAACCTTTAAATCTTGAATCTTGACGTATGATTTGTTGGAGCAGTAGTGTGTGTTCTTATTCCTCCTTCACTGATTTACTTAGTAAGAACTCTAGTGAAAATTAGAAGCACCTCCCCCTCGCCCCTGCAGCAGGTGTGTAGCATTACACACACATTTATAAACACATTAAATGTGTGTTTAATTGTGACTTTATAACTCATGTGTGTTCTGACGCACAGTCCCATGACGTGTGTGTGTGTGTGTGTGTGTGTGTGTGAGTAATTAACCACAGCCGGTGTGTGTACTGGGTGTGAGTGTCATCTCAGGTGTGTGTCAGTGATGTGCAGGCTCAGGCTTGAGCAAGTAAAAGTGCTTATTCGCCGCTTCTCACGCAGGTGTGTGAGTGTGTGTGTGTGTGTGTGTGTATGTGTGTGTGTGTGTGTGTGTGTGTGTGTGTGTGTGTGTGTGTGTCAGATTAAAGCAGGCCTGCAGGCACAAGCCACTGTGACATCACATTTTCTTTTGGGAAATAGATTGTGTGTGTGTGTATGTGTGTGTGTGTTTTGAGCGGTAGGGAAACCCCATTAAAGGAAAAAGTCAGACCACAACAGAGCAACACACCTAGTTACTGTCTCTACATGCTTTTCTCTCTCTCACACACACACACACACACACACACACACACACACACACACACACACACACACACACACACACACACACACAACTGGATTAGTTGCAGCAATAAGGAAAGATGTTTATCAGCAGGTAAAGCCATTATCCAGGAGAGAAGACCAGCCCAAATTACAGTGTGTGTGTGTGTGTGTGTGTGTGTGTGTGTGTGTGTGTGTGTACACATAGTAATCTAACGTTATTTTTAAGTATCTTCATATATAATAGACATATAGTGGTGCTTGAAAGTTTGTGAACCATTTAAAATTTTCTAAAAACATTAGATTTTCACACAAGACTAAAAGTAGACAAAGTTGAACCCAAACATAAATAAATATTAAAGTTGGTATATTTATTTACTGAGAAAAGTTTGTACATATTACATGCACATTACATGTACAGACCCACCATTTTCTCTCATATACACTGACCAGGTTAGGGGCCTTGCTCAGGGGCCCATATGTGGCAGCTTGGTGGTGCTAGGATTAGAACTTGTGGCTTCTTATCAAAAGTCCAGCCTCATAATTATTTAAATAAGGTTTTCAGCTTTACAACAATGTAAACAGCAAAAGTATGTGAACCTTTAGTGTTAACATCTGTTAAGGTGTTAAAGAACAGGAATGTGTCAACGTCTGATCTCCTACTTTTATAACCATATAGACTATAGAAGACTGCAGAAAGAACATCACTTATAATCTTCTACTCCAGTACTCATGTTAGTTCTCACTCTCCAGTGTTCTGTACTGTTGAAAGATTTATGATCAAACTCTTGATGTCACCCAAATGAGGATAGGTTCCCCTTTTGAGTCTCGTTCCTCTCAAGGTTTCTTCCTCATAACATCTAAGGGAGTTTTTCCTTACCACAGTCGCCACGGCTGCTCATCAGGGACAAACACACACCATTCACCTTCACTGTTGATTTTTGTAAAGCTCCTTGGAGACAATGTCTGTTGTGAAAAGCGCAATAGAAATAAACTTGACTTGACTTGACTTCACTATACATGTTTGTGGAACTGTAGCAGAAACAAAGAAGATTTCTGAGAACCTCTGAAAAACAGCTGTAGTTGCTCATTAGGCTGTAAAAAGGTTTTTAAATTATCTCTAAAGAGTTTGGACTCCACAAATACTACCAGTGATGTCTAAAGAAAAACATTAGGACATTTAACGGTGAACTGAGACTCAGGAGAAAATGGTCAGGTTTTAGAGGGCTTTGTCTCATCTATTCCATCATCTACTTTTTCATCTAGTACATTTACATTTACATTTGTGGCATTTAGCAGACACTGTTGTCCAGAGCGACGTACAAAAGTGCCAAGCAATGAATAAATCTACACTGGTGCACAAGATTACAAACTTAAGATAAATTAGACGACCACTCTTGGAAACTTGGAAAGTGCTAATTTAAGTGTTTCAGGAAGATGAAGGTCTTCAATCATCGAAGAAGATAGTCAGGGACTCCACTCTTTGGACAACTAGAGGAAGTTTATTCCACCACCTCGGTGCCAGAACAGAGAAGAGCCTTGAAGTATACTTACCTCTCATTCTGAGAGAAGGTGGTACCAGTCGAGCAGTGCTGGAGGATCTCAGACAGCGTGGTGCAGTGCGAGATGTGATGAGGTCTATGAGGTAAGATGGTGCTGGTCCATTTTTGGTCTTGTAGGCAAACATCAGTGTTTTGAAACTGATTTTTTAATCTGATACGTGCAAGCCAGAGAAAGGAGCGCAGCAGTGGGGTGGTGTGGGAGAACTTGGGCAGATTGAACACAAGCCGTGCAGCTGCGTTTTGGATCATTTGCAGTGGATAAATAGCATTCAGGGGAAGACCTGCAGCAGAGAGCTGCAGTAGTTGATTCTCGAAATCACAAGAGACTGAACAAGAACCTGGGCAGCCTGTGTGGACAGAAATGATCTAATCCTTGTTGTAGAGAAGAATTTGACAAGAACAAGCCATATTAGCAACATGTGAGAAGGACAGGTGACTGTCCATAGTTACCCCAAGGTTTCGAGCAGTGGCTGAAGGGGAGGGCAGAGAGTCAAGAGGAGTTATTTGGAGATATTCACCTGGAGATGAATCACCTGGGGTGACCAGTAGTTCTGTTTTGCTGGGGTTAAGATTAAATTGACGAGCACTCCATGAAGATATTTCCTTCAAGCATGTCGAGATCCGAGCAGAAGCTTTGGTATCTGAGGGAGAAGAAGATGAGTTGAGTGTCTGTGTTGGGCAGATGTGGACCCCCTCCATGTTACCTGGTATGAGCGACCTTCTAGGTAGGAAGCAAACCATTCTCATCACCTTGTTGAGAAGCTTGACAACAAAGAAGTACGGGATTCCTGGTTGTGTTGTGTAGTCATTGTTGGGGAGGAAGTGAAGATCTGGCAGATTTCTTTAATCTTCTCATCATAGTAGAAGGCAAAGTCTTTAGCAGTCAGGGAGGATGGAGCAGGTGGAGCAGGGGGGTTAAGAAGTAAAGAAAAGATGTTGTGGAGCTTACGAGGATCTTGTGCAGAGGCCTTAAGATTTTTCGTGTAGAAAGCAGTTTTAGCAAACGTCACATACAAAGAAAACTTTGTCAGGAGTACTTTGTAAGATGTGAGGTCTACATCGAGTTGTGATTTTTGGTTGAGGAATGAGAGGAGAGGAAAGAGTCAGTGGCAAAGTTCAAGGGTAGGAACGCAAATGAGTCAGGGTCAGGAAGAGATGAAAGAGTACAGGAAGCTACAGAGGAGGGAGGGATAGAGTGAAGGGTTAGTACGGATAAGAGAGACATGTAAATTATTTTTAGGTAGAATAGGAAGAGAGATTAAAAATGAAACAAGGTGATGATCAGAGAATGGAAATGGGGTGGCAGTCACGTCTGTAACTGGGATGTGGGCAGGTGAAAACCAGGAACAGGACATTTCCTCTCTTTTGTGTGGGAGGGCAGCTGTTAAATATCAAGAGAAGGTATTTAGAAAAGGGAGGTTAAAGTCACCAAGAACTGTCAGGGGGGTGCTGTCAGAAGAGAAAGTGCTGAGGAGCGTGTCCATCTCTTCTAGGAAGTCTCCAAGGGGACCAGGAGGGTGGTAGATGACAATGATGAATATATTGATTGGAGAGGGAACTGAAACTGCATGGAATTCAAAAAAAGACATGGTTAAATGAGAAAGAGGTATGAAACAACATCTCCTTGACAACAGTAAACCCGTACCACCACCTCTACCAGTTTCTCTTGGTGAGTAAGAGAAAGCATAGGCAGAAGACAGAGCAGCTGGTGTAGCAGTGTTCTGTAGGGACATCCAGGTCCAGTAAGTGCCAGAAAGTTGAAGGTGTAGTGGGAAGCCAAGGCTGTGATAAAGTCAGCTTTCCTTACAAAAGACTGGCAATTCCAGAGCCCACCTACCACCACTGTTTGAGATTGAGACAACAGGGGAGGGTAGATGAGGTTACTGGCAATGTGACCTCTGTTCTGTGGATAAGAACGTCTGTGTCTGTAAGATGAGACTACAGAGATGGGTTTAAAACACATGACTGATCCCTGCTCTATCATTTCATCTCCCCTCTCATCTCTCCTCCTTCTCCTGCTCCTCCTCTTCCTCCTGCTCCATCCTTATTGTTTGCATCTTTAATATGTGAGTAAACCCTGCCCACAATTCACACCTCAAGTGAGACTGAAACGTCCCTTCATTAATCACCTGAGAGAACTAATCTAGTACTTTACTACTACTAGCAGCAACAGCTGATGATGTTTCACAAACTTCAAGCACCACGTAACTAATTTAATTACCATTACAGCAGAATTGCATCACATTTCACCCCACCATTTAATCAGTAATGATATTTTACTGATGTTAATATGCAGATCCTTCACTCTGATCTCCTCTTCTTTCACCTCTTCTCCTCTTCCTCCTGATCCATCACTCCATCTCTCCCCTCATCTCTCCTCCTCTTCTTTATGCTCCATCACTCCATCTCTCCTCTCATCTCTCCTCTTTCTCCTGCTCAATCACTCCATCTCTCCTCTCATCTCTCCTCCTTATCCTCATGCTCCATCACTCAATCTCTCCTCTCATTTCTCCTCCTCTTTCTCCTGCTTAATCACTCCATCTCGCCTCTCATCTCTCCTCTTCTTCCTCCTGCTCCATCACTCCATCTCTCCTCTCTACACAAACTCAACAATGCAACAAACTGCAGCATTGCAGAGTTTTTAGTTTTGGGAGGTGATTTTAATTGTACATCAGAAAATATAGACAGAAACCATGCAGAACCTCATGTAGCTTCCCGCAAGCGCATGTGGGAGTTGGTGGAGACCCACGTGGAGACCCACGATCTCTGTGACGTCAGTTCCTGTTTCCTGTTGTTGAACTGTTTGCTAATTTTGTTTGTATCAGTGTTTTAATTTTTTTACAGTTAGTTTTTTCTCTCTTTCATCGCTTTAAAATATCAAAATATCGTGTTGATCTCCTGCATCCTTCACTTTCCGTTGGCTCCGTCTCGTCTATTTTTGCTTTCGGAAGAGCGCTTTTTTCCCTGTTTGAGGGTTTGAAAGCAGTGAGCGGAGGACATTCCCACCAGAACTACGAACACACACTACAGTAATCACATTAAGGTATGTAATTTCTCTGCTATGGCAAACATCCAGTTAATTCAGTGTGTGAAGTGTGACATGTTTAGTTGGTCTTTCTCCGTTGATAATTTTATCTGTGAGAAGTGTAAGCTAGTTTGCTCTTTGACGGAGAAGATCTTAGAGCATTAGAGAAGCGCATCCAAAATCTAGAGAGAAATAGTGAGTGTGAGAGCAGTCCAGGTTCTGCAGGGGAAAGTCTGGATGCCCTAGGTGAAGTTAATATTCCCCCGACTCCGGCATTAGAGCCCTCGCAGCGAGGGGAATGGGTGACGACTCGGCGGCATACTTGCAAAGCTAAAGCTAACACTAAGGCTCGCCCACGGGAGCACCATTCCTCTCCGCTTCGCGTGTCCAACAGGTTTGCTCTCCTCAGTGAAGCACCCGCTGAGAAACCTGAACGAGCTCTGGTTTTAGGAGACTCCACTCTGAGGCACGTGAAATTAGCTAGACCTTTAGGGGCACCAGCAGCACAGGTTATGTGTATACTGGGAGCCAGGGCGCCGGACATAGCAGGTCAGCTTAGATTCTTAGGAAAGCATAGGTTCTCTAAGATAGTTTTTCACACAGGAGCTAATGATTTATGCCTTCGACAGTCAGAGGTTACCAAGAGTAATAATATAGAGGTGTGTAAATTAGCGAAGGCAATGTCCGATGCAGTAACATGCTCTGGCCCCATCCCAATGCGACGTGGCGATGTAGCCTACAGCAGGTTTACAGTCGCTGAACTGCTGGATGTCCGAGTGGTGCTCCAAAAACAATGTGGGCTTCATTAATAATTAGAGCAATTTTAAAGGGGCAAGGCTGGCCTGTTAGGGCGGGACGGTATCCATCCCACTCGGGAAGGTGCTGCTCTCATTTCTTGTAATATAGGTCATAGTCTCAGAACTGCACTGCTTAACAAGTGACTGTCTAGAGCCAAGGCCAGGGAGCAGACAGACAGGCTAAACCGACCGTCTGCTAGCTGCACAGAGTCGTCACTCAGGATCCACCATATTGAGACTGTGTCTGTCCCCCGAGCAAAACCAAAATATAGGAATTCTCCAAAAATCTGTTTTAGTTACCTGATTAACATTAAATTAAATAGGACTGAACGCACAGCAGCACCTCTGATCTAAAGATAGGATTGTTGAATATTAGATCTCTCACGCCAAAAGCGCTGACTATAAACGAAATTATTACCGACCAGGAGTTTAATATAATGTGTTTGACAGAAACGTGGATTAAATCGAATGAATATGTAGCATTAAATGAGGCGAGTCCTCCTGGGTATAGTTACATACACCAACCCCGTCTAAATGGCAGAGGAGGCGGAGTCACAGCTATTTATAATAATAATCTAAACGTCACACAAAAGACTAAACAAAAATGTAAAACATTTGAAGTTCTTTACACCAACATAAAATATTCAGTGTCCGAAAGCAGGTCCAGTCAGTCAATTCCACTAATTATTATTTATAGACCCCCAGGGGCCCGACTCTGATTTTCTCATAGAATTTGCAGATTTCATCACAAATTTTGCAACATATTTGCACAAAGCATTAATTATTGGTGACTTTAATATTCATTTTGATAATCAGGAAGACTCCTTAAGAGCAGCAGTTGTGTCCATTCTAGAGTCAGTAGAATTAATCAGAATGTTATAGGACCCACTCATAGTGGTGGACACACTCTCGATTTGTTGTTAACATTTGGATTAAAAATAAAACATTTACTCATAATTCCACAGTCTGAAGTTATTTCAGATCAATATCTCATCTCTTTTAAAATCTGCCTCGGTCACTGCATTTCTACCTCACCATGTTACCATGTTAAGCGTACTTTGACGTCAGCTACAGCAGCACGTTATCAATAATCTTCAGGAAATTGAATTGAATTGTCTCTCCGTCAGACCCCGCAGAGCTCGACTGGGCCACTGAACACCTAGAATCAATGTTACGTTGCACTCTAGATGATGGAGCTCCCCTTAAGACCAAAATGATCAGGAAGAAAAAATCAGCACAGTGGTATAATGATCATACACACACCTTAAAACAGACAATTCAGAAATTAGAATGTAAATAGCATCAAACAAAATAAACAGTATTTCAAACAGCATGGAAGGAGAATCTCCTGAGTTCTAGAAAATCTCTTAGTGCTGCTAGATCAGCATATTTCTCTGTAAATAACCCACAGTTATTTGAGTAGTTTTTTAAATACGCTCTATATTCTCTACATGCACTATACTTAAGTTTAAAGTTTTCTAAATATTACTTATGTGTTTATTCTGTTTTGAAAATGTAATATTGGCAATTAAAGTTATTAAGCCTATAGAGACTTTTATTTTGAAATGACGGCTAGACGGACTGCCGCGAATACACGCATACACGCAAATCGGGCACATGTGGAGATCGCTCATGCTCAGAGAGAAGAAGCAACACGGTTACGGAGTCAAAACGTTTAAATATAAAGTCAAAGCAGCAAAAAGTAATTTAGAGTAGTTATATTTGCCTGATTAGTGTAGCATACGGTTTATATTGGTTTATTTTTGGTTATTTTTGTGTTTTTTAGCCTTCTTTTATTTTAGTACCTGGTTGAAGGAGGCACAAAGGTCAGTCAAGTGTATTTGTGCACTTTTAGGTAGTTAATATAGTTTATGTGCTAGCTTATAAGTATTTGCTTGTTATACAAGTAATTTTATCTTGTCTATATTAGATGTTATCTTTAAAATGTGATAGTTTTGCTGTTAAATAGTATATTATTTCATTTCATTTTGCATGTATCTGAATTATTTGTGAATGTTGTTGTTTGTTCTAGCTCTTACGCTGTTGTTGTGGACTCAAAAAAAAGGGAATTGTGGATGCAAATAAGGTGTTTTGAAGTCTAATACGGTGCATTATGAGGAAAATAAAACAGGAAAAAGAGTCAAACGCCAACATCAGTGCAAGAGTCAACTTTATTTCAACCGGGCTGCTACATTCTCCACCCTCATAGAAAAAAACAAGCAGAATCCTTGATTTTTATTCTGTACTGCAGCAAAATTAACAGGGAATAAAAGCACTGCTCTCACATGCACACCATCAATAGGTAGTAATGATTTCATCAACTTTTTCAATAATAAAATTGAAAACATCAGGCAAGAAATCCAGACGGTTAATATAAATCCAAATTATTTTATAAATAACCCTGTAGACAGCAGTGTCATTATAACAGACCATCAACTACAAAGTTTTACTCCTAGTTATGAGAACGACTTAATTTCATTAATTTCCTCATCAAAATCATCAACCTGCATTCTCCATCCCCTGCCTACAAGTTTCTTTAAACAGATAACTCCAGAGGGAATTGAACCTGTTTTAAAAATAATTAACTCTTCCATTAGCACTGGTTATGTACCTAAATCCTTCAAACTGGCAGTTATCCACCCCCTTATTAAGAAACCTGACCTTCACCCTGTCAGCTGTCCAACTACAGTCCAATATCAAACCTCCCCTTTATCTCCAAGATTCTAGAAAAGGTTGTAGCACAGCAGTTCTGCTCACATCTACTGAGGAATAACATTTTTGAAATGTATCAGTCAGGATTTCGGCCTCATCATAGCACAGAGACGGCACTAGTTAAGGTGGTAAATGACCTGTTATTGGCCTCTGATCAGGGTTTTGTCTCTTTACTTGTTTTGCTCGACCTTAGTGCAGCTTTTGACACCATTAATGATCTCCTGCTTGCTAGACTTGAGAAAGTTGTTGGAATAAAGGAAACAGCTCTCTCTTGGCTCAGGTCTTATTTGACTGATCGCTATCAGTTTGTTGATGTAAATGGTGAGTTCTCCACACTCTCTGAGGTAAAGTTTGGTGTTCCTCAAGGATCTGTCTTAGGCCCTCTGCTTTTCCCTTTATATATGCTGCCTCTTGGTGAAATTATTCATAAACATGGAATTCGCTTCCATTGCTATGCTGATGACACACAGCTGTATATTTCAGCAAAGCCAGATGAGAGAGATCAGCTTAACAATGTTGAGGAGTATGTAAAGGACATTAGACAGTGGATGCTTAATAACTTTCTTCTGCTCAACTCAGATAAGACAGAAGTACTTTTACTAGGACCACATGCAGCTAGAAGTAAACTTGCAGATTACGTAGCATCTCTGGATGGTGTTTCTGTTTCAGCAAGTACGGCTGTCAACGACCTTGGTGTGATTATTACCTTTGAGGCTCACATTAATAATATCACCAGGGGCGTCTCCTTTCACCTTAGAAATATTGCTAAAATTAGAAATATGATGTCGTTACAGGATGCAGAAAAACTAGTTCATGCTTTTGTTACTTCGAGATTAGACTACTGTAACGCTTTACTGTCTAGATCTAGGAAATATGAAAACATCACCCCCTGTTTTAATCATCTACACTGCTCCCAGTCAAATCTCGCATTGATTATAAAATACTACTACTGACGTATAAAGCACTTAACGCTCTCACGCCGCAGTATCTGAGTGAACTTCTGTACCAGGATGATCCTCCACGCCTACTTAGATCAAAAGGTGCAGGCTATCTGTTGGTACCTCAAATAATGAAGACTACAGCAGGGGGCAGATGTTTCTATTATAAACCCCACAGTTATGGAACAGCCTTCCAACCAGTGTTCAAGTCGAAGGTTGAAAACTTATTTATTCAGTCAAGCCTTTGATCAGTAGATTTTTTATTAGGTAAAGGCTCAGATCTGGAGGGATCATGGATATAGAGTGTTTGGTGAACTGGGATATTTGCATGCTGTCGTCCCCTCACATTCACACGTTCACTCAGGTTTGTTGATGGTGGTGTGGTGGGTCGTCTCTTATCCCAGAGATCCTCATGTCTGTGTTTCCTTCTGGTTTAGCTATGCTGCCATAGCGAGTCTTGCCGGAGTCCAAACTGCACAGTGACATTAACTTTCATACAACAATAAGGACACTTAATAATCCATATCCTTCCTTCCTGTCACCCTCTCTCTCTCTCTCTCTCTCTCTCTCTCTCTCTCTCTCTCTCTCTCTCTCTCTCTCTGTTGAGTTAAACTTGCTCCTGAGGCTCCAGTGACCACTGTTCCTGCCCCTCTCCCCTCTGTGGATCTTCTCACTTCATCCAGGTCTGCCTCTGGATAGTGTTCTCTTCGACTGGAGGCCACTCTGTGCAGCTTGGGACGGTCTCTCATCAACACCTTGGGTGGTTCCATAAAATTCCGGAGTAAGAACGGGTACTTTGAGGATGGACTGGTCTGTAGTTAATGGCAACAGTCTGCTACACTGACTCAGGAATACAGTTTGCTTCTGATCATCACTGTACCCCGCAACATTGTACTGCTACAAATGGACATTCGGTGCAACCCAGATGAGGATGGGTTCCCTCTTGAGTCTGGTTCCTCTCAAAGTTTCTTCCTTATGCCATCTCGGGGAGTTTTTCCTTCACCACAGTTGCTCATCAGGGACAAACTTACTTACAAAGAACATATTTACTTTTAATCACCACATTATCTGTGTAAAGCTGCTTTGAGACAATGTTCATTGTTAAAAGTGCAATACAAATAAAAATGAATTGAATTGAATTGAACATATGGAGAAATTTTAATAAAAAGAGAGACAGTACACGTGCGCTCACTGCATAGACTGCACGCTCTCCCTGTCACTTTTATTGTTTTAAGCATCAGCTGACTTTTTTTTTACAATGTTTTATTTTTCCAGTAGGCATCTCAGACCACTGCATGGTTCAGTGCACCATCAGTAAAAAGAATATAAAACCTAAGAGCAGCTTTTAACACCACACCTTTAGAAGAAGCTCATTTTATAGAGTCTTTTATTTTTTTTAGTGGTGGGATGTTACAAAAGCACAAATAAAAATTTTCTGTCAACAGTACACCCTCAATGTCACATGAGACATTGCCAGATCTCTGAAAGCCCTGGAGATAGAGACAGTGGAACTCCAGCATTTGGAGGCCACAGGAAATTGAGGGCATATTGAAGCCCTCAAAAGCAAAAAAAAGACAAAATGACCGACCTGTTGGACAGTACAGTACAGGGGGTGCTGGTCTGCTCACGCTTTTAAAGCGTCACTGAGATTGATGCTCCTTCTAAGTTCTTCTTCAGTTTAGAGCAAAACAATGGACAGAACAGATTTATGCATGCTGTGTAAACAGAATCAGGGGATTTCGTGTCAGAGCCTTCTGAAATTCGCCAGCAGGCTGTCAGCTTCTATTTGAAGCTGTATAGAAGTGAGAGGTCGGGGGCACAGGGGGTGGGAGAGAGATACCTTAAAGACCTGCCTAAGCTCCCAGAGTCAGTGGCCAGAGAGTTGGACAGGAAGCTGACACTGTCTGAGCTTCAGGAGGCTCTCCAATGCATGAAGAATGAGCGGGTGCCAGGAATAGATGGTCTCCATGTTCTTTAAGGCATTCTGGGCAGTTATAGGGCAGGGTGTGCTGGAGGTTCTAAGGTAGAGTGTGAAAGGTGGTCAGCTCCCGTCAAGCTGCCAAAGAAGGGATACCTGACTCAGCTGAACAACTGGCGCCCAGTGTCACTACTGTACACTGACTGCAAGCTGCTGCCAAAAGCATTAGCATCGAGCCTGAGGAAGGTGATGGAGCAGATCATTCACCATGTCTGACAGTACCTAATTCGTGACATTTTGGACATCTTCAGGTTATTGGGCGTGAAGACGGGTCTGATTTTCCTAGACCAGGAAAAGGCTTTTGACCTGGATGAGCATGAATACTTGAATACTTGAGCATGAATAAGGTGCTGGAAAGCTTTGGGTTCAACCCTGGTTTTATAGCCATGATCAGGGTGCTGTACAGTGAAATTGAGATTGTACTGAAGGTTAACGGTGGTTCACGTGCTAATTTTTTAGTGTACAGATGGATCAGGCAGGGCTGTTTACTATCAGGTATGTTGTACTCTCTGGTGATTGAACCTCTTTAAAACAAGTTAAGGAGTCATCTCTCTGATTTTAACATTCCACATGCTAATGCCTCCCTATGCTTGTCAGCTTACGCAGATGACTTGGTAGTCATGATAAACACACAAGATGATGCAAAGTTTTTAACTGACATTTTAAAGGACTTTCAGATTTTATCTTCTGCCAAGGTCAACTGGGGTAAAAGTGAAGCCACTTTAGTTGGGGAGTGGGGAGGTGGACAACCGTGACTGCCAGGAGGCTTAGCATGGACAAGAGGCAGTTTTAAATACTTGGGTGTATCCCTGGGGAGCAATGAGTTTTTACATAAAAACTGGGAAGGTTCTGTAGAGCATGTGAAAGACAGACTGAACAGGTGGAAAGGGTTGGTCCCAAAGATGTCCTACAGGGGGCGAACGCTGATCATCAACAACCTTCATTTCTTCTGGGACCGTCTACACTGGATTCCTCAGAGTGTTCTCCATCTGCCAAAAGAGAAAGGAGGGCACGGGCTGGTCCAGCTGTGCAGCTCTGCTGCCTCCTGTTCATTCAGAGACTCCTCGCTGGACCCAGAGACAGTATGGAGAGCAGCAGCCAGTGGATTATTACGCACAGTTGAAGGACTGGGGCTAGAAAGAGACTTGTTTTTAATGGACACAAAAATGCTGGACATTTCTTTTTAAAATCTAAAACGTTTTTAAAAAACAGAACAAAGGCTGTTGAACACTACACTGGTTGCTGGATGAATCTCTGATGTATGGCGGGTGACTGTACATCTCCAGTGTGACCGTTCCTGCACTGTCATGAACATTAATTTCCTCGGGCATCGTGACGCTCCAGGAGCTTGTGAACATGACGGGGTCAGATGACGGGGTCAGACTTTTCGAGGGCAGAGGACCTGGCAGCGCGTATGAGACTGAGGTCCCTGCGTGTTGTCAATCAGCTCCTACACCGCTGGAGATCTGCACTAACGTCAGAGGAGCATGTTTTGATGGACTATCAACACACGGAGGCTGGTCCTGCAGAGGATGAATCCTTTCCCCAGCTAAACATCGCTTCTGACCTCGACGGGTGTGAGCGCCCCCTCCTGGAGTGCAGGGGTGAAGGGGAGATGAACTTTGGGTCAGTGTCGGGGAAGCTGCTCTGCAGGGCCTGTGTTAAGGTTCTGAATAAGAAGAAGCTGAGTGGGAGGGTGGACCCCTATGGAGAAGTGTTCAGTGTTCAGGAAGCTGCTCTACAGAGTGTGTGTTAAGGTTCTATATAAGAAGAAGCTGAGAGAGAGGGTGGACCCCCATGGAGAAGTGTTCAGGGTTTTAATGCTGATATTAAACCAGAGTGGAGACTGTACAAACCACCGTTACCAAAAAGAGCTGCGAGCTCCAGTGGATTATTTTACATGGAATCATCTCTGTGAACTCTTTATTTCTGTTTTAAACCCTGATGCTACACCTGACTGTCCTTTTTATTCACAGAGAGAAACAGTTTTCATGCTTTTATTCACTGCTCCAGGTTGCAGTCACTGTTTGTGTTTTTACGGAGCATTTTAAGGTCTTTTTATGTTGATTTTACTGTTCAGTGATTTATTTTTGGTGTTAAATACGTTAGGAAACACAGGTTCAGGTGCCTGGTTAATTTTCTCCTCGGTCAGGTGAAGATGGAGATAAACATGAGCCGGAAACACCAGATCACACAGAACACTGACTGAAGAATGTTAAAAAGGCTGATCAAATCAAGAGTTTAATAGATTGTAATTTGTACAAAAGTGTGAATGGTGTGTGTGTTTAAATGTGTGTGTGTTGGAGAATGTTTTGTGCTCTGTTACAGAAGGAGAATAAACTTTACACCAGAACTGAACTGATCACTCATGTTTTACTCAAATATAAAACCATCTTAATACATATTTATTTATTTATTTATTTACCTATTTATTTATTAAGTCAACCTGAATTTTTATGATGACTTGTGTAAATAGTTTTGTAAAAAATCAATAAAAAAGTCTCTCTCCATATATATATATGAGACAATATCTGTTGTGAAAAGCACTATTGAAATAAACTTAATTTGATAGATATGTTTGTGTGTGTGTGTGTGTGTGTGTGTGTATTAGAGAACTAAAATTACAGTTCTTGTGGCTCTCAGTGTGTTTTCCTCTTAACAGCACGAGGGTCCAACTTTAATTACAGCCTACAAAACACCCCCCCACACACACACACACACACACAGAATTAGACACAAAGAGAGACACACACACATTTGAGACTGAAATGGAACTATTTGTTACTCTCAGTAGTAAAGTGATGAGTGTAAATGTGTAATAAGTGGTAGACTGTAATCAGATCCAGGCGTGAGCCCTGATTAGATCAACTGATTGTGTGATAACGTGATAAACATCAACGCGTTTACGCTGAAATTTTAAACCAGCAAGAAAAACAAATGAACACATCAGTGTGTGTTGTAACTTCATATGATGTGCTTTGGGTAGAGGGGTGCCAATACTTCTGAAGCCAATGCACGGTGTCAGGGGTTAAAAAAATATTTAAAAATAATATTAAAATAATAATCTCCACACACACACACACACACACACACACACACACATGCACACATACTTGTCTAACTAGTTTTTGGGGACTACATGCTGGATCCCAGAATGTGGGGACACCTATTTTTGGTTTAGGAGCAAAAGGACAGCAGATTCGTGTTTTAAAAAAAATCTGTAAAAACACTGTTCACTTTAATTTTAAGGAAAAAAAATTTTCCACAATTTGGTGACATTTTCCGGTAGACTAAGCTTGTGAGGACCAGCATACACACACACACACACACACACACACACACACACACACACACACACTTTTCTGGTATGAAGTCACATAAATAACAACAAAACATTTATTTAGTAATTATTTTTTGCACAGATATTTAGAAATTGCCTCAAAACAAAGCATTTAACTTTTTTTAACAGTTGTCAAAAAGCAATTATATATATATATATATATACACAGTGGAACCCGGTTATCTCGCCCTCGGTTACCTCGACAACCCTATTAAGTCGACGTTTTTGAAGTGGAACCGCCAAATTCTCGCTTTGTCTTCGCATTTTTTTATCGGGTTATGTCGACTTTTTTATGTCGCCGAACCCTAATATCTCGAGCACAAGGGGATAAAAATTTGCCATTTAACGTCGGTTATCTCGGTCCAGCCGCAGAAGAACTCGCGGAAGTGGCGGAAAAATCAAGTCTTACAGCTGCTCCAGGTGTTGTATTGTATACTGGTGAATCTCTGCTGTTAGTTAGTGCACATATGCCTTTTGTTGTTAAATGTTATGCGATGAACGGGAGGCGAAAGTAGAAGCGCATCGCTGAACAGCACACGGGAGAACGTGGGATGAGCAGCAAAAGCATAGAATGAACACCGGCAGGATCGGGGGGAATCCGCGATGTGCTTTGGGAAGAAAAGAGCAGCCGTTGAGAGAGTGCCGGTGGGAAGACACGTACCGGGATACGCATGCGCGATAACAACGACCGCCGTGAAGCAACATATACCAACAATAACGGACAGTGAGAGTGTGGAAGTTTAAATAGGAACTGGTGATGATGATAAACGAGCACCATATGTGCGCGATTGAAGCAGAGCTTCAGAGAAAGCGGTCGAGAAAGCACCTGCTGAAGGGGGCGTGGCAGGTGGATTCCTGACAGATAAACATGTACTGTATGTATTTCAAAAGCATGCCTTCACCAAACAAATCGCAGCAACGCTGTTGTGTAAAAAACCCCTACAAAAACACGTGCATGCACATTCTCATTTATTAACGCACATCATGTACATAAAGAAATTTCAAGCACGTTAATATACTGCCGCCATTTTGATATTTTCTTATATCTTCTTTTTAAGAGATGTGATTCTATTTTTTACAAAGAACTTAACAGCCAGCCAATTCCGATCTTTCAATGCAACAGGTTCAGCTTTTATACAATCCTCACACTCTTTTTTTTTCCTGGCACTCTGCAAGATTTAATGAACGTGTACAGGTGTTTTTTAACCGCTTTCACTTCACTGGTGTCCCATTTCTTTTTCTTAAAAACCTTAGTACCTAAATAAACACACAACAACATTAGTCAAATCATACATTATTTAATTTTATAAAAGCTTGCCATCATTTTAGTTCATTGGATAATACCTTTGGATGATGTAGTACTAGTTGGTTCTGTTGCTTGCTCAGCTGAGCTTTCCTGGGATTGATTGGTAAATGGTTTTAAGGCCAGTTCTTCTCCAAGATCTATTTAAACAGACCAAAATGCAGCACAATTACAGAACTTCGGTGTTGCTAGGGTAGAACTATACATGTGCAAAGATGTTGCAAATACCAAGACAATAAGGGCATAACAGCTTAAATAACTTTATTTCCCCTTTACCACAACATTAATAGATAAAACCAACATTGGCACTCCTAATGTCGCACACTTTTCTATAGGGATAGGAAATTAAACATCTTCCTGCTATTTCTTGGAATTAAACCTACAATTCCTCCAGGAAGCTCAATAGTAATAAGCTCCACTGGCACTGATACTGCATATTCAGTGCGACTGGTGTCACGTGACACTGTATGATACATCTAACTAAACTTAGACTTCCTCAGCTATAGACACTGATCAGCAAGTAAAGCTCACCTTCTTCATCTGACTGATTCTCTATTCCTGACAGATCCTTTTGGAATTCTGAACTCTTTACTGCTTCTATCAAAACAACAACAACAACAATGTTATATGACTGTTATATTTTTATGCTAGTCCTTTATGTTAAAAGATGCCGACAATTAATATATAAACTCAACTGAACATACCAGATCAATGTAAATTTTATCTAGGTTCTTTCCACTGAACTCCCCAAGTCTTCCTGTCTCCAATGCCATCAAAATTTTGCTTATCTTGGCAAGCTGGAGAGTGCCTTCAGGAAGTCTGTAATATTCTCTGTGTACCCTCACCTCATGGCCTAAAAAGTCTGCCAGCTAATCCAATTCTGTATTATTGAGGTTCAGAACATTTGAAAGTGTTGCTAGGTGTTTACGTAGCTTTGTTGATGAAAATGGTTTTGGATTTTTTGCCCCACATTGTATTGCAAATTAACGTAGACAATCAGATCCCCTTAGGTGTGAAAGTGCTGCAGGACATGCAAACATGTAGATGCTTTCAGGTGGAAGTGCATACGATTCTCTTGTTTTTATAAGAAGCTCCATGTTCTTCTGCATTAAAGGTGTTAAAAGAATTGGAACCTTTCGTCCTCGCTTTCCAATTCAATTCAGGTAAAATGATGGCAGAGTTTCTCTTCAAGCTCTGAAAGTGCTCGATGAGTTAGACATGCTACAGTGGTTAGTTTTGTGGGGACTTGATTTTAGGTCCCCACAAGGTTAGGTTATTGGTGTGTATTCCGGTCGATGTCCCCATTTTGTAAGTTTTGCGAAACCCCCCCCCCCACACACACACACACAAGGAGTCTTCTTCTTCTTTCGGCTGCTCCCATTAGGGGTCGCCACAGCGGATCATCCGTCTCCATACCACCCTGTCCTCTACATCTGCCTCTTTCACACCAACTACCTGCATGTCTTCCCTCACCACATCCATGAACCTCCTCCTTGGCCCTCCTCTTTTCCTCCTACCTGGTGTCTCCATCCTCAGCATTCTTCTACCAATATAATTCATGTCCCTCCTCTGCACATGTCCCAACCATCTCAATCTCACCTCCCTCACCTTGTCACCAAAACATCCTACATGCGCTGTCCCTCTAATAAACTCATTTCTAATCCTGTCCATCCTCGTCACTCCCAACGAAAACCTCAACATCTTCAGCTCTGCTACCTCCAGCTCCACCTCCTGTCTTTTACTCAATGCCACTGTCTCTAATCCATACAACATCGCAGGTCTCACCACAGTCCTATAAACTTTCCCTTTCATTTTTGCAGATACTCTTCTATCACAAATCACTCCTGTCACTCTTCTCCACCCACTCCACCCTGCCTGCACTCTTTTCTTTATTTCTCTAACACACTCTCCATTACTTTACACTGTTGACCCCAGGTACTTGAACTCCTCCACCTTTTCCACCTCTTCTCCCTGCAACCGCACCCCTCCACTGCCCTCCCTCTCATTCACACACATGTACTCTGTCTTACTGACTCTCATTCCCCTTCTCTCCAGCGCATACTTCCACCTCTCCAGGATCTTCTCAACCTGCTCCATACTCTCACCACAAATCACAATATCATCCGCAAACATCATAGTCCAGGGAGACTCCTGTCTGACCTCGTCCGTCAACCTGTCCATCACCACTGCAAACAGGAAAGGGCTCAGGGCCGATCCTTGATGCAGTCCAACCTTCACTCTGAACCAGTCTGTGGTACCTACTGCACACTTCACTGCCGTCACACTGTCCTCATACATGTTCTGCACCACCCTCACATACTTCTCTGACACAGCAGACTTCCTCATACAATACCACAACTCCTCTCTTGGCACTCTGTTGTACGCTTTCTCTAAATCCACAAATCCACAATGCAATTCCTTCTGTCCTTCTCTATACTTCTCCATCAACATTCTCAAAGCAAATAATGCATCTGTGGTGCTCTTCCTCGGCATGAAACCATACTGTTGCTCACAGATGGTCACCTCTTCTCTCAGCCTGGCTTCCACTACTCTTTCCCATAACTTCATGGTGTGACTGATCAACTTAATTCCCCTGTAGTTCCTGCAAGACTGCACATCTCCTTTATGCTTAAAGATCGGTACCAGCATACTTCTTCTTTATTCCTCAGGCATCTTCTCACCTTCCAAAATCCTGTTGAACAACCTGGTCAAAAACTCCACTGCCATCTCTCCTAAACATCTCCACGCTTCTCCGGTATGTCATCTGGTCCAACCGACTTTCCACTCTTCATCCTCTTAATCGCTGCTCTCACTTCCTCTTTACTAATCCTATCTACATCCTGCTTCACCAACTCCACATCGTCCAACCTTCTCTCTCTCTGATTTTCCTCATTCATTAGCTGATCAAAATACTCCCTCCATCTTCTCAACACACTCTCCTCACTAGTCAACACATTTCCCTCTCCATCCTTTACTGCTCTAACTTGCAGTACATCCTTTCCAGCTCGGTCCCTCTGCCTGGCCAATCGGTACAAATCCTTTTCTCCTTCCTTAGTGTCCAACCTCTCATACAGCTCCTCATATGCCTTTTCCTTGGCTTTCGCCACATCCCTCTTAACCTGCTGCTGCATCTCCTTGTACTCCTGCCTACTTTTCTCATCACTCTGTCTATTCCACTTCTGTTTTGCCAACCTCTTTCTCCCTATGCTCTCCTGCACTTCCACATTCCACCACCACGTCTCCTTGTCTTGCTTTCTATTTCCAGATGTCACACTAAGTACTTTTCTAGCTGTCTCCCTCATCACTTCTGCAGTAGTTCCCCAATCATCCAGCACCTCTTCACCACCACCGAGCCTCTGTCTGACCTCTTCCCTGAACCTCACACTACACTCTTCCTCCTTCAGTTTCCACCATCTTATTCTTCTTTCAGTCCTCGCTCTCCTCCTCTTCTTCTTCACCTCCAAAACCATCCTACAGACCACCATCCGATGCTGTCTAGCTACACTGTCCCCCACCAACACCTTACAGTCTCCAATCTCCTTCAGGTTGCATCTCCTGCATAGCACATAGTCCACCTGTGTGCACCTTCCTCCACTCTTATAGGTCACCCTATGATCCTCCTTCTTATAATAATAATAATAATAATAATAATAATAATAATAATAATAATAATAATAATAACTTTATTTTTATATAGCGCCTTTAAAGTAGCTTCTCAAGGCGCTTTACATACAGGCAAAAAAGAATACAACACACACAAAATAGAGCAAATAAAACACACATACTTATAATTACACACAAAATCAAAATGTTAAAAAAAAGCAACCATAAAAAAATGAGTTTTTAAAAGGGATTTAAAAGTACCGAAGTTCTCTGCGTCTCTGATGTATGGAGGGAGTGAATTCCAAAGTCGGTGCATACGAAGAAAAAGCCCTATCCCC
>JBCEWE010000634.1:2500-5000 GCA_039877035.1 Silurus lanzhouensis | reverse complement strand
TGGTTTGGTGTAAAGTGTCCGTGTGCGGTCTGGTGTGGTGTAAAGTGTCCGTGTGCGGTCTGGTGTGGTGTAAAGTGTCCGTGTGCGGTCTGGTTTGGTGTAAAGTGTCCGTGTGCGGTCTGGTGTGGTGTAAAGTGTCCGTGTGCGGTCTGGTGTGGTGTAAAGTGTCCGTGTGCGGTCTGGTGTGGTGTAAAGTGTCCGTGTGCGGTCTGGTTTGGTGTAAAGTGTCCGTGTGCGGTCTGGTGTGGTGTAAAGTGTCCGTGTGCGGTCTGGTGTGGTGTAAAGTGTCCGTGTGCGGTCTGGTTTGGTGTAAAGTGTCCGTGTGCGGTCTGGTGTGGTGTAAAGTGTCCGTGTGCGGTCTGGTGTGGTGTAAAATGTCCGTGTGCGGTCTGGTTTGGTGTAAAGTGTCCGTGTGCGGTCTGGTGTGGTGTAAAGTGTCCGTGTGCGGTCTGGTTTGGTGTAAAGTGTCCGTGTGCGGTCTGGTTTGGTGTAAAGTGTCCGTGTGCGGTCTGTTGTGGTGTAAAGTGTCCGTGTGCGGTCTGGTGTGGTGTAAAGTGTCCGTGTGCGGTCTGGTTTGGTGTAAAGTGTCCGTGTGCGGTCTGGTTTGGTGTAAAGTGTCCGTGTGCGGTCTGGTGTGGTGTAAAGTGTCCGTGTGCGGTCTGGTGTGGTGTAAAGTGTCCGTGTGCGGTCTGGTTTGGTGTAAAGTGTCCGTGTGCGGTCTGGTGTGGTGTAAAGTGTCCGTGTGCGGTCTGGTGTGGTGTAAAGTGTCCGTGTGCGGTCTGGTTTGGTGTAAAGTGTCCGTGTGCGGTCTGGTGTGGTGTAAAGTGTCCGTGTGCGGTCTGGTGTGGTGTAAATGTCGTGTGCGGTCTGGTTTGGTGTAAAGTGTCCGTGTGCGGTCTGGTGTGGTGTAAAGTGTCCGTGTGCGGTCTGGTTTGGTGTAAAGTGTCCGTGTGCGGTCTGGTTTGGTGTAAAGTGTCCGTGTGCGGTCTGTTGTGGTGTAAAGTGTCCGTGTGCGGTCTGGTGTGGTGTAAAGTGTCCGTGTGCGGTCTGGTGTGGTGTAAAGTGTCCGTGTGCGGTCTGGTTTGGTGTAAAGTGTCCGTGTGCGGTCTGGTTTGGTGTAAAGTGTCCGTGTGCGGTCTGGTGTGGTGTAAAGTGTCCGTGTGCGGTCTGGTGTGGTGTAAAGTGTCCGTGTGCGGTCTGGTGTGGTGTAAAGTGTCCGTGTGCGGTCTGTTGTGGTGTAAAGTGTCCGTGTGCGGTCTGGTGTGGTGTAAAGTGTCCGTGTGCGGTCTGTTGTGGTGTAAAGTGTCCGTGTGCGGTATGGTGTGGTGTAAAGTGTTCGTGTGCGGTCTGGTGTGGTGTAAAGTGTCCGTGTGCGGTCTGGTGTGGTGTAAAGTGTCCGTGTGCGGTCTGGTGTGGTGTAAAGTGTCCGTGTGCGGTCTGTTGTGGTGTAAAGTGTCCGTGTGCGGTCTGGTGTGGTGTAAAGTGTCCGTGTGCGGTCTGTTGTGGTGTAAAGTGTCCGTGTGCGGTATGGTGTGGTGTAAAGTGTTCGTGTGCGGTCTGGTGTGGTGTAAAAAAATAAGATTATAAAAAATATGAAATGTAAAGTGCACTGTGCTGTGCAAGTCCAGTGTCTAAAGTGTCGTAGCACGAAAAGTGAGATATGTGCAGGGAAAAAAGGTGTGATGATGGAGAGAGTGGGCCAGTTCTAGATCCTGGGTGTTTCCTGGTTTAAACTCTGAATGGCCTGCGGGAAGAAGCTCCTCCTCATTCTCTCTGTGTTCGCTTTTAACTTTTTTAACACTGCACACTTTCCCAAAGTAGATTCACAGAGATAAATATATCACAAATATACATTCTCTATTTATAAGTCAGTAGCTATAAGTTTGTCCTTAATAAGTGAGTCAGTGGTGACTGTGGTGAAGGAAAAACTCCCTAAGATAGCAGGAGGAAGAAACTATGAGAGTGACCAGACTCAGAAAAGAATCCATTTAACTTGTGGCTGATCATGTTTATGACTCTGTTATTCTGTGAGTAACCCAGCTATTAGGGTTGCACAAGTCAGGTGACTCTCAGTGTCGGTCTCGAGCCTGGATAAATGGGGAGGGTTGTGTTATGAAGAACATCCAGCGTAAAACATGTGCCAAATCAAATATTTAAAATGGAACGTTTCAGTCCCGGGTTACCAACGACCCCCACAGGTATCATTAACTAGGGGGGAACCAGTGTAAATTGGGCTACTGTTGGCTGAAGGAGGAGAAGGAGAGGAGGAAGACGTCTACAGAGACAGCAGGGAAAGGAGCAGTGTAGGAGAGTGGAGGTTCAGGTTGGTACTTTAAATGTTGGTACTATGACTGGTAAAGGGAGAGAGGGAGCTGATATGATGGAGAGGAGAAAGGTAGATATGCTGTATGTTCAGGAGATCAAGTGGAAAGGGAGTAAGAGCAGGAACATTGGAGGTGTTTAAACTGTTCTATCATGGTGTGGATGGAAAGAGAAATGG
>JBCEWE010000349.1:240000-269706 GCA_039877035.1 Silurus lanzhouensis | reverse complement strand
ACGCTACACTATACGCTAACTATATACGCTACACTATATAGACAATATATACACTACATATACACTCACTATATACGCTACACTATATACGGCTGCACTATATACACTGCACTATAACGCTACACTATATACGCTACACACTATATATCTACACTACAGTATATATACTATATATACACACTATATACGCTACAATATACAATACTCTATATAACTACACTATATACGCTACACTATATAAGCTACACTACATACGCTGCACTATATACACTACAACTATATACGCTACACTATATACGCTACACTATATACGCTACACTATATACGCTGCACTATATACACTACAACTATATACGCTACACTATATACGCTACACTATATACGCTACACTATATACGCTGCACTATATACACTACAACTATATACACTACACTATATACACTACACTATATACACTACAACTATATACACTACACTATATACACTACAACTATATACACACTACACTATATACACTACAACTATATACACTACAACTATATACACTACACCATATACGCTACAATATATACGCTGCACTATATACAATTTACTATATACACTACACTATATACACTACAACTATATACACTACACTATATACGCTACACTATATACGCTGCACTATATACACTACACTATATACACTACAACTATATACACTACACTATATACACTACAATATATACACTACAACTATATACACTACAACTATTACACTATATACCACACATATACCTGCACTATAACCTGCACTATATACACTACAACTATATACACTTACAACTATATACACTACACTATATTAACCACTATATACCTACACTATACCTACTTATACACTACACTATTACATACACTATATAGCTACAACTATACATACTATATACACTACACTATATACACTACACTATATACACTACACTATATACACTACATTATATACGCTGCACTATATACACTACACTATATACGCTACACTATATACGCTACACTATATACGCTGCACTATATACACTACAACTATATACACTACACTATATACACTACACTATATACACTACAACTATATACACTACACTATATACACTACAACTATATACACTACAACTATATACACACTACACTATATACACTACAACTATATACACTACACCATATACGCTACACTATATACACTACACTATATACACTACACTATATACGCTGCACTATATACGCTACAACTATATACACTACACTATATACGCTGCACTATATACGCTACAACTATATACACTACACTATATACACTACACTATATACACTACACTATATACACTACAACTATATACGCTGCACTATATACACTACAACTATATACACTACATTATATACACTACACTATATACACTACACTATATACCCTGCACTATATACGCTACACTATATACGCTACACTATATACGCTGCACTATATACACTACACTATATACACTACACTATATACACTACAACTATATACACTACACTATATACACTACAACTATATACACTACACTATATACGCTACACTATATACGCTACACTATATACGCTACACTATATCTGCTACACTATACACACTAAAACTATATACACTACACTATATACGCTACACTATATACACTAAAACTATATACGCTACACTATATACTCTACACTATATACGCTGCACTATATACGCTACACTATATACGCTACACTATATACGCTGCACTATATACACTAAAACTATATACGCTACACTATATACACTACACTATATACACTACTCTATATACGCTACACTATATACGCTACACTATATTCGCTACACTATATACGCTGCACTATATACACTAAAACTATATATGCTACAACTATATACACTACACTATATATGCTACACTATATACGCTACACTATATACGCTACACTATATACGCTGCACTATATACACTAAAACTATATACGCTACAACTATATACACTACACTATATACGCTACACTATATACGCTACACTATATACGCTACACTATATACGCTGCACTATATACACTAAAACTATATACGCTACAACTATATACGCTACACTATATATGCTACACTATATACGCTACACTATATACGCTGCACTATATACACTAAAACTATATACGCTACAACTATATACGCTACACTATATATGCTACACTATATACGCTACACTATATACGCTACACTATATACGCTGCACTATATACACTAAAACTATATACGCTACAACTATATACACTACACTATATACGCTACACTATATACGCTACACTATATACGCTACAACTATATAGACTACACTATATACACTACAACTATATACACTACACTACATACACTACAACTATATACGCTACACTATATACGCTACACTATATACGCTGCACTATATACACTAAAACTATATACGCTACAACTATATACACTACACTATATACACTACACTATATACGCTGCACTATATACACTACACTATATACACTACAACTATATACACTACACTATATACACTACACTATATACACTACATTATATACGCTGCACTATATACACTACACTATATACGCTACACTATATACGCTACACTATATACGCTGCACTATATACACTACAACTATATACACTACACTATATACACTACACTATATACACTACAATATATATAATAAAACTACACTATATACACTACAACTATATACCACTACACTATATACACTACACTATATACACTACACTACAAATTTTACTTATATACACTATTCACATATACACTACAATATATACACACAATATATACACACATACACTATATACACTACAACTATATACACTACACATATACACTACCACTATATATACACTACACTATATACACTACACTATATACGCTGCACTATATACACTACACTATATACACTACAACTATATACACTACACTATATACACTACAATTATATACACTACAACTATATACACTACAACTATATACACTACACTATATACACTACACTATATACGCTGCACTATATACACTACACTATATACACTACAACTATATACACTACACTATATACGCTGCACTATATACACTACACTATATACACTACATCTATATACACTACACTATATACACTACACTATATACACTACAACTATATACACTACAACTATATACACTACAACTATATACACTACAACTATATACGCCACTATATCACTACATATATACACTACATCACTCAATATATACACTACACTATATACATACACTATTAATACACATAACAAACTATATACACAAAAAAACTACACTAATACACTACACTATATACACTACACTATACCTAAATATATACGCTGCACTATATACACTACACTATATACACTACATCTATATACACTACACTATATACACTAACACTACACTATATACACTACAACTATATCACACTACACTATATACACTACAACTATATACACTACACCTAATACGCTACTTATATGCACTATATACACTACACTATATACACTACACTATATACACTACACTATATACACTAACTATATACACTACACTATTACACTACAACTATAACTACACTAACCTACACTATACACTATACACTACAACTATATACACTACACTAATACACTACAATTATATACACTACAACTATATACACTACAACTATATACACTACACTATATACACTACACTATATACGCTGCACTATATACACTACACTATATACACTACAACTATATACACTACACTATATACACTACACTATATACGCTGCACTATATACACTACACTATATACACTACAACTATATACACTACACTATATACGCTGCACTATATACACTACACTATATACACTACATCTATATACACTACACTATATACACTACACTATATACACTACAACTATATACACTACAACTATATACACACTACACTATATACACTACAACTATATACACTACACCATATACGCTACAATATATACGCTGCACTATATACACTACACTATATACACTACACTATATACACTACAACTATATACACTACACTATATACACTACAATTATATACACTACAACTATATACACTACAACTATATACACTACACTGTATACACTACACTATATACGTTGCACTATATACACTACACTATATACACTACAACTATATACACTACACTATATACACTACACTATATACGCTGCACTTTATACACTACACTATATACACTACACTATATACACTACATTATATACACTACACTATATACACTACACTATATACGCTGCACTATATACACTACACTATATACACTACAACTATATACACTACACTATATACACTACACTATATACACTACACTATATACGCTGCACTATATACACTACACTATATACACTCCAACTATATACACTACACTATATACACTACAACTATATACGCTGCTCTATATACGCTACAACTATATACACTACACTATATACACTACAACTATATACGCTGCACTATATACACTACACTATATACACTACAACTATATACACTACACTATATACACTACAACTATATACACTACATTATATACGCTACACTATATACGCTACACTATATACGCTACACTATATACGCTGCACTATATACACTTCACTATATGCACTACACTATATACACTACACTATATACACTACACAAATCAAAATCAAATCAAATTTTATTTGTCACATACACATACATACAGGGTACGACATGCAGTGAAATGCTTTTAACGACGGTCCGGCATGAGGGAATAAACTGGGGTGAAAAGGAGAATAAAAATTATAAATATAATAACAAAATTTAAAAAGAAAAATATAATAACAAGAAAAGAAGGCAGATAAATAGGATATAGAGATATATTAAGATATATACACACAAAAAAAAAAATGCTTATGGCAGTGTGCAGTTAAACAGTAAACAACAGTAAACAAGTTAGGCATGGTTTTTGATTGTCCATAAAGTGTTAGTGTGCGGTCTGGTGTGGTGTAAAGTGTCCTTGTGTGGAATGGTGTGGTATAAAAATAAGAATATAAAAATATGAAAAAAATATGAAATAAATATGAAAAAAATATGAAATGTAAAGTGCACTGTGCAAGTCCAGTGTATAATGTGCCGTAGCACAAAAAGTGTGATTTGTGCAGGGGGAAAAGGGTGATGATGGAGAGAGTGGGCCAGTTTTTAGATCCTGGTTGTTTCCTGGTTTAAACTCCGAATGGCCTGCGGGAAGAAGCTCATCCTCATTCTCTCTGTGTTCGCTTTCAGGGAGCGGAATCGTTTCAATCAAATCAAATCAAATCAAATCAAATTTTATTTGTCACATACACATACATACAGGGTACGACATGCAGTGAAATGCTTTTGACGACGGTCCGGCATGAGGGAATAAAATAGGGTAAAAAAGGAGAATAAAAATATAAATATAATAACAAAATTTAAAGAAAAATATAATAAGAAAAGAAGGCAGATAAATAAAGATGTAAAGATATATATACATATATATGTATATATACATACATATACATATATATACACATACACTGAAAATGTACACAGAAAAATGTACACAGAAAATGTTTATGGCAGTGTGCAGTTAACCAGTAAACAACAGTAAACAAGTTAGGCATGGTTTTGATTGTCCATGAGTGTCCGTGTGCAGTAAGGTGTGGTGTAAAGTGTCCTTGTGCGGGATGGTGTGGTATAAAAAAAAGAGAATATAAAAAAATATGAAATAAATATGAAAAAGAAAATGATTTTGATTTGATTCCCTGAACGCAACAGAGAAAAGAGTCCATTGTTGGGATGGCTGAGGTCCTTCACAATCTTCCTGGCTCTGGTCCTGCACCGCACTGCAGGTCAGGGAGCTCGGTGTGGATGGTACGTTCAGCTGAACGCACCACCCTCTGGAGGGCTCGCCTGTCCTGCATGGTGCTGTTCCCAAACCAGGAAGTGATGCTACCCGACAGAACGCTCTCAATGGTGCAGGTGTAAAAAGTCTTAAGCACCTGAGAGGGTAGAATATACACTACACTATATACACTACACTATATACACTACACTATATACACTACACTATATACACTACACTATATACACTACACTATATACGCTACACTATATACACTACACTATATACGCTACACTATATACACTACACTATATACGCTACACTATATACACTACACTATATACACTACACTATATACGCTACACTATATACACTACACTATATACACTACACTATATACGCTACACTATATTCACTACAACTATATACACTACACTATATACACTACACTATATACGCTACACTATATACACTACACTATATACGCTACACTATATTCACTACACTATATACGCTACACTATATACGCTACACTATATACACTACACTATATACGCTACACTATATACGCTACACTATATTCACTACAACTATATACACTACACTATATACACTACACTATATACGCTACACTATATACACTACACTATATACGCTACACTATATTCACTACAACTATATACACTACACTATATACACTACACTATATACGCTACACTATATACACTACACTATATACGCTACACTATATACACTACACTATATACGCTACACTGTATTCACTACACTATATACGCTACACTATATACGCTACACTATATACACTACACTATATACACTACACTATATACGCTACACTATATTCACTACAACTATATACACTACACTATATACGCTACACTATATACACTACACTATATACACTACACTATATACGCTACACTATATACGCTACACTATATTCACTACAACTATATACACTACACTATATACGCTACACTATATACACTACACTATATACGCTACACTATATTCACTACAACTATATACACTACACTATATACGCTACACTATATACACTACACTATATACACTACACTATATACACTACACTATATACGCTACACTATATTCACTACAACTATATACACTACACTATATACGCTACACTATATACGCTACACTATATACGCTACACTATATACACTACAACTATATTGCTGGTTGGCACTAAATCTGTTATGTCTAAACCTAACTGTTTCTCTCTCACCATTGATAATACCACAATCTGTCCTTCCTCTCAGGTTAAAAGCTTGGGTGTCATCATGGATAGTACACTATCTTTTGAAGCACAAATTAATAATATCACGCGGACTGCATACTTTCATTTGCGGAACATTAACCGTCTTCGTCCCTTTCTTTCAAATAATAATACTGCTGTTCTTATTCACGCACTAGTCACTTCACGTATAGACTACTGCAATGCACTTCTCACAGGTATTCCTTCCAAATTGCTGAATAAACTTCAGATGGTTCAGAACTCCGCAGCCCGTCTTCTCTCTAGAACACCTTATATGGCTCACATCTCTCCGGTTCTTCAGCAATTACACTGGCTTCCAGTAAAGTATAGAGTAGAATTTAAAATCTTGCTACTCACTTATAAGTCACTTCATAATCTTGCACCACAATATCTCACTCAACTTCTTCATGTCTACACTCCTTCACGCGCACTTAGATCTTCATCTTCAATTTCTCTTGTGGCACCTTGGATTCGACTGACTACCATGGGTGCCAGAACTTTCAGTTATGCTGCCCCCCGACTATGGAACTCTCTTCCCCTTGATGTTCGCAATAGCGAGTGCTTGTTGACCTTTAAAAAGCGTCTTAAAACATATCTTTTTATACAGGCCTTTTTATAAAATGTTTTATTGAGATTGAAATGAATTTTACATGCATATGCTGTTTCTCTGTTGTGTATTCTGTTTTATGCAATGACCTGTATATTGTCTGTAAGGTGACCTTGGGTGTTTTGAAAGGCGCCATGAAATAAAATGCATTATTATTATTATATTATTATTATATACACTACACTATATACACTACACTATATACACTACAACTATATACACTACACTATATACACTACACTATATACACTACAACTATATACACTACACTATATACACTACACTATATACACTACAACTATATACACTACACTATATACACTAAAACTATATACACTACACTATATACACTACACTATATACACTACAACTATATACACTACACTATATACACTAAAACTATATACACTACACTATATACACTACACTATATACACTACAACTATATACACTACAACTATATACACTACACTATATACACTACAACTATATACACTACAACTATATACACTACACTATATACACTACAACTATATACACTACAACTATATACACTACACTATATACACTACACTATATACACTACACTATATACACTACAACTATATACACTACACTATATACACTACACTATATACACTACAACTATATACACTACACTATATACACTACACTATATACACTACAACTATATACACTACACTATATACACTACAACTATATACACTACACTATATACACTACACTATATACACTACAACTATATACACTACACTATATACACTACACTATATACACTACACTATATACACTACAACTATATACACTACACTATATACACTACAACTATATACACTACACTATATACACTACACTATATACACTACACTGTATACACTACAACTATATACACTACACTATATACACTACACTGTATACACTACAACTATATACACTACACTATATACACTACAACTATATACACTACACTATATACACTACACTATATACACTACACTGTATACACTACAACTATATACACTACACTATATACACTACACTGTATACACTACAACTATATACACTACACTATATACACTACACTATATACACTACAACTATATACACTACACTATATACACTACACTATATACACTACACTGTATACACTACACTATATACACTAGACTATATACACTACACTGTATACACTACAACTATATACACTACACTATATACACTACACTATATACACTACAACTATATACACTACACTATATACACTACACTATATACACTACAACTATATACACTACACTATATACACTACACTATATACACTACAACTATATACACTACACTATATACACTACACTATATACACTACAACTATATACACTACACTATATACACTACACTATATACACTACAACTATATACACTACACTATATACACTACAACTATATACACTACACTATATACACTACACTGTATACACTACAACTATATACACTACACTATATACACTACACTATATACACTACACTATATACACTACACTATACACTACAACTATATACACTACACTATATACACTACACTATATACACTACACTATATACACTACACTGTATACACTACAACTATATACACTACACTATATACACTACACTATATACACTACACTATATACACTACACTGTATACACTACAACTATATACACTACACTATATACACTACAACTATATACACTACACTATATACACTACACTGTATACACTACAACTATATACACTACACTATATACACTACAACTATATACACTACACTATATACACTACACTATATACACTACACTGTATACACTACAACTATATACACTACACTATATACACTACAACTATATACACTACACTATATACACTACACTATATACACTACACTGTATACACTACACTATATACACTACACTATATACACTACACTGTATACACTACAACTATATACACTACACTATATACACTACAACTATATACACTACACTATATACACTACACTATATACACTACACTGTATACACTACACTATATACACTACACTATATACACTACAACTATATACACTACACTATATACACTACACTATATACACTACACTGTATACACTACAACTATATACACTACACTATATACACTACAACTATATACACTACACTATATACACTACACTGTATACACTACACTATATACACTACACTATATACACTACAACTATATACACTACACTATATACACTACACTATATACACTACACTGTATACACTACAACTATATACACTACACTATATACACTACAACTATATACACTACACTATATACACTACACTATATACACTACACTGTATACACTACACTATATACACTACACTATATACACTACAACTATATACACTACACTATATACACTACACTATATACACTACACTGTATACACTACAACTATATACACTACACTATATACACTACAACTATATACACTACACTATATACACTACAACTATATACACTACACTATATACACTACAACTATATACACTACACTATATACACTACAACTATATACACTACACTATATACACTACAACTATATACACTACACTATATACACTACACTATATACACTACACTATATACACTACAACTATATACACTACACTATATACACTACACTTTATTTACTACAACTCTACACTACACTATATACACTACAACTCTACACTACACTATATACACTACACTATATACACTACACTTTATTTACTACAACTCTACACTACACTATATACACTACAACTCTACACTACAATGTTGATATTTAGGAGTGAAAAGATAACAGATATGACGTGTGTAAATGTGTAGAATAATTACTAAGTTACACATTTCACTGCTCAATGTTCTATCTTTATGTGTTCTCTCTTTTGGATCTTCTGCTCCATCCAAAGTGAATATGAAGTGAAAACACAAACAGACATGATGATAGAAGAAGAATGTTTCTTATTGAATTAAATTGAATTAATTTTGTGTATCATGTAAACATAAATGTATAGAATTTCTCCTCTTGACTCTCCATCCATCCATCCATCCATCCATCCATCCATCTCTGTCCATCTTTCTCTGTCTCTCCACATGTCTCTCTTGCGCTCTCTCTCTCTCTCTCTCTCTCTCTCTCTCTCTCTCTCTCATTCTCTCTCTTTCTCTCTCTCTGTCCGTCTTTCTCTGTCTCTCCACATGTCTCTCTTGCGCTCTCTCTTGCGCTCTCTCTCTCTCTCTCTCTCTCTCTCTCATTCTCTCTATCTCTCTCTTTCTCTCTCTCTGTCCGTCTTTCTCTGTCTCTCCACACATCTCTCTTGCACTCTCTCTCTCTCTGTCTCTCCACACATGTCTCTCTCTCTTTCTGTAGACACGAGAGGAGTGGCAGTATGTGTTTCTCATTGCTTCCTTGGTACATTATGGTGGTGTCATCTTCTATGGTCTGTACCTCATTCCTTCATTCCATCTTTTCATTTCTCTCATTGTCTGTGATCGTGGAATTGGAGATAATGTAGATGATGTGAGAGATGATGATGTAAATCATGGCACTTCCACCTCCGCAGGTATTTTTGCGTCTGGAGAGAAGCAGGTTTGGGCCGAGCCAGAGAACACCAATGAAGAGAAGTGTGGAATTCTGGGAGAGGATGAGCTAGCCAATGAGACAGAGGAACTGTACAGAACAGGGGGTGGGGCCTATGGGGCCACTGGACACTCATGGGACTAGAAGGGATTGGATCTTAAAGGGGGCGGGGCCAGGGCCAGCTGTGCCCCCAATGGAAACAAACTGAGAAATATGTTCAACCTGATGGAACAAACAGTTTAGTGTATGGAGGAGAGGAAGGGAGAGATCTAACATAGAAAAAGAGAGACAGAGAGAGAGAGAGAGAGAGAGAGAGAGAGAGAGAGAGAAAGAAAGAAACATAGAGAGAAAGAAAAAAAAGAGAGAGACAGATGTACACTACATTTTTGTCTGAGGAGAAAAGTTTATGCAGTACAAGCTAAGCAAGCTGAAAATAGCAAAGCAGTGGTGTGTTCATGTGTGTGTGTGTGTGTGCTTGTGTGTTTGTGCATGTTTTTACGTGTTCTTGTGCGTGTGTATGTGTGCTTGTGTGTGTGGGGGGGGGTCTAGCTGTGTAATATTGCAATAAGTTGTGTATAATAATCAGATCAGCTAACCCAGCCATTAGGGAGGCACAAGCCAGTGCATTCTTAGTGCCGGTCCCAAGCCCGGGTAAATGGGGAGGGTTGCGTTAGGAAGGGCATCCAGCGTAAAACATGTGCCAAATCAAATATGCGGATCACAAATGAGAATTTCATACCGGATCGGTCGAGGCCCGGGTTAACAACGACCGCCACAGGTATCGTTAGCCGACAGGGTACCGGTGGAAATTGGGCTACTGTTGGCCGAAGGAGGAAAAGGAGAGGAGGAAGACGTCTACAGAGACGGCAGGGAAAGGAGCAGTGTAGGAGAGTGGAGGTTCGGGTTGGTACTTTAAATGTTGGTACTATGACGGGTAAAGGGAGAGAAGTAGCTGATATGATGGAGAGGAGAAAGGTAGATATGCTGTGTGTTCAGGAGACCAAGTGGAAAGGGAGTAAGGCCAGGAACATTGGAGGTGGATTTAAACTGTTTTATCATGGTGTGGATGGAAAGAGAAATGGTGTAGGGGTGATTCTGAAGGAAGAGTACAGTAAGAGTGTAGTGGAGGTGAAGAGAGTTTCTGATAGGGTGATGAACGTGAAGGTGGAAGTTGAAGGGATGATGATAAATGTCATCAGTGCCTATGCTCCACAAGTTGGCTGTGAGATGGAGGAGAAGGAAAGATTCTGGAGTGAATTAGATGAAGTGGTAGATGGTGTACCTAGGAAAGAACGGTTGGTGATTGGGGCGGACTTTAATGGGCATGTAGGTGAAGGGAACAGAGGTGACGAGGAGGTGATGGGTAGGTATGGTTTTAAGGAGAGGAATGTGGAAGGGCAGATGGTGGTAGATTTTGCTAAAAGGATGGAAATGGCAGTGGTGAACACTTATTTTAAGAAGAAGGAGGATCATAGGGTGACGTATAAGAGTGGAGGAAGGTGCACACAGGTGGACTATGTGCTATGCAGGAGATGCAACCTGAAGGAGATTGGCGACTGTAAGGTGTTGGCAGGGGACAGTGTAGCTAGACAGCATCGGATGGTGGTCTGTAGGATGGTTTTGGAGGCGAAGAAGAAGAGGAGGAGAGCGAGGACTGAAAGAAGAATAAGATGGTGGAAACTGAAGGAGGAAGAGTGTAGTGTGAGGTTCAGGGAAGAGGTCAGAGAGAGGCTCAGTGGTGTTAGGGAGGTGCTGGATGATTGGGCAACTACTGCAGGAGTGATGAGGGAGGCAGCTAGAAAAGTACTTGGTGTGACATCTGGAAATAGAAAGGAAGACAAGGAGACGTGGTGGTGGAATGAGGAAGTGCAGGAGAGCATAAGGAGAAAGAGGTTGGCAAAACAGAATTGGGATAGACAGAGTGATGAGAAAAGTAGGCAGGAGTACAAGGAGATGCGGCAGCAGGTTAAGAGGGATGTGGCGAAAGCCAAGGAAAAGGCATATGAGGAGCTGTATGAGAGGTTGGACACTAAGGAAGGAGAAAAGGATTTGTACCGATTGGCCAGGCAGAGGGACCGAGCTGGAAAGGATGTACTGCAAGTTAGAGCAGTAAAGGATGGAGAGGGAAATGTGTTGACTAGTGAGGAGAGTGTGTTGAGAAGGTGGAGGGAGTATTTTGAGCAGCTGATGAATGAGGAAAATCAGAGAGAGAGAAGGTTGGATGATGTGGAGTTGGTGAAGCAGGATGTAGATAGGATTAGTAAGGAGGAAGTAAGAGCAGCGATTAAGAGGATGAAGAGTGGAAAGTCGGTTGGACCAGATGACATACCGGTAGAAGCGTGGAGATGTTTAGGAGAGATGGCAGTGGAGTTTTTGACCAGATTGTTTAACAGGATTTTGGAAGGTGAGAAGATGCCTGAGGAATGGAGAAGAAGTGTGCTGGTACCGATCTTTAAGCATAAAGGAGATGTGCAGACCTGCAGTAACTACAGGGGAATTAAGTTGATCAGTCACACCATGAAGTTATGGGAAAGAGTAGTGGAAGCCAGGCTGAGAGAAGAGGTGACCATCTGTGAGCAACAGTATGGTTTCATGCCGAGGAAGAGCACCACAGATGCCTTATTTGCTTTGAGAATGTTGATGGAGAAGTATAGAGAAGGACAGAAGGAATTGCATTGTGTATTTGTGGATTTAGAGAAGGCGTACGACAGGGTGCCAAGAGAGGAGTTGTGGTATTGTATGAGGAAGTCAGGTGTGTCAGAGAAGTATGTGAGGGTGGTGCAGGACATGTATGAGGACAGTGTGACGGCAGTGAAGTGTGCAGTAGGTACGACAGACTGGTTTAGAGTGAAGGTTGGACTGCATCAAGGATCGGCCCTGAGCCCTTTCCTGTTTGCAGTGGTGATGGACAGGTTGACGGACGAGGTCAGACAGGAGTCTCCCTGGACTATGATGTTTGCGGATGATATTGTGATTTGTTGTGAGAGTAGGGAGCAGGTTGAGAAGAGCCTGGAGAGGTGGAGATATGCGCTGGAGAGAAGGGGAATGAAACTCAGTAGGAGTAAGACAGAATACATGTGTGTGAATGAGAGAGAGGGCAGTGGAGTGGTGCGGTTGCAGGGAGAAGAGCTTCAGAAGGTGGAGGAATTCAGGTACCTGGGGTCAACAGTGCAAAGTAATGGAGAGTGTGTTAGAGAAGTGAAGAAAAGAGTGCAGGCAGGGTGGAGTGGGTGGAGAAGAGTGACAGGAGTGATTTGTGATAGTAGGGTATCTGCAAAATTGAAAGGAAAAGTTTATAGGACTGTGGTGAGACCTGCGATGTTGTATGGTTTAGAGACAGTGGCATTGAGTAAAAGACAGGAGGTGGAGCTGGAGGTAGCAGAGCTGAAGATGTTGAGGTTTTCGTTGGGAGTGACGAGGATGGATAAGATTAGAAATGAGTTTATTAGAGGGACAACGCATGTAGGATGTTTTGGTGACAAGGTGAGGGAGGCGAGATTGAGATGGTTTGGACATGTGCAGAGGAGGGACATGAATTATATTGGTAGAAGAATGCTGAGGATGGAGCCACCAGGTAGGAGGAAAAGAGGAAGGCCAAGAAGGAGGTTCATGGATGTGGTGAGGGAAGACATGCAGGTAGTTGGTGTAAAAGAGGCAGATGTAGAGGACAGGGTGGTATGGAGACGGATGATCCGCTGTGGCGACCCCTAATGGGAGCAGCCGAAAGAAGAAGAAGAAGAAGAAGAAGAATCAGATCAGCTCAGATTTAATGTTTTTATTGACGAGTGTGTTCCTCCTGCGTTATTTGTTATGTGTGTGTTGTGTGTATGTTTGTGCACATTAAAATTCAAGCTTTAAAGTAACCATTAGATTTACACATTTTCAATATTTACAAATAAAATATGGAAACATGGAATGTCATAACTCTCCTGCACAAAGTAAATTAGAGCAGTTTGGCTGGAATGAGGTTTAGTTAACCGCTCAGGGTTTAACTAGTGGTGTGTGTGTGTGTGTGTGTGTGTGTGTGTGTGTGTGTGTGTGTGTGTGTGTGTGTGTGTTTGTGTGTGTGTGTACTTGATGTAAATACATGGTCAGCAGCACGAAGAGATTTTCTAGAATTCAGGAGATTCTCCTTCCATGCTATTTGAAATACTGTTCATTTGGTTTGATGCCATTTAAGGTGTTATCATCAGTGTTGTGCTCGTTACTAAAAAATAGTAACTAGTTACTAGTATGAAAACTATATACAATGCAGAACAGAACACCGGGTTAGCTTCTAGCTTCTAGCTCCTCAGGCATGGAGGTCCTGGAGCAGCTTCAACAGATTGGAGTTGCTGTTTATCGCAGTAGATACGAGCTTCAACCAGAAAGACACAACTTACATTTGAGTTAAAAGTTTTTGTCTTTATGCTAAACTAAAGTGAAATAATGATCATATTTCCACTTTGAGAAACTCGTCTTGCTCTCGCCTCGACTCGCCATTACTGCCGCACAGACCTGAATAAACGGAGACACGCCCACAGTGCGTCTTCTTCCTGTTTACAGTGGTGTTTATCCACCAATCCTACAATGCGCCGCTGCTGTAAGCAGGTCAGACTGTAGTCTACACTTCAGCACAAATTCATTCATTTAAAAAGTAACGGGTAACGCACCATACGCTAACGGAGTTACTTTATTTTTAAAAGTAATGCGTTACAGTATTAGTTACTGTAAAAAGTACCACATTACCGGTTATCATTATTTAATTGTTTAATTGTATGTGTATATATATATATATATATATATATAAAATTATAAAAAAATTTTCTCCCTGATCATTTTGGTCTTAAGTGGAGCTCCATCATCTAGAGTGTAAGGTAACGTTTATTCTAGGTGTTCAGTGGCCCAGTCGAGCTCTGCGGGGTCTGACGGAGATCTATCTAATATCGTAATTTCTGGAAGATTACTGATAAAACGCGCTGCTGTAGCTGACGTGAATGTGTTTAACACGGTAACGTGGTGAGGTAGAAAAGCAGTGACTGAGGCAGATTTTAAAAGAGATTAGATAATGATCTGAAATAACTTCAGACAGTGGAATTATGACTAAGTTTTTTATTTTTAATCCAAATGTTAACAACAAATCGAGAGTGTGTCCACCACTATGAGTGGGTCCTATAACATTCTGATTAATTCTACTGACTCTAGAATGGACACAACTGCTGCTCTTAAGAAGTCTTCCTGATTATCAAAATCAATATTAAAGTCACCAATAATTAATGCTTTATCTAAAGAAGTAGCTACATTTGTGATGAAATCTGCAAATTTTATGAGAAAATCAGAGTCGGGCCCCTGGGGGTCTATAAATAATAATTAATGGAATTGACTGAATTGACCTGCTTTTAAATGCTTCATGTGTTATCTAGATGTACATAGTGATAATAATAATTATTATTTTATTTGTATTTAATGTTTTATATAATAATACTGTATATAATAATTCTATATTACAAATATAATTGAAAATATATTATGCATCCTTCTCTGAGTTGTGCATTTATCTGTTAATTAAATCTCACACATCCATCATTCTGGAGTAATTTATGAATTTACTGTTTATTTGATAAGAATGTGATCAGAGCCACTGCATTCAGATTCAGAACTGAACTATGTAAAAATGTCTTCCTCTGCTGGTGGATCGTGAATTACAATATCAACACGCTTTCCTCTGGATTATCATTTTAGTGGTTTATAGAAAACCACACTGTAAACCAAAACAGCGTTAATCAGGAAACTGCACAAATTAACACAACATAACAAAAAACTTCTTCTTTCGGCTGCTGCCATTAGGGGTCTCCAGAGCAAAACATCCGTCTTCATACCCCCCTGTCCTCTACATCTGCTCCTTTCAAACCAACTACCTGCATGTCTTCCCTCACCACATCCATAAACCTCTGCATTCTCCTACTGATATACCCCATGTCCCTCCTCTGCACATGTCCAAACCATCTCAATATTACCTCCCTTACGTTGTCTCCAAAACGTCCTACATGCGCTGTCCCTCTAATAAACTCATTTCTAATCCTGTCCATCGTCGTCACTCCCAATGAACATCTCAACATCTTCAGCTCTGCTACCTCCAGCTCCACCTCCTGTCTTTTACTCAATGCCACTGTCTCTAATCCATACAACATCTCAGGTCTCACCACAGTCCTTTAAACTTTCCCTTTCACTCTCACAGATACTCTTCTATCACAAATCACTCCTGCTATCACTCTTCACCACCCACTCCACCCTGCCTGCACTCTTTTCTTTACTTCTCTAACACAATCTCCATTTCTTTGTACTGTTGTCCTTCTTCACCTCTTCTCCCTGCAACCCCACCACTCCACTGCCCTCCCTCTCATTCACAGACATGTACTCTGTATTACTTCTACTGACTTTAATTTCCCTTCTCTCCAGCGCATATCTCCCCCTCTCCAGGATCTTCTCAACCTGCTCCCTACTCTCACCACAAATCACAATATCATCCACAAACATCATAGTCCAGGGAGACTCCTGTCTGACCTCGTCCTTCAGCCTGTCCATTACCACTGCAAACAGGAAAGGGCTCAGAGCCGATCCTTGCACCAGTCTGTTGTTCCTACTGCACACTTCACTGCTGTCACACTGTCCTCATACATGTCCTGCACCACCCTCACATACTTCTCTGACACACCAGACTTCCTCATACAATACCACAACTCCTCTCTCCACCCTGTCATACGCTTTCTCTAAATCCACAAACACACAATGCAGCTCCTTTTGTCCTTCTCTATACATCTCCATCAACATTCTCAAAGCAAATAATGCGTCTGTGGTGCTCTTCCTCGGCATGAAACCATACTGCTGCTACCAGATGGTCACCTCTTCTCTCAGCCTGGCTTCCACTACTCTTTCCCATAACTTCATGGTGTGACCGATCAACTTAATTCCCCTGTAGTTACTGCAGGTCTGCACATCTCCCTTATTCTTTAAGATCAGTACCAGCACACTCCTTCTCTATTCCTCAGGTATCTTCTCACCTTCCAAAATCCTGTTAAACAACCTGGTTAAAAACTCCACTGCATCTCTCCTAAACATTTTAATGCTTCTACTGGTATGTCATCTGGTCCAACCGACTTTCCACTCTTCATACTCTTAATCGCTGCTCTCACTTCCTCTTTACTAATCCTATCCACTTCCTGCTTTACTTACTTCACATCATCCACACTTTCTCTCTCTCATTTTCCTCGTTCATCAGCTGCTCAAAATACTCCCTAGTATTTTTAGCATAGGGATTGGAAGTGGCATTTTTCAATTTGGGTAGAGGTGCCGAGTACAAAGGCAGTTGTCCAGATGTACAGGCCTCAATCCGTAACCAAGTGATTTTTCATTTGTGAACCAAAACATTGCTGCTCGTATGTGAGCTGCCCAGTAGTACCACTTAAGATTAGGCAACAGCAACCCTTTATGTTTATATGTTAAATGCATATACAAAGAGAGAGCCTCACTCTGAAATGAAACATTTTTTTAATTCAATTCAATTCATGTTTATTTGTGTTGCGCTTTTAACAATGAACATTGTCTCAGAGCAGCTTTACACAGATAATGTGGAGATAAAAATTGAATAAGTTCTTTATAAGTGTAAGATTCAAAACAAAATCAAAATCATTAACCTGCATTCTCGATCCCTTGCCTACAAGTTTCTTTAAACAGATAGCTCCAGAGGTAATTGAACCTGTTTTAAAAATAATTAAATCTTACTTTAGCACTGGTTATGTACCTAAATCCTTCAAACTGGCAGTTATCCACCCCCTTATTAAGAAACCTGACCTTGACCCATTTCAGTTGTCCAACTACAGACCGATATCAAATCTCCCCTTAATATCCAAAATTTTAGAAAAGGTTGTAGCACAGCAGTTCTGCTCACACCTACTTATGAAGAACATTTTTGAAATGTATCAGTCAGGATTTCGGCCTCATCATAGCACAGAGATGGCGCTAGTTAAGGTAGTAAATGACCTGTTATTGGCCTCTGATCAGGATTTTGTCTCTTTACTTGTTTTGCTCGACCTTAGTGCAGCCTTTGACACCATTGATCACACTATACTGCTTGCTAGACTTGAGAACGTTGTAGGAATAAAGGGAACAGCTCTCTCTTGGCTCAGGTCTTATTTGACTGATCGCTATCAGTTTGTTGATGTAAATGGTGAGTTCTCCACACTCTATGAGGTAAAGTTTGGTGTTCCTCAAGGATCTGTCTTAGGCCCACTGCTTTTCTCTTTATACATGCTGCCTCTTGGTAAAATGATTCATAAACATGGGACTCGCTTCCATTGCTATGCTGATGATACACAGCTGTATATTTCAGCAAAGCCAGATGAGCGAGATCAGCTAAACAGTGTTGAGGAGTGTGTAAAGGACATTAGACAGTGGATGCTTGATAACTTTCTTCTGCTCAACTCAGATAAGACGGAAGTACTTTTACTAGGACCACATCCAGCTAGAAGTAAACCTTTCCGATTACGTAGCATCTCTGAAGTATAAAGCACTTAACGGTCTCGCACCGCAGTATCTGAGTGAACTTCTGTACCAGTATGATCCTCCACGCCTACTTAGATCAAAAGGTGCTGGCTATCTGTTGGTTCCTCAAATAATTAAGACTACAACAGGGGGCAGATCTTTCTTTTATAAACCCCACAGTTATGGAACAGCCTTTCAACCAGTGTTCGGGACTCAGACACAGTCTCAGTGTTCAAGTCGAGGTTGAAAACTTATTTATTTAGTCAAGCCGTTTATCAGTAGATTTTTCTTAGGTAAAGGCTCAGATCTGGAGGGAGCATGGATATAGAGTGTTTGGTGAACTGGGATATTTGTATGCTGTCGTCCCCTCACATTCACACGTTCACTCGGGTTTGTTGACGGTGGTGTGGTGGGTCGTCTCTTATCCCAGAGATCCCTCATGTCTGTGTTACCTTCTGGTTCTCCCTTTTAGTTATGCGAGTCTTGCCGGAGTCCAAACTGCACAGTGACAATAACTTTCATACACCAATAGGGACACTTAATAATCCATATCCTTCTCTTCGCGTCACCCTCTTCTCTCTCTCTCTCTCTCTCTCTCTCTCTCGGTCGAGTTAAACATGCTCCTGAGGCTCCAGTGACCACTGTTCCTGCCCCTCTCCCCTCCGTGGATCTTCACACTTCTGTGCAGCTTGGGACGGTTTCTCATCAACACCTTGGGTGGTTCCATGTAATTCCGGAGTAGAACGGGTGCTTTGAGGACGGATTGGACTGTAGTTGGTGTCGGCGGTCTGCTGCACTGACTCGGGAGTGCAGTTTGCTTCTGATCGTCATCACTGTACCCCGCAGCATTGTATATCTGCTTCAAATGGACATTTGGTGCAACCCAGATGAGGATGGGTTCCCTCTTGAGTCTGGTTCCTCTCAAGGTTTCTTCCTTATGCCATCTCAGGGAGTTTTTCCTTGCCACAGTTGCTCATCAGGGACAAACATACTTACAAAGAACATATTTACGTTTAATCACCACATTATCTGTGTAAAGCTGCTTTGAGACAATGTTCATTGTTAAAAGCGCTATACAAATAAAAATGAATTGAATTGAATTGAAGTTTGTCCCTGATGAACAAGTCGGTGGAGACTGTGGTAAAGGAAAAACTCCCTGAGATGGCGATAGGAAGAAAACTTGAGAGGAACCAGACTCAAGAGGGAACCTCATCCTCATCTGGGTTGCACCAAATGTCCATTTGAAGCAGATATACAATGTTGCGGGGTACAGTGATGGTGATCAGAAGCGAACTGTAGTCCTGAGTCAGTGTAGGAGACTATTGACATTAACTACAGTCCAATACATCCTCCAGTCCAAGAGAACACTATCCAGAGGCAGACCTGGATGAAGTGGGAAGATCCACGGAGGGGAGAGGGGCAGGAACAGTGGTCACTGGAGCCTTAGGAGCATGTTTAACTTAAAAAAAAAAAAAGCTTCCTCATATTACTAAAAATGAATGAGTCTTGTTTGAGATATTGGTCAAAGTGACCACTTATTAATTGACTCAGCGATTAATTTATTTATGTAATATATAATTTGGCCTCCAGTAATTATAATGTCTGGGGAAATTTTAATGCCAAGATACTGAAAACCTTTATGAGCATTTTAAATGGGGTTTGGATTGGGGGTGTAAGACGTTCCGATTCTTTAAGAAATCAAATCATAGATTTGGACTCATTTATTTTAAAGCCTAAAAAAGGTCTAAGTGTTTTAATTAGACTAAATGTATGTATATAAATTGGATGCCTTTAGAGAGCTGGAACGGTTTAGAGATTATATTATTAGTTAATATCTCTGACATCTTATTTGAATGTTAAATTTGTATTCACTAAAATAAGGACCAAAATCGAAAGGGAAAATTATATGAAACAGACAGCTGCACTTCACCCTATCAAAGCCTCCTCAGCATCTAGGGAGAGTAAAGCGGTATTAGGGGCCGCTTTTCTAAAGTTTTTACATTTTACATGCCACGTATATTATGAAAAATGGTAATGGTAAATATTTATCAAGTCGACAATGCTAAGATTTTAGCAGTTATCTTAGTGTCTTAATTTAGAAGACTAATGGCTCTTAACTGGTTCAAGAATTGAAGTTGTGAGGATCTGTTTGAGTCTAGTTATATTAGTCACAGCTTTATTATTATCATTCAATTCTGCTTTAAGTAACAAAAGTTCCTGTCTGAGTTCAGGAGCATCTTTTCTGAGAACTTCTTCTAAGTCTTTGATACTTTGTTCTAATTCTATTATTTTAAAGGTGGATCTATTGGTTTAAGAACGAGTTAAGCTGATCATTTGCCCCCTATTATAGGCCTTAAATGTCTTCCATCTCAGTAACTGTATCTCTAAGAGTATATTTCAGCGATAATGGAAAATAAGAAATAAGAAAATAGTCTATTCTGGAGAAAGTATGAAGAGATGAGGAGTAGCAAGAAATTTCTTTCTTTGTTGGATTTTGAAACCTCCAGATATCAGTGAAATTAAGGTCCTTTATGTATTGATTAACCATTTTCCTACTCTGTGAATGTGAAGCATCAATGAAAATCACCACCAACTAATAAATTACCCTGAAGAGAGGACCGAATTAGGAAGAGATTACTCTGTTTGAACGTAAATATCCATTGTAAGATTACAATGTTCATTAAGCAACCTACCGGTAATAATAATGTATCTATTAGATGATTTACGAATAGTTTTTAATACCTAAAATGGTACTGATTTATGTATCAGCACAGCTTCCTCTCTTGAATGTGAACTATAGGATACAGCTCTAACCTGGTCTGGCCATCTTCTACGTAATTTAATGACTTTATCTGGCAATAAATGGGTTTCTTGCAGGAACAATATTTAAGAATGGTGATATTTAACTCCGAACATCACTTGCTTCAATTTCACTAGAATACAGAGCCCCGAACAATCCATGATGTTGGTGGGAAACTAGAATCCATTGAAATTTGCAGCAAAATTGAATATCTACAAATTTTTGTTAGTCCAAGTATTATAGCAAACTGATGCACTGAGCACTCCGTACTAATATTGGATCAAACAAAATGTACCAAAAAATTGAAATGTGGAAGCATACATACATACATACATACATACATAGTAGGGCAGGTTTAAGCCTTAATATATCATCTGAACCACTATAACACAAAATAACTCTCCAGCACACACAATACAGAAAAAGTGCATTGTGAACATCCCTTCTATGATGAGAATTATAAGGTTGCTAAATGAAGAGAAAAAAAATAAAATTTCTTTAAAATAAAACACACTCTATTCAATTCAATTCAATTCATGTTTATTTGTATAGCGCTTTTAACAATGAACATTGTCTCAAAGCAGCTTTACACAGATAATGTGGTGATTAAATGTAAATATGTTCTTTTTCAGTAAGTTTGTCCCTGATGAGCAACTGTGGCAAGGAAAAACTCCCCGAGATGGCATAAGGAAGAAACCTTGAGAGGAACCAGACTCAAGAGGGAACCCATCCTCATCTGGGTTGCACCAAATGTCCATTTGAAGCAGATATACAAAGTTGCGGGGTACAGTGATGACGATCAGAAGCAAACTGCACTCCCGAGTCAGTGCAGCAGACCGCCGACACCAACTACAGTCCAATCCGTCCTCAAAGCACCCGTTCTACTCCGGAATTATATGGAACCACCCAAGGTGTCGATGAGAGACCGTCCCAAGCTGCACAGAAGTGTGAAGATCCACGGAGGGGAGAGGGGCAGGAACAGTGGTCACTGGAACCTCAGGAGCATGTTTAACTCGACCGAGAGAGAGAGAGAGAGAGAGAGAGAGAGAGAGAGAGAGAGAGAGAAGGATATGGATTATTAAGTGTCCCTATTGGTGTATGAAAGTTAATGTCACTGTGCAGTTTGGACTCCGGCAAGACTCGCTATGGCAGCATAACAAAAAAGGGAGAACCAGAAGGTAACACAGACATGAGGGATCTCTGGGATAAGAGACGACCCACCACACCACCGTCAACAAACCTGAGTGAACGTGTGAATGTGAGGGGACGACAGCATATAAATATACCAGTTTACCAAACACTCTATATCCATGATCCCTCCAGATCTGAGCCTTTACCTAAGAAAAATCTACTGATAAAAGGCTTGACTAAATAAATACGTTTTCAACCTCGACTTGAACACTGAGACTGTGTCCGAGTCCCGAACACTGGTTGGAAGGCTGTTCCATAACTGTGGGGCTTTATAAGAGAAAGATCTGCCCCCTGCTGTAGTCTTCATTATTTGAGGAACCAACAGATAGCCAGCACCTTTTGATCTAAGTAGGCGTGGAGGATCATACTGGTACAGAAGTTCACTCAGATACTGCGGTGCGAGACCGTTAAGTGCTTTATACGTCAGTAGTAATATTTTATAATCAATGCGAGATTTGATTGGGAGCAGTGTAGACTGATTAAAACAGGGGTGATGTGGTCATATTTCCTAGATCTAGTGAGGACTCTTGCTGCTGCATTCTGAACTAACTGAAGCTTATTTCTGCACTTACTCGCACACCCAGACAGTAAAGCGTTACAGTAGTCTAATCTAGAAGTAACAAAAGCATGAACTAGTTTTTCTGCATCCTGTAACGACATCATATTTCTAATTTTAGCAATATTTCTAGGGTGAAAGAAGGCGATCCTGGTAATATTATTCATGTGAGACTCAAAGGAAAGACTCGGGTCAATAATCACACCAAGGTCTTTGACAGCCGTACATGCTGAAACAGAAACACCATCCAGAGATGCTACGTAATCGGAAAGTTTACTTCTAGCTGGATGTGGTCCTAGTAAAAGTACTTCCGTCTTATCTGAGTTGAGCAGAAGAAAGTTATTAAGCATCCATTGTCTAATGTCCTTTACACACTTCTCAACATTGTTTAGCTGATCTCTCTCATCTGGCTTTGCTGAAATATACAGCTGTGTGTCATCAGCATAGCAATGGAAGCGAATCCCATGTTTATGAATGATTTCACCAAGAGGCAGCATATATAAAGAGAAAAGCAGTGGGCCTAAGACAGATCCTTGAGGAACACCAAACTTTACCTCATAGAGTGTGGAGAACTCACCATTTACATCAACAAACTGATAGCGATCAGTCAAATAAGACCTGAGCCAAGAGAGAGCTGTTCCCTTTATTCCTACAACGTTCTCAAGTCTAGCAAGCAGTATAGTGTGATCAATGGTGTCAAAAGCTGCACTAAGGTCGAGCAAAACAAGTAAAGAGACAAAACCCTGATCAGAGGCCAATAACAGGTCATTTACCACCTTAACTAGCGCCATCTCTGTGCTATGATGAGGCCGAAATCCTGACTGATACATTTCAAAAATGTTATTCATAAGTAGGTGTGAGCAGAACTGCTGTGCTACAACCTTTTCTAAAATTTTGGATATAAAGGGGAGATTTGATATCGGTCTGTAGTTGGACAACTGAAATGGGTCATGGTCAGGTTTCTTAATAAGGGGGTGGATAACTGCCAGTTTGAAGGATTTAGGTACATAACCAGTGCTAATGGAAGAGTTAATTATTTTTAAAACAGGTTTAATTACCTCTGGAGCTATCTGTTTAAAGAAACTTGTAGGCAAGGGATCGAGAATGCAGGTTGATGATTTTGATGAGGAGATTAATGAAATTAAGTCATTCTCATGAATAGGAGTGAAGCTTTGTAGTTGATTGTCCGTTATAATTACACTGGTGTCTACAGGGTTACTTGTAAAATACCGTCTGGATTTCTTGCCTGATGTTTTCAATTTTATTATTAAAAAAGTTGATGGGGTGGAGAAATATGCTGATCAGCAGCACTAAGAGATTTTCTATAATTTAAGAGGCTCTCCTTCCATGCTATTTGAAATACTGTTAATTTTGTTTGACGCCATTTACGTTCTAATTTTCGAGTGGTCTGTTTTAAGGTGTGTTTATGATCAGTATACTACTGTGCTAATTTTTTCTCCCTGATCATTTTGGTCTTAAGGGGAGCTACATCATCTAGAGTGTAACGTAACGTTGTTTCTAGATGCTCAGTGGCCCAGTCGAGCTCTGCGGGGTCTGACGGAGATCTATCTGATATCGTAATTTCGGGAAGATTATTAATAAAACGTGCTGCTGTAGCTGACGTGAAAGTACGCTTAACACGGTAACGTGGTGAGGTAGAAATGCAATGACTGAGGCAAATTTTAAACGAGATTAGATAATGGTCTGAAATAGCTTCAGACTGTGGAATTATGACTAAGTTTTTTATTTTTAATCCAAATGTTAACAACAAATCGAGAGTGTGTCCACCACTATGAGTGGGTCCTATAACATTCTGATTAATTCCAACTGAATCTAGAATGGACACAACTGCTGCTCTTAAGGAGTCTTCCTGATTATCAAAATGAATATTAAAGTCTCCAACAATTAATGCTTTGTGTAAAGAAGTAGCTACATTTGTGATGAAACCTGCAAATTCTATCAGAAAATCAGAGTAGGGCCCCTGGGGGTCTATACATAATAATTAGTGGAATTAACTGACTTGACCTGCTTTTGGACACTGAATATTTTATGTTGGTGTAAAGAACTTCAAATGTTTTACATTTTTGTTTAGTCTTTTGTGTGACATTTAGATTATTATTATAAATAGCTGCTACTCCACCTCCTCTGCCATTTAGACGGGGTTGGTGTATGTAACTATACCCAGGAGGATTCGCCTCATTTAATGCTACATATTCATTCGATTTAATCCACGTTTCTGTCAAACACATTATATTAAACTCCTGGTCGGAAATAATTTCGTTTATAGTAAGCGCTTTTGGCGTGAGAGATCTAATATTCAGCAATCCTATCTTTAGATCAGAGGTGCTGCTGTGCGTTCAGTCCTATTTAATTTAATGTTAATCAGGTTACTTAAACAGACTTTCGGATAATTCCTATATTTTGGTTTTGCTCGGGGGACAGACACAGTCTCAATATGGTGGATCCTGAGTGACGACTCTGTGCAGCTAACAGACGGTCGGTTTAGCCTGTCTGTCTGCTCCCTGGCCTTGGCTCTAGACAGTCACTTGTTAACTAGTGCTGTTCTGAGACTATGACCTATACTACAAGAAATGAGAGCAGCACCTTCCCGGGTGGGATGGACACCGTCCCGCCCTAACAGGCCAGCCTTGCCCTCAAAAATGCTCCAATTATTAATGAAGCCCACATTGTTTTTGGAGCACCACTTGGACATCCAGCAGTTCAGCGACCATAACCTGCTGTAGGCTACATCGCCACGTCGCATTGGGATGGGGCCAGAGCATATTACAGCATCGGACATTGCCTCTCATATACATTAAATATTATTTGCGTTTAACCACAGAAAAATTAATATACATTAAAGCCTATCAACATTCTTTTTTTAAATCCGTGCCAGCCTTCGTGGGCTATAAAATCCAAAATTACCAACCATATCAGATTACATTGCAATTAAGCACTTAGAAAACGTAAAGAGCGGATATAAGACATGAACACATACAAAATGACTACTCCATAATAGATTTTCCGCTTTCTCAGCATCTTTTTGCAAGCCTGCGATGAATTTGTTTGCTTCTCCGAGAGATTTGAAGAAGTGACGATGGTCTCTAAGATGACCAGAAGTTTCTTTCTTCTGCATCTCAGTCTCCACCGGCTTGTTTATCAGGAACAAACTTACACTTATCAATAAATCAATCAATCAATCAATCAATCAAATTTTATTTATAGAGTGCCTTACAACAGCCAAAAGGAGCACAATGCACTTTCCAGTAAAAACAACAAAAGACAACAAAATATAACAACACAATAAAATAGCAGTCGAATCAGAGGCTACGTGTCAAAAGCTTGTATAAATAAACTCAATAAAAATCAACTGCGATTTAAAAACACTCAGCACAGTGATGCTTCGTAGGTGTGCTGGAAGTGCGTTCCACAGCTTTGGTCCCTGGACGGCAAATGACCCGGCCTCCAAACTTTTTATATTTGAACTTGGGAGTGACCAGAGAGGTATGTTCAGAAGAGCGGAGAGTTCTGGCTGGTTGGTAGACCATTACAAGTTCAGCAATGTAGGCCGGGGCCAGACCATTGATGGCCTTGAACATGAACAGCAGGACCTTATACTCCACCCTAAGCCGCACCGGAAGCCAGTGAAGCAAGTGGAGGACAGGGGTGATGTGTGAGCGTTTGGAGGTGTTGGAGAGAAGAAGTGCTGCCACGTTTTGTACCAATTGATGCCGATTGAGAAGTGATTGATTAAGTCCAGTGTACAGAGCATTACAGTAGTCAATCCTCAAGCTAATGAAGGCATGCATAGTTTTTTCAAGGTCAGCTCGGGGCAAGAATTATTTGACCTTACTGAGTAGTCTTAGCTGGTAGAAGCTCGCCTTCACTACTGCACTGATCTGCTTATCGAAGTGCATACTCTTGTTAAAAATAACACCCAGGTTACGCACGATAGGTGCAAACTGAGGTGTAAGAGGACCAAAACTGAGTGAACTGCTGGGTGAATCTGGGCTAAACAGGATGTACTGTCTTTTCTTCATTCAGATGAAGGAAGTTCTGGGAAAGCCACTGTTTGATATCCTGAAGGCAATTATGGAGAGGGTCCAATGCAGAACAATTACTCAGAATCACAGGAAGATAGATCTGACTTAGATTTGATAGATCTGATAGATTTGACACAGTCAACCACAAGACACGTTTGTCAACCCTTAAGAGCCTCGGTATCCGCGGAACAGCATGGGAATGGTTTACTTCCTACCTGGAAGGTCGTTCATACCAGGTAACATGGGGGGGATCCACATCTGCCCCGTGCAGACTCACCACTGGTGTCCCACAAGGCTCGGTACTTGGTCCCCTCCTTTTCTCCCTCTATACCCACTCCATTGGTGAAGTCACATCCTCACATGGGTTTTCTTATCACTGCTATGCAGATGACACTTAACTAATCTTTTCTTTCCCTCCATCAGATACCACAGCTTCTGCTCGCATCTCAGCATGCTTGACAGACATATCTTCATGGATGAGTGCTCACCAACTAAAACAAAACCCCAAATGCTATCCAAATCCTGACTGATTTTTAGTCCTTAGCCTGACATGTAACCAACCTCTCCGACAGCGTCTTCTGCGGCGCTTCCTGTCTGGTAGCAGACAGACAGGGCATCTCAGGAAAGGAGGAATTAATGTCAACAGTGGCGGTGGTGGTTTACTGGGTATTTAAGAGGCGGTAAAACGCAGTTCCAGCAGCGTGGCGTGATCATAAACAATAAAAGATGTGACAGTAGCAAAAACAAACATGAAAAAAAAAGAAGGGCAAGTGGCAGGCCAAACACAGCAGCACCATCTTGGATATATAGTCTTATAAAGAACATCTTATTCATTTTTATCTCCACATTATCTGTGTAAAGCTGCTTTGAGACAATATTCATTGTTAAAAGTGCCAAACAAATAAACATGAATTAAATTGAATTGAAAGGTGTGTGTGATCAGCCACAATAGTGGTGGTGATGCACTGCTCAGAAGGCTTCTGGTGTCCACTGTAAAACATTGTAAGGATAGGTCTTGGATTTTGGCCTTCATT
>JBCEWE010000349.1:222500-232500 GCA_039877035.1 Silurus lanzhouensis | reverse complement strand
ATCTCTCCTCCACCAGTCTCTCCTCCATCAGTCTCTCTTCCATCAGTCTCTCCTCCATCAGTCTCTCCTCCATCAGTCTCTCTTCCATCAATCTCTCCTCCATCAGTCTCTCCTCCATCGAACTCTCCTCCATCAATCTCTCCTCCATCAGTCTCTCCTCCATCAAACTCTCCTCCATCAATCTCTCCTCCACCAGTCTCTCCTCCATCAGTCTCTCCTCCATCAGTCTCTCCTTCATCAATCTCTCCTCCATCAGTCTCTCTTCCATCAGTCTCTCCTCCATCAATCTCTCCTCCATCAGTCTCTCCTCCATCAAACTCTCCTCCATCAAACTCTCCTCCATCAATCTCTCCTCCATCAGTCTCTCCTCCATCAATCTCTCCTCCATCAGTCTCTCCTCCATCAATCTCTCCTCCATCAGTCTCTCCTCCATCAGTCTCTCCTCCATCAGTCTCTATTCCATCAATCTCTCCTCCATCAGTCTTTCCTCCATCAATCTCTCCTCCATCAGTTTCTCCTCAATCAATCTCTCCTCCATCACTCTCTATTCAATCAATCTCTCCTCCATCAGTCTCTCCTCCATCAATCTCTCCTCCATCAATCTCTCCTCCATCAGTCTCTCCTTCATCAATCTCTCCTCCATCAGTCTCTCCTCCATCAATCTCTCCTCCATCAATCTCTCCTCTATCAGTCTCTCCTCCATCAGTCTCTCCTCCATCAGTCTCTATTCCATCAATCTCTCCTCCATCAGTCTCTCTTCCATCAATCTCTCCTCCATCAGTCTCTCTTCCATCAGTCTCTCCTCCATCAGTCTCTCCTCCATCAGTCTCTCCTCCATCAGTCTCTCTTCCATCAATCTCTCCTCCATCAGTCTCTCCTCCATCGAACTCTCCTCCATCAATCTCTCCTCCATCAGTCTCTCCTCCATCAAACTCTCCTCCATCAATCTCTCCTCCACCAGTCTCTCCTCCATCAGTCTCTCCTCCATCAGTCTCTCCTTCATCAATCTCTCCTCCATCAGTCTCTCCTCCATCAATCTCTCCTCCATCAAACTCTCCTCCATCAAACTCTCCTCCATCAATCTCTCCTCCATCAGTCTCTCCTCCATCAATCTCTCCTCCATCAGTCTCTCCTCCATCAATCTCTCCTCCATCAGTCTCTCCTCCATCAATCTCTCCTCCATCAGTCTCTCCTCCATCAGTCTCTCCTCCATCAGTCTCTATTCCATCAATCTCTCCTCCATCAGTCTTTCCTCCATCAATCTCTCCTCCATCAGTTTCTCCTCAATCAATCTCTCCTCCATCACTCTCTATTCAATCAATCTCTCCTCCATCAGTCTCTCCTCCATCAATCTCTCCTCCATCAATCTCTCCTCCATCAGTCTCTCCTTCATCAATCTCTCCTCCATCAGTCTCTCCTCCATCAATCTCTCCTCCATCAATCTCTCCTCTATCAGTCTCTCCTCCATCAGTCTCTCCTCCATCAGTCTCTATTCCATCAATCTCTCCTCCATCAATCTCTCTTCCATTTGTCTCTCCTCCATCAATCTCACCTCCATCAGTCTCTCCTCCATCAATCTCTCCTCCATCAGTCTCTATTCCATCAATCTCTCCTCCATCAATCTCTCCTCCATCAGTCTCTATTCCATCAATGTCTCCTCCATCAGTCTCTCCTTCATCAATCTCTCCTCCATCAGTCTCTCCTCCATCAATCTCTCCTCCATCAATCTCTCCTCTATCAGTCTCTCCTCCATCAGTCTCTCCTCCATCAGTCTCTATTCCATCAATCTCTCCTCCATCAATCTCTCTTCCATTTGTCTCTCCTCCATCAATCTCACCTCCATCAGTCTCTCCTCCATCAATCTCTCCTCCATCAGTCTCTATTCCATCAATCTCTCCTCCATCAATCTCTCCTCCATCAGTCTCTATTCCATCAATGTCTCCTCCATCAGTCTCTCCTCCATCAGTCTCTATTCCCTTAATCTCTCCTCCATCAGTCTCTATTCCATCAATCTCACCTCCATCAGTCTCTCCTCCATCAGTCTCTATTCCATCAATCTCTCCTCCATCAGTCTTTCCTCCATCAGTCTCTCCTCCATCAGTCTCTCCTCCATCAGTCTCTTCTCCATCAATCTCTCCTCCATCAGTCTCTCCTCAATCAATCTCTCCTCCATCACTCTTTATTCAATCAATCAAGTCAAGTCAAGTCAAGTCAAGTTTATTTGTATAGCGCTTTTCACAACAGACATTGTCTCAAAGCAGATTTACACAAATCAACAGTTAAGGTGAATGGTGTGAATTTGTCCGTGATGAGCAGCCATGGCGACTGTGGCAAGGAAAAACTCCCTTAGATGTTATGAGGAAGAAACCTTGAGAGGAACCAGACTCAAAAGGGAAACCCATCCTCATTTTGGGTGACATCAAGAGTTTGATCATAAATCTTTCAACGATACAGAACACTGGAGAGTGAGAACTAACATGAGTACTGGAGTATAAGATTATAAGTGATGTTCTTTCTACAGTCTTCTACAGTCTATATGGATAGTAGCTCCTAGTTTTATGAGCTCAGCATTTGTGATCACCACAGATCCAGCATCAGCTTCTCCATGCCAGAGCCTTTAAACACTCCAGGAGGTCCAATGCCAAACTCCACACATGTAGCGGGATCCAAATGGCACTGGTACGTCTCTAGATGGTTCGGGATGTTTGTGAGTTCGGCATCTACTTCTTCAAAGGTCCGTAATCATCACGAGGTGGGAGGTGACTGGAGCTGGCCAAACCTCAGGGTGTCTCGGGATGGGGAGAGAAAGAGAAGCAGTGGAGAGGAATTAGCGTAGCTGCTGTTCATGATATTAACAGCACAAGTTGATGATGTGATGTGATCAGATGTTCTGGAGCACAAGGTTATGATGTGATGTGTGTTATGTGTAGGCTTTGCTAAAAAGATATGTTTTTAATCTACACTTAAACTGGGAGAGTGTGTCTGAGCCCCGAACACCGTCAGGAAGACTATTCCAGAGTTTAGGAGCTAAATGTGAAAAAGCTCTACCACCTTTAGTGGACTTTGCTATTCTAGGAACTACTAGAAGCCCAGAGTTTTGAGATCTCAGGGAGCGTGGCGGATTGTAGCGAGTTAAAAGACTGGATAGATACATGGAGATAAACCATTTAGTGCTTTATAGGTGAGAAGTAATAGTTTGTAGTCTATTCGAAACTTAACAGGAAGCCAATGTAGGGACGAGAAGATCGGGGTTATGTGATCATATTTTCTTGACCTTGTAAGAACTCTGGCTGCTGCATTCTGGACTAACTGAAGCTTGTTTATTAATGATGCAGGACCTCCACCTAGTAACGCATTACAGTAGTCTATTCTGGAGGTCATGAACGCATGGACGAGCTTCTCTGCATCGGATATAGACAACATATTTCTTAGCTTAGAAATATTTCTAAGGTGAAAGAAGCTGTTTTAGTAACTTGATTGATATGATTTTTGAAAGACAAGTTGCTGTCTAAAATAACACCCAGGTCTTTTACTGTTGAACTAGTGGTTACAGAGCATCCGTCTAAATGCAGGTTGAGATGCTGGAGCTTCTGTATACTAGTTTTTGGTCCGATGAGCAAAATCTCAGTCTTATCGGAATTTAAAAGTAGAAAGTTATGGGTCATCCAATCTCTTATTTCCTTAACACACTCAGTTATCCGGGTTAATTGAGCATATCGCCTGGTTTAGATGAGATATATAGCTGAGTATCATCAGCATAACAATGGAAGCTAATTCCATGCCTTCTAATAATATTTCCTAACGGAAGCATGTATATTGTGAACAGCAGGGGTCCTAGAACTGAACCTTGCGGCACGCCATAATTTACTTGCATTAGCCTGGATAGCTCTCTATTTAAATCTACGAAATGGTAACGATCGGACAGGTAGGATTTAAACCAGCTTAATGCCTGTCCCTGAATGCCGATATAATTCTGTAGGCGATCTAGGAGGAGATCATGGTCTATAGTGTCGAATGCAGCACTAAGATCTAGTAAAACCAACAGTGAAATGAAACCTTGGTCTGAAGCTAAAAACAGGTCATTAGTGATTGTAACTAGAGCAGTTTCTGTGCTATGATGGAGCCTAAAACCTGACTGAAATTCTTCAAAGATATTGTTCTCTTGCAGGTAGGAACATAACTGGGCAGCGACAATCTTTTCTAAAATCTTAGACATAAATGGGAGATTTGAAATTGGTCTGTAATTTGATAACGTGTTTGGATCCAGATTAGGTTTTTTAATGAGGGGCTTAATAACTGCTAACTTGAGGGATTTAGGGATGTGACCTAAAGATAGTGAGGAGTTAATAATATTTAGAAGAGGTTCACCAGTTGTATATAACACTTCCTTCAGTAATTTAGTAGGAATTGGATCTAACTGACATGTTGTCGATTTAGCTTTGGCAATAACATTATACAGCTCTTCCTGTCCTGTACATGTAAAATCTCTCCTCCATCAGTCTCTCCTCCATCAGTCTCTATTCCATCCATCTCTCCTCCATCAGTCTCTATTCCATCAATCTCACCTCCATCAGTCTCTCCTCCATCAGTCTCTCCTCAATCAGTATCTATTCCACCAATCTCTCCTCCATCTGTCTCTCCTCCATCATTATAAATGCCCACTCTGTCTCCTTCACCCCACAGTGTAACCCATCAGATACTGAAGCGCACAGACGTGTTACAGCTTTAACTCTGATCTCTTACACATGACCTCCACACACATTATTATTATTATGGCATATGGCAGAAGCCACACACACACACACACACACACACACACACACACACACACACACACACACACACACACACACACACACACACACTACATTTAGGCATTTAGCACATGCTCTTATCCAGAGTGATGTAGAAAAGTGCTTTGAAATCTCTAGAAATAAACACTGGCTCACCGGGTTGCAGATGCAGGATGCCATCAGATCAAACTCTTGGGAGGAATTATAGCACTTATTATTAATTTCTTTATTTAAAATACATGAATCAAACAGGGATAATAAGTACTAGTTTACACGCACGTGCACACACACACACACACACACACACACACACACACACACACACACACACACACACACACACACACACACACTCTTTTATATGAAGACTTCTGTGTACTTTTACACTGAAATCTACTGTTGAATCTCCAGATATTTTCTTGGACAGGATTTATTTATTAAAACATGGATGATGTCTGCACACTGCTGCACACTGCTGCACACTGCTGCACATGCTGAACTGTATTGTGTTTCTTTGCACAAATGTTGTTTACACACATGCATTTACTGTGTATAGGAATGTCATTGTGTTGTGTTAAATTGTGTTGTAAATATTAATTAAACACTAAACTTCTGCTTCCACACTGAACTACCGCTTCCACGTTGAAACATGTTGGGGTGTGCACGTGTGTGTGAGTGGTGTGCGCGCGTGTGTGTGAGGGGTGTGCGCGTGCGTGTGTGTAAGGGGTGTGCGAGTGTGTGTGAGGGGTGTGCGCGTGCGTGTGTGTGAGGGGTGTGCGCGTGCGTGTGTGTAAGGGGTGTGCGCGTGTGTGTGAGGGGTGTGCGCGTGTGTGTGAGGGGTGTGTGCGTGTGTGTGTGTGTGTGTGTGCGCATGTGTGTGAAGTGTGTGTGTGTGTGTGTGTGAGGGGTGTGTGTGTGTGTGAGGGGTGCGTGTGTGTGTGTGAGGGGTGTGCGCACGTGTCTAATGGGTGTGTGTGTGTGTGTGTGTGTGTGCGCGTGTAAGGGGTGTGTGCACGTGTCTAATGGGTGTGTGTGTGTGTGTGTGTGAGTAAGGAGTGTGCGCACGTGTCTATGGGGTGTGTGTGTGTGTGTGTGTGAGGTGCGTGTGTGAGGTACGTGCACGTGTGTGTAAGGGGTGTGTGCGTTTGTGAGGTGTGTGTGCACGTGTGTTTGAGGGGTGTGCGCGTGTGTGTAAGGGGTGTGTGCGTTTGTGAGGTGTGTGTGCACGTGTGTTTGAGGGGTGTGCGCGTGTGTGTAAGGGGTGTGCGCGTGTGTGAGGGTGTGCGCATGTGTGAGGGTGTGCGCGTGTGTGTGAGGGGTGTGCGCGTGCGTAAGGGGTGTGCGCGTGTGTGTGAGGGGTGTGCGTGTGTGTGTGAGGGGTGTGCGCGTGTGAGGGGTGTGCACGCGTGTCTGTTAGGGGTGTGTGTGTGTGTGTGTGTGTGTGTGTGCGTGGTGCACGTGTGTGTGAGGTGCGTGCGTGAGGTGCGTGCACGTGTGTGTGAGGGGTGTATGCATTTGTGAGGTGTGTGTGCGCGTGTGTGTGAGGGGTGTGCGCGTGTGAGGTGTGTGCACGTGTGTGTGAGGGGTGTGCGCGCGTGTCTGTTAGGGGTGTGTGAGGGGTGTGTGTGTGTATGTGAGTGGTGCGTGTGTGTGTGAGGTGCGTGTGTGAGGTGCGTGCGCGCGTGTGTGAGGGGTGTGCGCGTTTGTGAGGTGTGTGCGCGCGTGTCTGTTAGGGGTGTGCGCTTGTGTGTCTGGGGGTGTGCGTGTGTGAGAGAAGTGTGCGCGCGTGTGTGAGGGGTGTGCGCGTGTGTGTGAGGTGTGTGCGCATGTGTGTGAGGGGTGTGCGCATGCGTGTGTAAGGGGTGTGCGCGTGTGTGTGAGGGGTGTACGCGTGTGTGTGAGAGGTGTGTGCGTGTGTGTGTGAGGGGTGTACGCGTGTGTGTGAGAGGTGTGTGCGTGTGTGTGAGGGGTGTGCGCATGTGTGTGTGCGTCTGTGTGCGTGTGTGTGAGGGGTGTGCGCGTGTTTGTGAGGGCTGTGTGCGTGTGAGGGGTGTGTGCGTGTGTGTGTATGTGTGTGTGTGTGTGAGGGGTGTGCGCACGTGTCTAAGGGGTGTGTGTGTGTGTGTGTGTGTGTCTGTGTGTGCGTGTGAGGGGTGTGCGCACGTGTCTAATGTGTGTGTGTGTGTGTGTGAGTGAGGGGTGTGCGCACGTGTCTATGGGGTGTGTGTGTATGTGTGAGGTGCGTGTGTGAGGTACGTGCACGTGTGGGTAAGGGGTGTGTGCATTTGTGAGGTGTGTGTGCATGTGTGTGTGAGGGGTGTGTGCGTGTGTGTCAGGGGTGTGCGCGTGTGTGAGGGTGTGCGCGTGTGAGGTGTGTGCACGTATGTGTGAGGGGTGTGCGCGCGTGTCTGTTAGGGGTGTGTGTGAGTGTGTGTGTGTGTGTGTGTGTGTGTGTGAGTGGTGCACGTGTGTGTGAGGTGCGTGTGTGAGGTGCGTGTGTGGGGTGCGTGCACGTGTGTGTGAGGGGTGTATGAATTTGTGAGGTGTGTGTGCGCGTGTGTGTAAGGGGTGTGCGCGTGTGATGTGTGTGAACGTGTGTGTGAGGGGTGTACGCGTGTGTGAGGAGTGTGAGGTGTGTGCTTGGTGTGTGAGGGGTGTGCGCGTGTGTGTAAGGGGTGTGTGCATTTGTGAGGTGTGTGTGCACGTGTGTGTAAGGGGTGTGCGCGTGTGTGAGGGTGTGCGCGTGTGTGTGAGGGGTGTGCGCGTGTGAGGTGTGTGCACGTATGTGTGAGGGGTGTGCGCGCGTGTCTGTTAGGGGTGTGTGTGTGTGTGTGTGTGTGTGTGTGTGTGTGTGAGTGAGGGGTGTGCGCACGTGTCTATGGGGTGTGTGTGTGTGTGTGTGTGTGTATGTGTGTGTGTTTGTGTGTGAGTGAGGGGTGTGCGCACGTGTCTATGGTGTGTGTGTGTGTGTGTGTGTGTGTGTGTGTGTGTGTGTGTGTGAGTGAGGGGTGTGCGCACGTGTCTATGGGGTGTGTGTGTGTGTGTGTATGTGTGTGTGTGTGTGTGTGTGAGTGAGGGGTGTGCGCACGTGTCTATGGGGTGTGTGTGTGTGTGTGTGTGTGTGTGTGTGTGTGTGTGTGTGTGTGTGTGAGTGAGGGGTGTGCGCACGTGTCTATGGGGTGTGTGTGTGTGTGTGTGTGTGTGTGTGTGTGTGTGTGTGTGTGTGAGTGAGGGGTGTGCGCACATGTCTATGGGGTGTGTGTGTGTGTGTATGTGTGTGTGTGTGTGTGAGTGAGGGGTGTGCGCACGTGTCTATGGTGTGTGTGTGTGTGTGTGAGTGAGGGGTGTGCGCACGTGTCTATGGTGTGTGTGTGTGTGTGTGTGTGTGTGTGTGTGTGTGTGTGTGTGAGTGAGGGGTGTGCGCACGTGTCTATGGTGTGTGTGTGTGTGTGTGTGTGTGTGTGTGTGTGTGTGTGTGTGTGTGTGTGGTGAGTGAGGGGTGTGCGCACGTGTCTATGGTGTGTGTGTGTGTGTGTGTGTGTGTGTGTGTGTGTGAGTGAGGGGTGTGCGCACGTGTCTATGGTGTGTGTGTGTGTGTGTGTGTGTGTGTGTGTGTGTGTGTGTGTGTGTGAGTGAGGGGTGTGCGCACGTGTCTATGGTGTGTGTGTGTGTGTGTGTGTGTGTGTGTGTGTGTGTGAGGGGTGTGCGCACGTGTCTATGGGGTGTGTGTGTGTGTGTGTGTGTGTGTGTGTGTGTGTGTGTGTGTGAGGGGTGTGCGCACGTGTCTATGGGGTGTGTGTGTGTGTGTGTGTGTGTGTGTGTGTGTGTGTGTGTGAGGGGTGTGTCTGATCAGCCACAATGCTGGTAGTTTTACAGATGCAGCGTGTGGTGTAATTGTACATGATGGAAAGAAGAGATACCATGATCTTTCAGCCATTCTCACTATTTGCTGAAGTGTCTTGTGATCCAAGATAGTGCACTTCTCAAACCAGGCAGTGAAGCAGCTTCTCTGCAGAAGGTTGTGAGGATATGTGGTGGAAGCTGTGTTTCCTATACTTCTCTCAAAAAGTAGAAATGCTGCTGGTCTTTCTTTGTTGCGAGCTGGTGTTGAGGGAATGGTTGAGTTTCTCCACCAAATGAAAACCAAGGGATTTGTAGCTGTTCCTGATTTCCATTGAGGAGCACTGGATGTTCAGTGGTGAGTGGTCATTTTGTGTCCTCCTGAAGTCAACAACCATCTCTTTTGTTTTGTCTACGTTCAGGGACAGGTTTTTGGCTTTACACCTCCTCTCTGTATGCTGACTTGTCTTTGTGGATGTTGAGCTCCACCACGGTCGTGTCATCAGCAAACTTAATAATGTGATTGGAGCCGTGCATAGCTGTGCTGTGCATTACAGAGTCGTGGGCCAGCAGGGTGAACAGCAGGGGCCCCAGTGCTCGGTGTGATAAAACTGGAAGTGCTGTTCCTGATCCAGACTGACTGAGGTCTTTTGGTCAAAAAGTCTAGGATCAATTACAGAGAGAAATATTCAGGCCCAACAAGCTCAGCTTCCGAATCAGACACTGAGGAATAATGTTGAATGCTAAAGAGGATTTGTACATATGAATCCTTGTGTTCCAGGTGACTGAGGGCCAGGTTGGAGTGTGGTGAAGATGGCATCATTTGTGGAGCAGTTTGGGTGGTATGTGACCTGCAGTGGATCCAGTGAGGCAGGCAGCAGGGTCTTGGTGTTCTTCATGACAAGCTTCTTGAAGCACATCATGATGATAGGAGTGTGTGAAATGATGGTAAACATTTAGGCAGGACACAGATGGTTTCTTTGGCACAGAGACGATGGTAGTGGTCTTGGAGCACATTGGTACAATATTGCTGCTCAGAGAGATGGTGAAGATGTCATTGGTGAGAACAGCACACCAGTTGGTCTGATCATCCTCTGAGCACTTTGCCAGAAATGTTGTCTGGTCCTGCAGCTAGAGATTTCCTCATATCAGCTGAACATCAGAGACAGAGCACCTGGTTTTTGGTGGTCTTCCTCATTGTCAAATCGTTCTGCACCTTGAATTGGGCGTAAAAGCTGTTCTGTAGTTCATATCCTGTAGTTGCTGATTGCTTGGATGCTCTGCCACATGTGTCATGCGTCACCACTGTCTTAAAGTCATTGTGGATTCTCTGGGCATGTGCACACTTTGCCTCTCTGATGGCCCAG
>JBCEWE010000349.1:205000-217500 GCA_039877035.1 Silurus lanzhouensis | reverse complement strand
AGAACCGAGGAGGAACCCAATCACGAGATATCAAAGGGGAGGGGCTAAAACCAGCAGCCATTGTTATTGGAAGGCAAAGAGGAGATAGGCAGCAGCGACTGATAAATCCAGGACACCGGGGCATCCTTCAGGCAATTCTACATCATCAACCAGCCAGTCACGAGATGTATCACCAAACTCCAGCCAATCAGCAGCAGCTTTACAAGGTTTTAACCAATCAGCAGGCTCGGAGACGTCACATGGAGAGGAGCATGACGACAATCGGACCACTGGAGGATGCACACCTCAACACAGTAGTGTTCCGTATAGGAATTCCAGACATCAAGCAAACGGTATATACACACACACACACACACACACACAAACACACTCACACACATTAAAAACTGTAGCGAAGGGTGTGTTTTCTAATGTTGTGTTGAACCATTTAGGAGGATCTGCTGGTAAAACTATGTGAGTTACCTTGAGTAATTTCTGCTGCTCCTTTTATAGAAGATAAAAATTACCATGTTCCAGAGATAGGAACAATCCATAACAAAATACTGACAGAATCAGACCTAAACCTCAGAAATACAACCCCAACTCCAAAAGAGTTGGGACACTGTGTAAATAAACAGAGAAATGCTTTGCTTTGCAAATCTCATTCATTCATATTTTATTCACAATAGAACATAGAAAACATACAAAATGTTGAAGCTGATGACATTTTACATTTTACAAATAATGAGGTTAATTTGCAACAGGTCAGTAAGATGATTAGGGATCCAAAAAAGTACTAGAGCATCTACAGACTGTGTTGCCCTCAATCAAATTGATATTCCTTAATATTATATGAACATTTGGAATATTTCATCAATTATGTTACATAATATCATCATAATATCATCATAATATCATTATATCATCATAATATCATCATAATATCATTATATCATCATAATATCATCATAATATCATTATAATATTTACATTTACATTTGCGGCATTTAGCAGACGTCCTTATCCAGAGCGACGTACAAAAGAGTCTCTAGTAATGAATAAATCTACACTTTACACCAGATTACAAACTTAATATAAATATAACCCTTGAATTCTACAAAGCAAACTTGGAAAGTCCTTATATAAGTGTTTCAGGAAGATGAAGGTCTTCAATCGTCGCTTGAAGATAGTCAGGGACTCTGCTGTACGGACATCTAGGGGAAGTTCATTCCACCACCTCGGTGCCAGAACAGAGAAGAGCCTTGAAGTGTACTTACCTCTCATTCTGAGAGAAGGTGGTACCAGTGGAGCAGTGCTGGAGGATCTCAGACAGCGTGGTGCAGTGCGAGGTGTGATGAGGTCACTGAGGTAAGATGGTGCTGGTCCATTTTTGGCCTTGTAGGCATCATCAGTGTTTTGAATCTGATACGTGCAGCTACTGGAAGCCAGTGAAGGGAGCGCAGCAGTGGGGTGGTGTGGGAGAACTTGGGATTATTGAACACAAGCCGTGTAGCTGCATTTTGGATCATTTGCAGTGGACGAATAGCGTTCAGAGGAAGACCTGCCAGCAAAGATCACAAGAGACTGAACAAGCACCTGGTCAGCCTGTGTGGACAGAAATGGTCATATCCTTCGGATGTTGTAGAGAAGAAATCAACAGAAACGAGCCACATTAGTGACATGTGGGAAGAAGGACAGTTCATTGTCCATAGTTACCCCAAGGTTATGAGCCAGCAGTTCTGTTTTGCTGGGGTTGAGTTTTAGTTAGTGAGCACTCATTTATTAAGATATGTCTGTCAAGCATGCCTAGATGTGAGCGGAAGCTGTGGTATCTGATGGAGGGAAAGAAATTCCCTCCATCCGCTATTCACCCACTGCAAATGATCCAAAACGCAGCTGCATGACTTGTGTTCAATCTGCCCAAGTTCTCCCACACCACCTCACTGCTGCTCCCTTCACTGGCTTCCAGTAGCTGCACATATCAGATTCAAAACACTGATCTTTGCCTACAAGGCCAAAAATGGACCAGCGTCATCTTACCTCAGTGACCTCATCACATCTCGCACTGCACCACGCTGTCTGAGATCCTCCAGCACTGGTACCACCTTCTTTCAGATGTCCGTAAAGTAAAGTATCTTCAAGCAATGGTTTAAGACCTACCTTTTCCTGAAACACTTAAATTAGCACTTTTCAAGTTTGTTTTGTACAATTCAAGAGTTATATTTATATTAAGTTTGTAATCTCTAGATTTTTTCATTGCTAGAGACTCAAAGCACTTTTTTACGACTATCTGGACATGGGCTTCTGCTAAATGCTGCAAATGTAAATGTAAAAGATTAGTTGAGTGTCATCTGCATAGCAGTGGTAAGAAAACCCATGTGAGGATATGACTTCCCAATGGCGTGGGTATAGAGGGAGAAAAGGAGGGGACCAAGTACCGAGCCTTGTGGGACACCAGTGGTAAATCTGCACGGGGCAGATGTGGATCCCCTCCATGTTACCTGGTATGAGTGACCTTCCAGGTAGGAAGCAAACCATTCCCAAGCTGTTCTGCAGATACCGAGGATCTTGAGGGTAGACAAGAAAGAATTGTGGTTGACTGTGTCAAATGCTGCTGAAAGGTCAAGGAAGATAAGTACAGATGACAGCTTGGCTGTCCGAGCAGCATGCAGTTTCTCAGAAACAGCCAAAAGGGCCGTCTCTGTGGAATTTGCCGCTTTGAACCCAGACTGGTTAGGATCACGGAGGTTGTTCTGTGAGAGATAGACAGACAGTTGGTTAAAAACAGTGCGTTCCAGAGATTTAGAAAGAAAGGAGAGAAGTGATACCGGTCTGTAGTTGTTGATGTCTGAGCAGAGCAGAGCAGAGCCTTGCTAATATCAACATAATCATCATCATAATATCAACATAATATCATCAACATGATCACCACCATCCTCTCTGAGCCAAACCTCATTTAAACTGTACTGAGGCAATGTGGAAAACTGTTATGTGGTCAGACGAATCAAAATTCTGTTTGGAAATTATGAACACCATGTTCTCCAGAACAGTGGAGAGGGATCATCTGGCTTAACATTCAGTTCAAAAGCTGCATCTCTGATGGTATGGGGAGCATTAGTTCCCATATCTTCATGGAATGGGCATGAAGAGCGTGTTCAATAGAACGTCAGATGGGATTCTGACATTTTTAATAAAACATACGGACATGTGAGAAGTGTGGTGTAGCAACACACACACACACACACACACACACACACACACACACACACACACACACACACACACACACACACACACGGCTCTAGGGAAGAATGAGAGAAAAAGTGGGACACGTGTTGCCCTCAAATCTGCCTGTGCGTGTGTGTGTAATGTAATTGGACAAATGTAAGTGTGTGTGTATATGTGTGTGGCTCTGTGTGAATATGTGTTGTGTGTTTGGGCATGTAGGTTTGTGTGTGGGTGTGGGTGTGGAGAGGGGGTTCTGTTTGCATTTAGGGGTGAATGGGTGTGCTAGTAACCTACAGTAGCCTATAGTGACCTACACTAACCAACAGTGACCTACACTAGTCTACAGTAGCCTACAGTGACCTACACTAACCTACAGTGACCTACACTAGTCTACAGTAGCCTATAGTGACCTACACTAACCTACACTAACCAACAGTGACCTACACTAGTCTACAGTAGCCTACAGTGACCTACACTAACCTACACTAACCAACAGTGACCTACACTAGTCTACAGTAGCCTACAGTGACCTACACTAACCTACACTAACCAACAGTGACCTACACTAGTCTACAGTAGCCTATAGTGATCTACACTAACCTACACTAACCAACAGTGACCTACACTAGTCTACAGTAGCCTACAGTGACCTACACTAACCTACACTAACCAACAGTGACCTACACTAGTCTACAGTAGCCTACAGTGACCTACAGTTACCTACACTAACCAATAGTGACCTACACTAGTCTACAGTAGCCTACAGTGACCTACACTAGTCTACAGTAGCCTACAGTGACCTACAGTTACCTACACTAACCAACAGTGACCTACACTAGTCTACAGTAGCCTATAGTGACCTACACTAGTCTACAGTAGCCTACAGTGACCTACACTAGTCTACAGTAGCCTGCAGTGACCTACAGTTACCTACACTAACCAACAGTGACCTACATTAGTCTACAGTAGCCGACAGTGACCTACAGTGACTTACACTAGCCTACAGTTATCTACAGTGATCTACATAACCAACAGTGATCTACAGTGATCTACAGTAACATACAGTGATCTACAGTGAAGGCCAGCATCTGAAATTAAATTTCCAATAAATAAAGCTTTTATTATAGACATTAAACAGTTTTAAAGAGTCAAAAGCTGGAGAAATATATAGTAATATAGAAGGGTTAAAATAAAAGGGAACAGGTTCAGATAAAAAAGAAATATTTTGGAGGGGGAAACATTTTATGCAAGGAGGACATGGATCAGTGGCTGAACAACATAAGAAATGTAGGTCAAAAGAGGAGAAGCAGATAGTAGGAAGAAAATCCAGTGTAGATGTGTCAAAAGGGAGGAGATTGTCAACCCTCAGCTTAATAAGGTAGAATGTATAGAGGTGAAGGAGACTGCAGATGGGACAATCAGAAGTACGTGGAATGTTGTATGAAAAAATGAAATGCACACATTTTTTGGAGGTCTTTAGAGAAGGTTTTTTTTCTTTCTGGTCACTGTGTAAGCTCCAAAAAGAAGAAAGCTAGACTCTCTAAAGTAGCTGAAACAGTCACAACTGACCTCAAACTGAGCACCACATGGGAGGATTCAGTAAGTGGAGAATGTAGAAAACTTTTCCTCCTACACCGTAAAGTGAATTTTGGGAATGGGTATGGAGTTGTGGTAAACATACAGGTTTATAGGAATGTGTGCATGTACAGCTGGAGGACAGCTGGAGAATTATGTCTGAAGGAGGGTGGAAGTTAAAGAATAAAAAAATCTATGACCAGCAGGTTGCATGAGGAGCAGTAGGGGTTTGGAGCTGAAGGACATTTACTAGTATTTAATGGGTGATTCGGGTTTACAGAGGAGTTGGAGATTAACAATAGTTCCATGTAGAAAGTGAGGAGAATGAAAAAGATCGATATTGGAAAGATAAAGTAACTGTGTTACTACTACTTTGAAGGTGTTAGAGGTTGCTCCAGGAATTAGGAGTTATACTGTACATGAGAAACATGACATGAGAGATAAACCTATACAGTATATATATATATATATATATATATATATATAAAATAATCACCTGGAAACAAATGTCCCACAGTTTCAGGACTGTCATTGAAATATCAAGGACATTAGGTTGATTATTAGTGAAACAGAAACATCTCAGCAGGTCATGAATCACTTTACACAACAGTGATTCATTCCTAAAACTTTTACCAATCAGAAAGACACACATCATGCTTTCTACAACGTCCTCCAACATTCTAATGAAGGTCTGCTGGAGATTTTTGGGATCTTGGTGCCTGTATGTGGAGTGTATAGAATTCACTGCATATGCATATTTGTTTGTTTGTGTGTGTGTGTGTGTGTGTGTGTGTGTGTGTGTGTGTGTGTGTGTGTGTGTGTGTGTATACAGAAGTGTTTGCGGTTCGATCCTGATGCAACTGTGTGGAGCGTGAAGCAGCAGGTGGTGTGTTCTCTTAGTGAGTCGTTGTGGGATGTGTATAACTATGGATTGTTCCAGCCTGCCTCAGAGGGACACCACGCCCGCTTCCTGGAGGAGGAGCAATCGCTACGACAAATCCCACAATCCCTTGAGAAGGGCGTGCCTTACCTGGAGGTACTGTACCTGAACTCATCTTCCTCATCAATGTGTCTTTTTTTATGAAAGTAAGGACATTTCTCAGAAAATATCTTTAACCCCATTATCTTAATTACCCACAATGCCACAGTGAAACTTAGATCTACACCAATTCTATAATAGTTCAATCCTGTAGTAGTTATAGCAACCTCTTAGGAACCACATTACCCACAATTTCAAGCAGAACTTCCTCCAGACCTCAGATTCCTTCAGGTCATGGTGCTGCTATTGCAGACTGAAAGTAGAAACAGTGAATGTTGGAGTTAATGCAGTCTTATTAACCTGATGAGAGAGACACTGCTGAGGGAGTGTGTGTTTATAGCTTCTGTAACACAAGTCACAACAGGAAACAACTCATTTCAGTTCCACAACATGAAATATCAATAAAAAGGAATAAATAGTAAAATGTGGAAAATAAATGGATTTATTTATATAATAAATGGTATAAGAGGAATACAGCCCATGAGATGTAACGTTGTATTATTGTGTCTGAATTTATTTTAGTTTATTTTCTGCCCCAAACTATCATCAACAACACCCCCCACTCTTTCTTGTCTGTGGACCCCCAGTAGCTGGGGCAATTAATAATCGGGGGCTGAGGGGTTTGTGTGCTGTCTTTTTCTGTGAGGTTGGGGTGATGTGATGCATTTTGATGGTGTGTGTGTGTGTGTGTGTGTGTGTGTGTATAGGATGTCAGTGTGTAAGGTGATTGTGCAGAACTCCACATGCAGGATCTCAGTGTCAGGCAAAGAACGTGCCGGAAACCTAAGTAGATTCCACAAGGCTTTTAATGAGAAAAGCACAGGGCAAAGCACAAAAACAACAAAGGAAACCCCAGGTTTGCTTAACCAGGAAAGAGCGGTGATCAGGCAGAAGCAAAACATATAAACAATGTTCAGTAGTCCGACAGAGTTCTATAGCCTAAGCTGTAGAACGGACAATGAGCTGGTGGAGGAACAGGGGTTATATGGTATGTGAGCTGATGAGGGCCAGGTGTAGCTGATTAGTAAGTGGGAGAGTGGCTTGGAGTGATAAGTGAAGGTGTGGCTGGTGGATCCCTGACAGTACCCCCTCCCCCAGGGGCGGCTCCCGACGCCCTAACCCTGCGCCTGGGTCGACCCCGACCCCGGGGCGCAGGCCGATGCGGATGGGCGGCGTGGAACTCCTCCAGGAGTGCTGGATCCAGTATGTTCTGCCTCGCCACCCATGAACGTTCCTCAGGGCCATAGCCCTCCCAGTCCACGAGGTATTCCAGCACCCTGCCTCGACGACGGGAGTCCAGCACCTCCCGTACCGTGTAGACCGAGGGTTGTTCCAATACTTCAGGCGGAGGGGGCCTGACCTCGCTGGGGCGTTGGGCAGTCGGTGGATGGTGTGGCTTGAGCAGTGACACGTGGAAGGTGGGGTGTATCCGGTACCGTGGCGGGAGTTCCAGACGGTATGCCACCTCGTTGACCTGCCTTTCAATCCTGAACGGCCCGATGTACCGGGGGCTCAACTTCCGACAGGGAAGCCGCAGTCGGAGATCTCTGGTGGATAGCCAGACCCAGTCTCCGGGCCTGTAAGCGGGGGCTTCCGACCTTCGCGCATCCGCATGTCGCCGGGTTTCCCTCACTGCCCTGCGCAGCTGAGTGTGTGCAGCCTCCCATGTCCGGACGCTCTCCCGAAACCAGTGGTCCACAGCGGGCACGTTGGAGGGCTCGTCGGACCAGGGAAACAGTGGGGGTTGGAACCCCAACACGCATTGAAAAGGCGTGAGACCTGTGGTGTCTTGGCGCAACGAGTTTTGGGCGTACTCCGCCCAGGGCAGGAACCGGCTCCACTCCTCCTGGTCCTGATGACAATATGACCTCAGGTATCTCCCCAGCTCTTGGATCTTCCGCTCGGTCTGGCCGTTCGACTGGGGGTGGTAACCGGACGACAGGTTGACGGTGACTCCCAGTAGCCGGAAAAACGCCCTCCAGACATGTGAGGTGAACTGAGAGCCCCGGTCAGAGACTATCTCCTCAGGGAGGCCGTAGTTGCGGAAGACGTGATGGAAGAGTGCCTCCGCGGTTTCCAGAGCTGTGGGGAGGCCTCGGAGAGGGACAAAGCGGCAGGCCTTGGAGAACCGGTCAACGACCACGAGAACGCAGGTGAAGCCCTCCGACCGTGGCAGGTCTGTGACAAAGTCTATGCCGATATGAGACCATGGCCTTTGTGGAGTAGGCAGGGGGACGAGTTTGCCTATTGGTAGATGTCGGGGAGTTTTTGAGATGGCACAGATGTTGCAGCCTCGGACAAACTCGGCCACTGTGTTGCTCATACCTGGCCACCAGTATCGTCCCTGAACCAGACGCAGGGTCTGCCTCCTGCCTGGGTGCCCTGAACCGGGGACTTCGTGGACTGCTCTAAGTAAGGCCTGTCGACACTCTGGAGGAACAAAGGTCCGGTCCTCGGGACAACCAGGGGGCGTCTGTTCTCCTCGTGTGGCCCTGCGGATGTTCTCGTCTAGTTCCCATATGATCGGGCTCAGAATGATCGTCGGAGGCAAGATAGGCCCAGGCTCGGTGGGTTCCTCAGGTCCATACACCCTGGAGAGAGCATCGGCCTTGCCGTTCTTTGATCCTGGCCGATAGGTGATGCTGAAATTGAACCGGGTAAAAAAGAGAGCCCACCGTGCTTGGCGAGGATTTAGGCGCTTGGCCTCACGGAGGTACTGAAGGTTCTTGTGATCCGTGATGACTATAAAAGGATGGACAGCCCCCTCCAGCCAGTGTCTCCACTCCTCCAGGGCTAGTTTGATGGCTAGGAGTTCCCGGTTGCCGATGTCGTAATTCTGTTCCGCTGGAGACAGCTTCTTTGAGAAGTAGGCGCAGGGATGGAGTCGAGGGGGATTCCCTGAATGCTGGGAGAGGGTGGCCCCTACGCCCGTGGAAGATGCGTCCACCTCGACAACAAACGGGAGCTGGGGGTCAGGATGATGGAGAAGCGGAGCGGTACAGAACCTCGTGCGTAGCTCCTCGAAGGCCCTTTGTGCTTCCGGGGTCCAGGAGAGTGTCTTGGCTTTTCCTTGCAGGAGAGACGTGAGTGAGGCGGAAACCAGGCTGAAACCTCCAATGAACCGGCGGTAGAAGTTGGCGAAGCCCAGAAACCTCTGGAGTTCTTTGATTGAGGTGGGAACGGGCCAATCCCGTACGGCCATCACCTTCCTTTCATCCATCCTGATGCCTGCTGCGTTGATGTTGTAACCCAGGAACTGTATCTCCGAGCGATGGAATTCACACTTGGGAAGGTTGAGAAACAGTCGGTGTTCTCGCAGTTGGTCTAGGACCTGGGTGACGTGCTTGTGGTGTTCTTGCAGCGTCCTGGAGTAGATCAGGATGTCGTCGATGTAAACAATTACAAACCGATGGAGGAAGGGACGGAAAACCTCGTTCATACAGTTCTGAAAGACCGCCGGAGCAATGGAAAGGCCATACGGCATGACCCGATACTCATAATGACCAGAGGGAGTGATGAACGCCGTCTTCCACTCGTCCCCTTCGCGGATGCGCACCAGGTTGTACGCGCTTCGGAGGTCCAGCTTGGTAAAGACGCGAGCCTCACGTAGTTCTTCCAAGGCCGCTGGGACCAGGGGGAGCGGGTATGGAAGCGGGGCGATCTGTGCATTCAGGCCCCTGTAGTCGATACAAGGGCGCAGACCCCCGTCCTTCTTAGCCACGAAGAAGAAGCTAGAGGCCGCCGGGGAGGAAGACTGGGTGATGAAGCCCTGTCGGAGGGCCTGTTGGATGTAGCCCTCCATGGCTTGGTGTTCCGGGGCTGACAAGGGGTAGACCCACCCCTTTGGTAGCTTAGCCCCCGGCTTTAGATCAATGGCACAGTCCCACGGCCGGTGTGGGGGTAACTGAGTGGCGGCCTCCTCACTAAAGACGTCAGAAAAGGACCGGTATTCATGCGGGATCTCTACCTGAGCGGGTTTGGGAGCTCCTTCCACTTGAGTAGCTGCCAGGGTTAAGACGGTCCGGAGGGGAGTCGGGAGTGGAAGTAAGCACTTATGCCGGCAGGCGGGGCTCCACTCCAGGATGTCGCACGGGTCCCAGGAACAAGTGGGGGAGTGCTTGGCTAACCAGGGACGACCCAGGATCACGTCCACTGTCGAATCCTCCAGTACGAGCAGTTGAATCTCTTCTTGATGTAGCACTCCGACTTGGAGGACAATAGGGGGAGCACAGTACTTCACCTTGCCCTTCCCTAATGGTCGTCCCTGGATGGTCTGGACGGCCAGTTCCTGGGATCCCCTCTGCCGGCGTAGCTGGAGGCGTTCTAGACACGCCTGGGAGATGAAGTTCCCCGCGGATCCTGAGTCGACTAGGGCAGAAGCCGATAGAGAGAGAGCAGGGGTTACTAAGGTGACCCTGAGCGTAGACAGGTGAGTAATGTCAGAAGAAAGGGTGACAGTACTCACCGTCCGACGAGGAGGCCTCACTGGGCATTGGGCCACGCGATGTCCTCTCTCTCCACAGTAGAGGCAAGCTCCAGCCGCCCACCGGCGCTCCCTTTCTTGCCGAGACAGCCGCTGTGATCCGAGTTGCATGGGTTCTGGTTCTGGAGTTGTTTGTACTGCCATAGCCTGTGCTGGTTCGACCTCGGGGGATTTGCAGGCTGCCAGGTGTTGAGAGACTCGGATGGATCTCTGAATAAAAGCCTCAAGCCCCAGAGAGTCATCATAAGTGGCCATCGCCAGCCGGAGCTCCTGATTTAGGCCTCTGCGGTATACAGCCAACAGCGCTTTCTCATCCCAACCAGCAGATGCCGCCAGAGTGCGGAAGCGGAGGCTGTAACTCGAAACGCTGTCTGTCCCCTGGTGGAGATTGAGCAGCTGCTCAGCGGTTGAGGTATCCCCGGGGGCGGTGCTAAATACCTCGGCGAAATGACTCGTGAACGCGGCGTATGACGTCAGGGCCGGGCTCGCTGCGCTCCAGAGCGCTCTTGCCCACGCTAGCGCTCTTCCGGTGAGCAGCGAAATCAGAAACGCGACCTTTGCTCGTTCGCTAGAAAAACATTGTGGTCGCATCTCGATGTAGATGGCCGCCTGGAGCAGGAATCCCTGACATTCCGCCGCGTTTCCGGAAAAAGACGCTGGGAGAGCCATCGGGCTGCCAGATGACGGAGGGGTTTGGTGCGCGGCTTCCGGCCGGAAAGCCTCTCGAAGCGCGGCGGTGAGCTCCCTCACAAACTCGGACGTGGCAACGGGCTGGTCCTCCTCTGACCCGCACGCGGCAGCGAGCTGGTCCTCCATGCTGAGGTAACGCGGTTTCTTTTCTTCCGTGTTAGGTGCCCCTCGGTTTGTGAATGGTCCGTTCTTCTGTCAGGCAAAGAACGTGCCGGAAACCTAAGTAGATTCCACAAGGCTTTTAATGAGAAAAGCACAGGGCAAAGCACAAAAACAACAAAGGAAACCCCAGGTTTGCTTAACCAGGAAAGAGCGGTGATCAGGCAGAAGCAAAACATATAAACAATGTTCAGTAGTCCGACAGAGTTCTATAGCCTAAGCTGTAGAACGGACAATGAGCTGGTGGAGGAACAGGGGTTATATGGTATGTGAGCTGATGAGGGCCAGGTGTAGCTGATTAGTAAGTGGGAGAGTGGCTTGGAGTGATAAGTGAAGGTGTGGCTGGTGGATCCCTGACACTCAGGTGGATGTTGGTGTGTTGGTTTGTGTGTTGGTGTGTGTTGTGTGTCTGTGTGTATAAGATGATTGTGCAGGTTGTTGTGTAAGCGAGCTCTACACTTCACTGCCATACAGAACAATCAGTTTACTGACTCAAGTATATTGAATCAGATTCTAACTTGAATTTCTACACAGTTTTATAAATGGTCTTGGTTGTTGTGGTGGGCTGTCAGAGCTCAGGTCTAAGAGTACTTCTGCAGCAGGTGCAGGTTCTGCTGGAGATCCTGAGCAGTGGAAGACAAAAGGACCAGATCATCTCCATACAGCAGAACTCATTCTCTCTTCTTCTCTTAGTCATACTGAAGGTCTTCTGATAAAACAATTTTTATGCATATTTTTACTTGATGAAGAGAAATAGAATTGTGTGTGTGTGTGTGTGTGTGTGTGTGTGTGTGTGTGTGTGTGTGTGTGTGTGTGTAGTAAAAGAATAGTCCATCAGTCATACTGTATTTCTTATTAAGTCTGATTAATATTGTGTGTCTCACAGTTTAGATACAAAAGTCGGGTTTATAAACAAACAAACCTGGATGAGAAACAGTTGGCAAAGTTACACACCAAGGTACTGACACACACACACACACACACACACACACACACACACACACACACACACACACACACACACACACATATATATATATTGTATTTGAATATGTTCATACATCATTCAGCAATTAGATGATAAATTGAGCAGTAGAGGTGTACAGGGTTTGACTGTAATTTAAAAAACAGCTTTAATCTCACACTCATCCTCACAGCTCCATCAGCTCTCAGACACTTTACCTTCATTACACTTTAGTTACAAACAGACATGGTCTCTGCAGTCTTTCACAAGGTCTGAGTATCTGGTCTTTGGCCTCATATAAGATCTTTGTCTGAGTGTGTGTAGGCCAACCTAAAGAAGTTCCTGGACTATGTCCAAAGTGGAGCAGTGGAGAAGATCCACAA
>JBCEWE010000349.1:177500-200000 GCA_039877035.1 Silurus lanzhouensis | reverse complement strand
AAAGGATGGAGATGGAAATGTGTTGACTAATGAGGAGAGTGTGTTGAGAAGATGGAGGGAGTATTTTGAGCAGCTGATAAAGCTGAGCCGCGATCAGGGGGATGAAAAGTGGATTGGACCAGATGACATACCGGTAGAAGCATGGAGATGTTTAGGAGAGATGCAGTGGAGTTTTTATCCAGATTGTTTAACAGGATTTTGGAAGGTGAGAAGATGCCTGAGGAATGGAGAAGGAGTGTGCTGGTACCGATCTTTAAGAATGAGGCAGATGTGCAGACCTGCAGTAACTACAGGGGAATTAAGTTGATCAGTCACACAATGAAGTTCTGGGAAAGAGTGGTGGAAGCCAGGCTGAGAGAAGAGATGACTATCTGTGAGCAGCAGTATGGTTTCATGCTGAGGAAGAGCACCACAGATGCATTATTTGCTTTGAGAATGTTAATGGAGAAGTATAGAGAAGGTCAGAAGGAGCTGCATTGTGTGTTTGTGGATTTAGAGAAAGCGTACGACAGGGTGGAGAGAGGAGTTGTGGCCATCACCACACACTCCACCACCACACACTCCACCATTACACACTCCACCACCAAACACTCCACCATTACACACTCCACCACCACACACTCCACCATTACACACTCCACCACCAAACACTCCACCATTACACACTCCACCACCACACACTCCACCACCAAACACTCCACCACCACACACTCCACCACCAAACACTCCACCATTACACACACCACCACCACACACTCCACCATTACACACTCCACCATTACACACTCCACCACCACACACTCCACCATTACACACTCCACCACCACACACTCCACCCCCACACACTAAAAAATACTTATCTATTTAATTATTTTTTTAATATTCAGTAAAATTAATGTCTTTATTTCTGCTTTGTTCCTGTTTCTCTCTCTCTCTCTCTCTCTCTCTCTCTCTCTCTCTCTCCCTCTCTTTTCCAGTTCCATTTTTGGAGACTCCTAAATATGCTCCACAGCATGTTGATAGTGGACATGCCTTGTCAGTGAACATGTCTCTTCCCCACCCCCACCCCCTCATACGGGCAAAGAGTGAGAACACCATGGCCACACCCCTTGATCCTGTAGCCCCACCCACTGTTGCACCTCAAACTACACAGGTAGTCTCAACATACTTGTCCATCTGTATCACAGTGTTATGGTTAGGACCTCCATTTAGCATGGTCTACACCTTCAGGGGTGGGTTTGGGGACAAACTAAGGTAGTTCACCTGCATCAGCTCTGCCATGATTTCTTATCTCACCCTCAGATTAAAGTAATAGCCTGAGAACCCTTAGTTCTGGCTTCTCTAGAATCATTCCTGAACATGGAGCAGAGATGTTCTGTAGATTACTGTGCACGAATACAAACTTGTAAACACCAAGAAATTAAATTCAGTTTATGTTTTCAACATTATTATGAGAGGATGCCTGAGGAATGGAGAAGGACTGAGCTGCTACTGATCTTTAAGCACAAGGGAGATGTGCAGACCTGCAGTAACTACAGGGGAATTAAGTTGATCAGTCACACGATGAAGTTATGGGAAAGAGTAGTGGAAGCCAGGCTGAGAGAGAGAAAGACGCATTATTTGCTTTGAGAATGTTGATGGAGAAGTATAGAGAAGGTCAGAAGGAGCTGCATTGTGTGTTTGTGGATTTAGAGAAAGCGTACGACAGGGTGGAGAGAGGAGTTGTGGTATTGTATGAGGAAGTCTGGTGTGTCGGAGAAGTATGTGAGGGTGGTGCACGACATGTAGGAGGACAGTGTGACAGCAGTGAAGTGTGCAGTAGGAACAACAGACTGGTGCAAGGTGAAGGTTGGATTGCATCAAAGATCAGCACTGAGCCCTTTCCTGTTTGCAGTGGTGATGGACAGGTTGACGGACGAGGTCAGACAGGAGTCTCCATGGACTATGATGTTTGTGGATGATATTTTTATTTGTGGTGAGAGTAGGGAGCAGGTTGAGAAGATCCTGGAGAGGTGGAGGTACACGCTGGAGAGAAGAGGAATGAAATTCAGTAGGAGTAAAACGTGTACATGTGTGTGAATGAGAGGGGGGTTAGTGGAGGGGTGCGGTTACAGGGAGAAGAGGTGGAAAAGGTGGAGGAGTTCAGGTACCTGGGGTCACCAGTGCAAAGTAATAGAGAGTGTGTTAGAGAAGTGAAGAAAAGAGTGCAGGCAGGGTGGAGTGGGTGGAGAAGAGTGATAGCAGGAGTGATTTGTGATAGAAGAGTATCTGTGAGAGTGAAAGGGAAAGTTTATAGGACTGTGGTGAGACCTGAGATATTGTATGGATTAGAGACAGTGGCATTGAGTAAAAGACAGGAGGTGGAGCTGGAGGTAGCAGAGATGAAGATGTTGAGATGTTCGTTGGTAGTGACAACGATGGACAGGATTAGAAATGAGTTTATTGAGGACAGCGCATGTAGGACGTTTTGGAGACAAGGTGAGGGAGGTGAGATTGAGATGGTTTGGACATGTGCAGAGGAGGGACATGGGGTATATCAGTAGAAGAATGCTGAGGATGGAGCCACCAGGTAGGAGGAAAGAAGGAAGACCAAGGAGGAGGTTTATGGATGTGGTGAGGGAAGACATGCAGGTAGTTGGTGTGAAAGAGGCAGATGTAGAGGACAGAGGGGTATGGAGACGGATGATCCGCTGTGGCGACCCCTAATGGGAGCAGCCGAAAGAAGAAGAAGATGTTTTTAACATTATTCCACAGCAGCTATACAGAACTCTGAAGAGAATTTAGATTCCAAAAATGCCATGCCAGGTCTCAAACTGTTAAAGAGTGAACACTTAAGACGTTAATTGCTTCGTTGCCTATTTATTTTCAAAGCCTGGTCCAATACTCACTCCATCTACTGGTGCAGTCTATAGACTCCAGTTTGTCTGAATGCAGACACAAAGAATTTGTGAACCAAGCATTTAAAATCAGACTGAATTCTGTCTCACTTGGGTGTGGCTTTGTGCAGCAAAGCCTGGGAAGCTTTCACCCCTTCTCATATCTCCCAAGGCCTACAGACCATTACTAAATCAAATCATCTGTTATAATTACAAAAGTAGACTTTAGGATCATTATTTTCCTAAGCATCCCTGTTAATCTCCCTCTCAGCGCCGCTCTTCCTTTGCTCTGAGAAGTTCTAGTAGTCCTCGTGGTGCTCGCACTCGTTCTCCATCCAGAGGAAGAGGGGAATCTGATGAAAAGCAGAAAAAACAGAGAGGCAGACAGGGGTGAGGATTGTGATATTGTCTGTATAATGGTCTGTACAGTTGTATATTTTTTTTGATAAGAGCCTTTCTTGCTTGGTCTTCAGTGTGGTTCAGCGAAAGAGGCTGTACAGCGCAGTTCCTGGTCGTGTCTTTATAGCAACTCGCTCTCATTCTGCTCAGGGAGACCGAGAGCTTAGCCTAAGCAAAGGGGACAAGGTCAAAGGTCAGATATGTCTATACTTTATTATAAGTATTAACACAACATCCTTCTTTTGTATACATGCACATAAATAGTATTAATGGATGTCTATAATACTTGAATTGTGTGTGTGTGTTTCAGTGCTGAGTGTTGGAGAGGGAGGTTTCTGGGAGGGTACAGTAAAAGGTCGGACTGGTTGGTTTCCTGCTGAGTGTGTGGAAGAAGTTCTGCCACAAAATGAAGAAAAGAGACCAGGTATACACAGACAATAACACACAACGAGTCACTGAGAACAATGGTTATGATTGTGGTGTTAGCATGAAACAGGGACACGGAAGCCACCATCCTTCAATCCTGGTAATCAGAACTGCACAGTGAAACATCATAAAGGTCAGCAGAGGATGAAATGGTTAAGGTATTGGTAAGTAAAGGAGGGTTAAGACTAATGTGTGGACTGGATTGGAATATGGATTATTGTTGGATTCTGGATTGGCAGTGGAATAAGACATGGTAGTCATTTTCAAAACACAATTAATGGCTAGTAAGTTTGAGTTTCTGATTTAATAGATCCTCTCCCTGCTGGTGTCAGGAAGTGACCTTTGGCCTGGTTGTGTTTAGAACACAAGATAAGTCAAGAAGCTTTTATTTTCATTTCTACCATATATCTGACACAGTACACAGTGAAATGAGACAACGTTCCTCCAGAATCCTGGTGCTACATTAAACAACACAGAGCTTCATCACACAACATAAAGCTACACAACAGAACACAGAGTTAAAGACTAAAGTAGGTGTCCTCACCACATAAAGTGCAACCGAGTGCAAACAGTGCAGACACAAACCAGTGCAGACACAAAACCAGTGCAGACACAAAACCAGTGTAGACAGACAACACAAGACAGTGTGGGACAAATACACAAAACACACAATAGAGCTGACCAGTAAACCTGCTGTATAATATATTATACAGTAATGTGTAAAAGAGAGGACAATAAACAAGTGTGTATTTGTAAACATAAACACAACGTAGTGCAAAAACAGCAGTAGCAGCAGTCAAGAAGCACAAAAACAGCCGATTAGCTTGTAGCTCTTGGCAAGCGGCCTCTGGAGATGCACATAAGCTCTTTTCCAGATGTCTCGATGCCGACAAAAAAGAAGTCCTTAACTGCTGGGACGTCTGATGGCTCCACTGAAGATGAAACTAGAGGCAGCTGGTAACCTAAGGCACAGTAAAAAGGGGTGGGGTTAAGTGGAGAAGTGGGTCAGGGAATTCTGGGCATATTCAGATCATGTTTACATTTACATTTACATTTGCGGCATTTAGCAGACGCCCTTATCCAGAGCGACGTACAAAAGTCTTTCAGTCTCTAGTAATGAATAAATCTACACTGGTACACCAGATTACAAACTTAATATAAATATAACTCTTGAATTCTACAAACTTGGAAAGTCCTTATATAAGTGTTTCAGGAAGATGAAGGTCTTCAATCGTCGCTTGAAGATAGTCAGAGACTCTGCTGTACGGCCATCTAGGGGAAGTTCATTCCACCACCTCGGTGCCAGAACAGAGAAGAGCCTTGAAGTGTACTTACCTCTCATTCTGAGAGAAGGAGGTACCAGTGGAGCAGTGCTGGATGATCTCAGACAGCATGGTGCAGTGCGAGGTGTGATGAGGTCACTGAGGTAAAATGGTGCTGGTCCATTTTTGGCCTTGTAGGCATCATCAGTGTTTTGAATCTGATATGTGCATCTACTGGAAGCCAGTGAAGGGAGCAGCAGTGGGGTGGTTTGGGAAAACTTGGGCAGATTGAACACAAGTCATGCAGCTGCATTTTGGATCATTTGCAGTGGACGAATAGCATTCAGAGATGTTGTTCCCTGCTGCAAAAGAAGTCCTTAAGAAGTGTCCCAGCTCCTGATTCACCCTCCACAATGATAACCCATAGTTTCGAAGGCATGGTGCAAAAGTGGCTTGACTGTTTCCATTGATGTGGTAGACCTTAGAGGAGTACAAATCTACAGGGTTTTGAGAACTGGTCCATGGCCACCAGTATGGCAGTGTGTCCCTGTGAGTTGGGAAGGTCAGTGATAAAGTCCACCATAATATGGGACGTGGTGAAAAATAAAGCCCACCAGGATTGACAGTGAATGTATTTCCCAGCTCCGCACATCATAGTTGATTTCTGCCAGGGTTAACTTCTGCAAAAAGTATGCAGGCGAGAAGAGTGTTCCTGGGCTGCCATGATGTTGAGACAGTTTGCCTCCAATCCTGCAATTAAAGCCATCTACCTTCACCAAAAAGGGATTGCTGTGGTCTGGATGTTGCAGGATAGGCATTGAGCTGAATTGTTTTCATTCTTTAAACACTTTCTTGGTGCTGCAACGGACTTCCTAGTACAGTGCATACCTGATAGATATGGAGGTAATAGACCTTGGAGTATGCTTGGATATCATCATTATTTACAATAATACAAGAGTTTAGTAGGTCCTGAAAAATGTTCTTCATGAAGGCCTGGAATACAGCTGCCACTTTAATCAGGCTATACAACATTACTTGGTACTCAAAGTGCTCCCTTGTGATATAGAAGGCCGATTTCCATTCAGCCCATACATCTGCCATCTACAGTTTTATTTGTCTGCACAGTTTTTTTTGTCTGCACTCGATTGAACATGATGCACTTTGTGGTGAGGACAATTACTTTATTCCTTAGATCTATGTTGTGTGATGGAGCTCTGTGTTGTGCAATGTAGCTCTGTTTTGTGTGATGTAGCTCTGTGTTGTGTGATGTAGCTCTATGTTGTGTGATGGAGCTCTGTGTTGTGTGATGTAGCTCTGTGTTGTGTGATGTAGCTCTGTGTTGTGTGATAGAGCTCTGTGTTGTGTAATGTAGCTCTATGTTGTGTGATGGAGCTCTGTGTTGTGTGATGGAGCTCTGTGTTGTGTGAAGTAGCTCTGTGTTGTGTGATGTAGCTCTGTGTTGTGTGCTGTAACTCTCTGTTGTGTGATGAAACTCTGTGTTGTGTAATGTATTTCTGTGTTGTGTGATGTAGCTCTGTGTTGTGTGATGGAGCGCTGTGTTGTGTGCTGTAACTCTCTGTTGTGTGATGAAGCTCTGTGTTGTGTAATGTATTTCTGTGTTGTGTGATGTAGCTCTGTGTTGTGTGATGGAGCTCTGTGTTGTGTAATGGAGCTCTGTGGTGTGTGATGGAGCTCTGTGTTGTGTGATGTAGCTCTGTGTTGTGTGATGTAGCTCTGTGTTGTGTAATGGAGCTCTATGTTGTGTGATGGAGCTCTGTGTTGTGTGATGTATTTCTGTGTTGTGTGATGGAGCTCTGTGTTGTGTGATGTAGCTCTGTGTTGTGTATGTAGCTCTATGTTGTGTGATGTAGCTCTATGTTGTGTGATGGAGCTCTGTGTTGTGTGATGGAGCTCTGTGTTGTGTGATGGAGCTTTGTGTTGTGTATGTAGCTCTATGTTGTGTGATGGAGCTCTGTGTTGTGTATGTAGCTCTGTGTTGTGTGATGGAGCTCTGTGTTGTGTGATGGAGCTCTGTGTTGGAGCTCTGTGTTGTGTGATGGAGCTCTGTGTTGAGTATGTAGCTCTGTGTTGTGTATGGAGCTCTATGTTGTGTGATGGAGCTCTGTGTTGTGTGATGTATTTCTGTGTTGTGTGATGGAGCTCTATGTTGTGTGATCTAGCTTTATGTTGTGTGATGAAGCTCTGTGTTGTGTGATGGAGCTCTATGTTGTGTGTTGTAGCTCTGTGTTGTGTGATGGAGCTCTGTGTTGTGTGATGGAGCTCTATGTTGTGTGATGTAGCTCTGTGTTGTGTAATGGAGCTCTGTGTTGTGTGATGTATTTCTGTGTTGTGTATGGAGCTCTATGTTGTGTGATGGAGCTCTGTGTTGTGTGATGTATTTCTGTGTTGTGTGATGGAGCTCTATGTTGTGTGATCTAGCTTTATGTTGTGTGATGAAGCTCTGTGTTGTGTGATGGAGCTCTATGTTGTGTGTTGTAGCTCTGTGTTGTGTGATGGAGCTCTGTGTTGTGTGATGGAGCTCTATGTTGTGTGATGTAGCTCTGTGTTGTGTAATGGAGCTCTGTGTTGTGTGATGTATTTCTGTGTTGTGTGATGGAGCTCTATGTTGTGTGATGTAGCTCTATGTTGTGTGATGAAGCTCTGTGTCATGTGATGGAGCTCTGTGTTGTGTGATGGAGCTCTGTGTTGTGTGATGGAGCTCTGTGTTGTATGATGGAGCTCTGTGTTGTGTGATGGAGCTCTGTGTTGTGTGATGTAGCTCTGTGTTGTGTAATGGAGCTCTGTGTTGTGTAATGGAGCTCTGTGTTGTGTGATGGAGCTCTGTGTTGTGTGATGTATTTCTGTGTTGTGTGATGGAGCTCTGTGTTGTGTGATGGAGCTCTGTGTTGGAGCTCTGTGTTGTGTGATGGAGCTCTGTGTTGTGTGATGGAGCTCTATGTTGTGTGATGGAGCTCTGTGTTGAGTATGTAGCTCTGTGTTGTGTATGGAGCTCTATGTTGTGTGATGGAGCGCTGTGTTGTGTGCTGTAACTCTCTGTTGTGTGATGAAGCTCTGTGTTGTGTAATGAATTTCTGTGTTGTGTGATGTAGCTCTGTGTTGTGTGATGGAGCTCTGTGTTGTGTAATGGAGCTCTGTGGTGTGTGATGGAGCTCTGTGTTGTGTAATGGAGCTCTGTGTTGTGTGATGTAGCTCTGTGTTGTGTAATGGAGTTCTATGTTGTGTGATGGAGCTCTGTGTTGTGTGATGTATTTCTGTGTTGTGTGATGGAGCTCTGTGTTGTGTGATGTAGCTCTATGTTGTGTGATGTAGCTCTATGTTGTGTGATGGAGCTCTGTGTTGTGTGATGGAGCTCTGTGTTGTGTGATGGAGCTTTGTGTTGTGTATGTAGCTCTATGTTGTGTGATGGAGCTCTGTGTTGTGTATGTAGCTCTGTGTTGTGTGATGGAGCTCTGTGTTGGAGCTCTGTGTTGTGTGATGGAGCTCTATGTTGTGTGATGGAGCTCTGTGTTGAGTATGTAGCTCTGTGTTGTGTATGGAGCTCTATGTTGTGTGATGGAGCTCTGTGTTGTGTGATGTATTTCTGTGTTGTGTGATGGAGCTCTATGTTGTGTGATCTAGCTTTATGTTGTGTGATGAAGCTCTGTGTTGTGTGATGGAGCTCTATGTTGTGTGTTGTAGCTCTGTGTTGTGTGATGGAGCTCTGTGTTGTGTGATGGAGCTCTATGTTGTGTGATGTAGCTCTGTGTTGTGTAATGGAGCTCTGTGTTGTGTGATGTATTTCTGTGTTGTGTATGGAGCTCTATGTTGTGTGATGGAGCTCTGTGTTGTGTGATGTATTTCTGTGTTGTGTGATGGAGCTCTATGTTGTGTGATCTAGCTTTATGTTGTGTGATGAAGCTCTGTGTTGTGTGATGGAGCTCTATGTTGTGTGTTGGAGCTCTGTGTTGTGTGATGGAGCTCTGTGTTGTGTGATGGAGCTCTATGTTGTGTGATGTAGCTCTGTGTTGTGTAATGGAGCTCTGTGTTGTGTGATGTATTTCTGTGTTGTGTGATGGAGCTCTATGTTGTGTGATGTAGCTCTATGTTGTGTGATGAAGCTCTGTGTCATGTGATGGAGCTCTGTGTTGTGTGATGGAGCTCTGTGTTGTGTGATGGAGCTCTGTGTTGTATGATGGAGCTCTGTGTTGTGTGATGGAGCTCTGTGTTGTGTGATGTAGCTCTGTGTTGTGTAATGGAGCTCTGTGTTGTGTAATGGAGCTCTGTGTTGTGTGATGGAGCTCTGTGTTGTGTGATGTATTTCTGTGTTGTGTGATGTAGCTCTGTGTTGTGTGATGGAGCTCTGTGTTGGAGCTCTGTGTTGTGTGATGGAGCTCTGTGTTGTGTGATGGAGCTCTATGTTGTGTGATGGAGCTCTGTGTTGAGTATGTAGCTCTGTGTTGTGTATGGAGCTCTATGTTGTGTGATGGAGCTCTGTGTTGTGTGATGTATTTCTGTGTTGTGTGATGGAGCTCTATGTTGTGTGATGTAGCTCTATGTTGTGTGATGAAGCTCTGTGTTGTGTGATGGAGCTCTATGTTGTGTGATGGAGCTCTGTGTTGTGTGATGGAGCTCTGTGTTATGTGATGGAGCTCTGTGTTATGTGATGGAGCTCTGTGTTGTGTGATGGAGCTCTGTGTTGTGTGATGGAGCTCTGTGTTGTGTGATGGAGCTCTGTGTTGTGTGATGGAGCTCTGTGTTGAGTGATGGAGCTCTGTGTTGTGTGATGGAGCTCTATGTTGTGTGATGGAGCTCTTTGTTGTTTGATGGAGCTCTGTGTTATGTAATATTGTAGCACCAGGGTTCTGGAGGAACGTTGTCTCATTTCACTGTGTACTGCATCAGATTTATATGGTTGAAATTACAATAAAAGCTCTTGACTTGTAGACTTGAGGTCATCTGATGCAGCACTTATTACTCGACTACTACAAATATCTCTTACAGAACATAGAGGTGTGTTTGGGGTCAATGTCCTGTTGGAAAACAAATGAAAGCCCAATTAAGGGTAAACCAGTTAGGATGGCATATTGCTACAAAATTCTGTGGTGGCCATGCTGGTTAAATGTGTGCTCAACTTACACCAAATCACCAGCAGAGGTAGCTCTTAGTCTTCCTTTCCTGGGATAGTCCTCATGAGATCCTGTTTCATCATAGCATTTAATGGTTTTGGAGACTGCATTTGGGGATACATTTAAAGTTGTTGAGATGTTTGGGATTGACTGAACTTCTTTTCTTAAAGCTTTTCTCTTTCTTTAACTGAGTGTTTCTTGCCATAATCTGGATTTGTACAGAAGTTGTAGCAGCACTAATAGTGATATTGACTCTGTACTCACACTTTCCTCTCCACAACACAACTGATGTTCTAAAGCACATTAAGAAGGTAAGAAATGTCACAAATGAACTCTTGATAAGACGCACCTGTGACCTGAAACCCATTCCAGGTGACACCTCATGAATCTGATGAAAACATTCCATGAGTTTGTAAAGCAGCATCAAAGGTAAATGGAACAACTCTGGACAATCTAAAATACATTCTGGTTCTTTAACATATTTTTGTTTACTACAGAATTCCAGATGTTTTCTTTTATACTTTGAATTCTTCAGTATTAATGTACAATGTAGAAAATAATCAAAATAAAGAAGAATATACAGTGAGGAAAATAAGTATTTGAACACCCTGCTATTTTGCAAGTTCTCCCACTTCGAAATCATGGAGGGTCTGAAATTGTCATCGTAGGTGCATGTCCACTGTGAGAGACATAATCTAAAAAAAAAAATCCAGAAATCACAATATATGATTTTTTTTTAACTATTTATTTGTATGATACAGCTGCAAATAAGTATTTGAACACCTGAGAAAGTCGATGTTAATATTTGGTACAGGAGCCTTTGTTTGCAATTACAGAGGTCAAACGTTTCCTGTAGTTTTTCACCAGGTTTGCACACACTGCAGGAGGGATTTTGGCCCACTTCTCCACACAGATCTTCTCTAGATCAGTCAGGTTTCTGGCCTGTCGCTGAGAAACACGGAGTTTGAGCTCCCTCCAAAGATTCTCTATTGGGTTTAGGTCTGGAGACTGACTAGGCCATGCCAGAACCTTGATATGCTTCTTACAGAGCCACTCCTTGGTTATCCTGGCTGTGTGCTTCGGGTCATTGTCATGTTGGAAGACCCAGCCTCGACCCATTTCAATGCTCTAACTGAGGGAAGGAGGTTGTTCCCCAAAATCTCGCAATTCATGGCCCCGGTCATCCTCTCCTTAATACAGTGCAGTCGCCCTTTCCCATGTGCAGAAAAACACCCCCAAAGCATGATGCAACCACCCCCATGCTTCACAGTAGGGATGGTGTTCTTGGGATGGTACTCATCATTCTTCTTCCTCCAAACACGTTTAGTGGAATTATGACCCAAAAGTTCTATTTTGGTCTCATCTGACCACATGACTTTCTCCCATGACTCCTCTGGGTCATCCAAATGGTCATTGGCAAACTTAAGACGTGCCTGGACATGTGCTGGTTTAAGCAGGGGAACCTTCCATGCCATGCATGATTTCAAACCATGACGTCTTAGTGTATTACCAACAGTTACCTTGGAAACGGTGGTCCCAGCTCATTTCAGGTCATTGACCAGCTCCTCCCGTGTAGTTCTGGGCTGATTTCTCACCTTCCTTAGGATCACTGAGACCCCACGAGGTGAGATCTTGCATGGAGCCCCAGTCCGAGGGAGATTGACAGTCATGTTTAGCTTCTTCCATTTTCTAATGATTGCTCCAACAGTGGACCTTTTTTCACCAAGCTGCTTGGCAATTTCCCCGTAGCCCTTTCCAGCCTTGTGGAGGTGTACAATTTTGTCTCTAGTGTCTTTGGACAGCTCTTTGGTCTTGGCCATGTTAGTAGTTGGATTCTTACTGATTGTATGGGGTGGACAGGTGTCTTTATGCAGCTAACGACCTCAAACAGGTGCATCTAATTTAGGATAATAAATGTAGTGGAGGTGGAGATTTTAAAGGCAGACTAACAGGTCTTTGAGGGTCAGAATTCTAGCTGATAGACAGGTGTTCAAATACTTATTTGCAGCTGTATCATACAAATAAATAGTTTAAAAATCATACATTGTGATTTCTGGATTTTTTTTTTAAAATTATGTCTCTCACAGTGGACATGCACCTACGATGACCATTTCAGACCCCTCCATGATTTCTAAGTGGGAGAACCTGCAAAATAGCAACGTGTTCAAATACTTATTTTACTCACTGTATGTCCAAACTAGTGACTGGTACGTTACTACTGATCAGAAGGTTATTAGACTAAACCCCAGCTGCCACTGCTGGGCCCCTAAACAAGGCCCCTAACCCTCACCCTCACTGTCTGTGTGTGTGTGTTTGTGTGCTTCAGAGAGCCGCAGTGAGAAGGCCAAGAGAAAACTATTCCGTCATTACACTGTGGGAACCTATGATGGTCTAGAGATCCCCAGGTAAGATCTAAACATACATCGTTGCTCCTTCATTGCTGTGACCAGCTTGTATATTATTGGCTATTTAATGGTCACATAAGAACTAATAAGAGTTAATGGATGACAGCACCATAATGTTTACACTTTTCTTCATCCAGGCAGCAGAATATCACTGACTGGTAGGTTTCCATGACAACCAGTATAATATTACTTATTACATGGGTAGAAAGTGCAGTCATTTCTGTGGAGCATCATGGAGATGTACCTAAGTTGGTCCTGAAGTTATGTCTGGACATGTTGTTTGGTTGTTTGTAAACACTGTCGAATTTGTAAGTGTGATTTGTTCAGTAAGCTTCAGCATGTTATTGTAGAACAGCTCCCCTCTGTGTTTAAGTTGCACACTGCAATGTGTACCTTGAACATTTAAACACACAGGAAATTAACTCTATATTAACAACAATGTGTGTGATAGAGAAGTGTGTGTGTGTGTGTGTGTGTGTGTGTGTGTGTGAGTAGCTCTCTAATTTATTCATGAAACTCACAGTGAGATCCGTTTCTATGACGATAACTCTCCCAGTGCTCACAAAGTGATAAAACCTGATTTCACTTTTGTTTATCCATCAGTCTGAGCATCTAACCACACACAAGAGTGTGTGTGCGTGTGTGTGTGTGTGTGTGCGTGTGTGTGTGTGTGTGTGTGTGTGTGTGTGTGTGCGCGTGTGTGTGTGTGTGTGTGCTAATAAGCTGCACACCTGTCTGGATTCTTTTTTGCAGAATCATAACACAAATGCCGTGCCAGACAGGAATGAATATGTAAGATATTTGCATGTGTGTGTGTGTGTGTGTGTGTGTGTGTGTGTGAGCGTGTGAAAGTGAAAGAGTGCATCCAAGAAATATGAGTCAGTCTTGATTAACCTTTTCTCTGTGGGTGTGAGATTTGGTTCGTGTGCGTGTGTGTGTGTGTGTGCGTGTACATTAAATGACTATAAACACAAGCACCCCCACACACCCACACACACACACACACACACACAATCTTTTTCCTCAGTTTCGTGATTTCTTTTTCTTTCTTCCCATTATTCTCTCTCTCTCTAACTCTCCTTTCACTTAATGTTTTCCTCCCACCCTTTTTCTCATTTACTCCCTGTCGCAGTGTCTGAATTCTCTCTCTCACACACATTGTGATCGGTCAGGGGGAGGAGAAGAAGAAGAGAAAGGGGAGGGGGAGGATTGGCGATGGGGGGATACGGAGAGAGAGATCTATCTCTCCCTCTCTCCCTCTCCTCCTCCTGGCCTTCAGTCGGCCCGAGAAACCGCAGCGTTTGGTTCATTTACAGGTACACACCAGTTTCTTCCTCCATCTCTGCAGCAGAGAGAGAGAGAACGAGAGAGAGAGAGAGAGAACGAGGGAGTGGGAGAGACAGAGGGAGAGAACAGAGAGTGAGAGAGAAGGAAAGAAGCAGAGAAGCCGGGAGGGAGAGATGAATGCATGCTTGTAAGACATTATGGATTGTTTGAATGACAAAAGCTACATGTTTGTGTGTTTGTGTGTGTGTTACTGTTTGTGCGTAAATTCCTCTGTATTTTTTATGTCATTTTTATATCATATCTATCTGTGTGTCTGTGTGTGTGTGTGTGTGTGTGTGTGTGTGTGTGTGTGTGTTTGTGTGTGAGACTCGGCTAAATACATTGTTACATTAGATTTGAGGCAATTGGGTTAATGGTTGTCATTTACAGTAGACTGTGTGTGTGTGTGTGTGTGTGTGTGTGTGTGTGTGTGTGTGTGTGTGTGTGTGTGTGTGTATTGTTGTTCACCTGCAGCTCTGTATTATATCTGGTTGTTTGCTTGTATTCTGATTTAAATCTAGTCAGTAATGGAGGATCCTCTGGATTATTTCCTGCCTGTAACTGGAACATAAGTAAGAAATGTTCTGGATGTTGTTACGCTGTAGTTTTGGTTCTGTGTCTGTTCAGTTGTTGTGCCTTTAATAGAATAGTAATGTAATACTTCCTTTCATTATCCTGTACCTCTGGAATATTATTAACCTGTAGCTCTGCTCTAGTGTAACCTGCACCTCTGGAATGCCCTTATTTATTAAAAGTTCATTATTTACCCTGTTTTTCTGAATGTTGTAACCTGTAGCTTTTGGAATTTTGCTAACGTTTATTGCTGGAATTTCATTAACCCATAGTTTGGGTCACAGTGTTTGTAGAGTCTAGTGATGTTCGTAGAGTTGTAGTTTTGTTTGGAGGGTCACAGCTGTGTTTTCCAGGTTTCCGTGTTGTTTGCGGGGATCAATGTGTTGATTAGAAGGTCGTGGCACTGTGGTCTCATAGTGTTGGTTAGAAGGTGATCTCTTACAACCCCAATACTACAAAGGGTGGACTGCTGTGGAAAATGTAAAAAGCAGAATGCAATAATTTGCTTTTATTTCATAAAGCAAAATTGTACTCAAAATAGAACACATTAAACATATCAAATGTCTTTGAAAAAAAATTAAACAAACAAATCATTGTCTGTGAACACAGTTTGCATGTCATCCACAAATGCAGGTTAAATCTCTATCATGCAAAGAAAATGGTACCATCAGAAAAAAAAATAGCACCATCCTCTGTGGGCCAAAGCTCATTTATAATGTAATGAGGCAAAGTAAAAAACTGTTCTGTGGTCAGAGGAATTAACATTTTTATTTCTTTTTGAAAACTACGTACACCAGTTTCTCCGGACTAAAGAGGAGAGGGACTATCTGGCTTGTTATCAGTGCTCAGCTTTAAAAAGTTGCATTTCTGATGGTATGGTGGTGCATTAGTGCCTGTGGAATGGGCAGCTTACATATCTGGAAAGGATCCTTTAATGCTGAATGCTATTTACAGGCTTTAGAGCAACAAATGCTTTCATCCAGAAAACATATTTTTCAGAAAAGGTCTATATTTGATGCTACACAGTGATAAACATGACTCTGTCTCATTGTGGCTATCAAATTCATAATGACCTTTTTTTCCCCCTTTAAATGGTACTTTCCTTAGTTTAGACATTTGATATTGTGTTGTTTGTGGGGTCACAGTGTCATTTGAAGGGTTAATGTGTTGTTTTAAGGGTCACGGTGTTGTTCGAAAGGACACAGTATTGTTTGGGGGGAGGGGTTGCAATGTTGTTTAAATGGTCATGCTTATTCTAACTTCCAACTCGTAAGATTTTAACTTGTTTTTTGACCAGAACCTGTTCTTACCCTTCACCTGCTCAGGTGTATAAATTAGATGCATGTACTTCACTCTAGATAGAGATGTCTCATGTAAATATCTGAAATATATGAACAGCAGTAGACAGCAGGAACAGTAATCTAGTCAACACTGTGATTGGATCACACAAAACTGAGTGATGTGTACAAACTTGTCCTGGCTCTCAGTTCATACTGTTACACCCCAATGTTTTCCATCACAGCATGGGATTTTACTTCTATTATACAACAGCGCAACTGTTCCAATGACTCGTTTTTTTCTGTCTTAGTTTGCTTATATTTAATGCTTAGGAAATGTGTGTTCCTGTTGTCACTTACATTATAACAGCTATGAACAGTCTCTCTTCATTTTCTGCTAAATTGCAGTTATCATGTTACCATGGAAACTGCAAAGAAGTGTAAATTCTGTCCTGAAAATGAGGGAAATCTGAACGTTTTACCTTTGACTGATACAAAGTGCTGACACTGGAGACTCCTTCTATACAATGTAAAATAAAGATTGTGCAAAAATCATTCACTATTTCAGTGATTTGATGTGATTGTATTTTGTTTTTAAGCGTTTTTATGGTTTTGGTGTTTTGCTGAGTTAACCTGCTCCCTCTGAGTCTGAGTCTGAGTGTGTATTCTAATGTGACCCTGAGGCAGATCACAGTGCGGTTTACATCGCCTCTTTCAAGTTTTATTCTTGTTTTGAGTTTTACAAAAAGCCTCTCGACTTCAAATGAAACAAGCCGAGCGATTAAATTAGGAATTAAGTTACCAGGCTGAGTGCTGAATCAAGTCAAGTCAAGAAACTTTTCTTGTCATTTCAACCATTTATACTGTAGCTGATGCAGTACACAGTGACACGAGACAACGTTTCTCCATACACAACATAGAGCTCCAACACACAACATAGAGCTCCAACACACAACATAGAGCTCCAACACACAACATAGAGCTCCAACACACAACATAGAGCTACATCACACAACACAAAGCTACAACACACAACACAAAGCTACAACACACAACACAAAGCTACAACACACAACATAGAGCTACAACACACAACACAGAGCTACAACACACAACACAGAGCTACAACACACAACACAGAGCTACAACACAAAACATAGTCACATCACACAACACAGAGCACCATCTCACAACACAGAGCTCAATCACACAACAGAGCTACAACACAAAAGATAGAGTTACATCACACAACATAGAGCTACATCACACAACACAGGGCACCATGCACAACATAGAGCTTCATCACACAACGCAGAGCTTCATCACACAACACAGAACTACATCACACAACACAGAGCTACATCACACAACATAGAGCTCAATCACACAAAACAGAGCTCCATCACACAACACAGAGCTACAACACACAGCATAGAGCTACAACACACAACACACAGCTACATACACAACACTGAGCTTCAACACAGAGCACCATCGCACAACACAGAGTTACATCAAACAACATAGAGCTACATCACACAACAGAGCTACAACACACAACACAGAGCTACAACACACAGAATAGAGTTACATCACACAACACAGAGCTCCATCACACAGCATAGAGGTCCATCACACAACACTGAGCTCCATTACACAACACTGAGCTCCATTACACAACACAGAACTTCATCACACAACACAGAGCTCCATCAAGCAACACAGAGCTTCATCACTCAACATAGAGCTCCATCAAGCAACACAGAGCTCCATCACACAACACAGTGCTCAATCACACAACAGAGCTACAACACACAGCATAGATTAACATCACAGAACACAGAGCTACAACACAAAAGTTAGAGTTACATCACATAACATAGAGCTACATCAAGTCAAGTCAAGAAGCTTTTATTGTCATTTCAACCATATATAGCTGATGCAGTACACAGTGAAATGAAACAACATTCCTCCTGAACCCAGGTGCTACATAAAACAACATAAAACAACTGTCACAGAACAGAAGAACACAGGGCCAGGAACTAAGATCCTCGGCACATAAAGTGGCGTTACACAACACAGAGCTCAATCACACAAATATAGAGCTTCATCACACAACACAGAGCTACATACACAACACAGTGCTACAACACACAGCATAGAGTTACATCACACAACACAGAGCACCATCGCACAATACAGAGCTACAACACACAGAATAGAGTTACATCACACGGCACAGAGCTACAACACAAAATATAGAGTTACATCACACAACATAGAGCTACATCACACAACACAGAACTCCATCACACAACACAGGGCACCATCGCACAACATAGAGCTTCATCACACAACACAGAGCACCATCACACAACACAGAGCTCCATCACACAACACAGAGCTCCATCACACAACACAGAGCTCCATACACACAACATAGTGCTACATCACACAACTTAGAGCAACAGTGGGGTGTGTGTTAGGTGTGTGTGAAAAGTGCTAAAAGTGCTTTTTATTGTTAAAATTAGAAATATGATGTTGTTACAGGATGCAGAAAAACTAGTAGATGCTTTTGTAACATCTAGATTAGACTACTGTAACGCTTTACTGTCTGGGTGTTGAAGTAAGTGCAGAAATAAGCTTCAGTTAGTTCAGAATGCAGCAGCAAGGGTCCTCACTAGATCTAGATAATATAAGTACATCAGCCTTTTTTAATCATCTACACTGCTCCCAATTCCATCTCACACTGATTATAAAATACTACTACTGACGTATAAAGCACTTAACGCTCTTACGCCGCAGTATCTGAGTGAACTTCTGTACCAGGATGATCCTCCACGCCTACTTAGATCAAAAGGTGCAGGCTATTTGTTGGTACCTCAAATAATGAAGACTCCAGCAGGGGGCAGATGTTTCTCTTATAAACCCCACAGTTATGGAACAGCCTTCCAGTGTTCCATAACCAGTGTTTGGAACTCAGACACAGTCTCAGTGTTCAAGTCGAGGCTGAACACATATTTATTTATTGGAGTCTTTAGTCAGTAGGTGTTTGTGAGGTAAAGGAGCAGATCTGGAGGGAGCATGGATATGGAGTGTTTGGTGAACTGGGATATTTGGATGTTGTCGTCTCCTCACTCTCACACGTTCACTCAGGTTTGTTGACGGTGGTGTGGTGGGTCGTCTCTTATCCCAGAGATCCTCATGTCTGTGTTTCCTTCTGCTTCTCCCTTTTAGTTCTGCTGCCAGAGTGAATCTTACCAGAGTCCCAACTGCACAGTGACATTAACTTTTATACAACAATCAGGAGACTTAATAATCCATATCCTTCTCTTCCTGTCACCCGCTCTCTCTCTCTCTCTCGCTCTCTCTCTCTCTCTCATCCTTCTTCTCTCTCTCTCGCTCTCTCACTCTCTCTCTCTTGGTCGAGTTAAACATGCTCCTGAGGTTCCACTAATCACAGTTCCTGCCCCTCCCCCCTCCGTGGATCTTCCTACTATGTCCTGGTCTGCCTCTGGATAGTGTTCTCTTCGATTGGAGGCGACTCTGTGCAGCTTGGGACGGTTTCTCATCAACGCCTTGGGTGGTTCCATGGAATTCCGGGAGCTTTGAGGATGGATTTGGACTACACTGACTCAGGACTACAGTTTGCTTCTGATCATCATCATGTACCCCACAACATTGTATATCTGTAATAAATGGACATTTGGTGCAACCCAGATGAGGATGAGGTTCCCTCTTGAGTCTGGTTCCTCTCAAGGTTCCTTCCTTCTGCATCTAGAGGAGTTTTTCCTTCACCACAGGCTTGTTCAACAGGGACAAACGTACTTATAAAGAACATATTCACTTTTTATCACCACATTATCTGTGTAAAGCTGCTTTGAGACAATGTTCATTGTTAAAAGTGCAATACAAATAAAAATGAATTGAATTCATGTCTTTGTGAGGGGTGTGTGCTATGGGCAGAGTGAACAACAGTGGGCTGAGCACACAGCCCTGAGGGGCCCCAGTGCTCACTGTGGTGGTACGCAATACTGCATAGTGTCCAGTGAGGGTGGAAGCTGGCTCTTGATGTGAGCTGTAGCTTGTTCACTGTTGCCTCCATGTTGTTCTGCACCTCAAACTGAGTGTAGAAGTCGTTCTATGCATCAGAAGTGTTTGGTGAGCTTCGGTACATTTGTGCCCATGGAGCACCTCTGACGCAGTCCTGTAATGATGAAACAAGATGTTTATATGAAAAGCAAAGAGTTAGAGTAGCTGGGGAGGAGACTGGAATGTCTGAAACATTCACACGACTGAGATTACACTATAATTACACTTTAATTAAATCAAACACACATTGGTCTTCCCCTGGGGTTCAGAACCTCTCATTTGTTTTAGCACAGGTATGAGTGGAAATCTTCTGGGTTCCCTATTGGTCTAGTGGTTAGGATTCGGCGCTCTTACCGCTGCGGCCCGGGTTCGATTCCCGTTCAGGGAACCCATCCATTAAGGGTAAGGGTGCACTCTTAGTGCCGTTCCCAAGCCCAGATAAATGGGGAGGGTTGCGTTAGGAAGGGCATCCAGCGTAAAACGTGTCAAATCGAACATGCGGATGACGAAAACAGATGATCCGCTGTGGCGACCCCTAATGGGAAAAGTCGAAAGAAAGTTTTATGAGTGGAAATCTTCTCTGAAACAGAGGAACATAATATGCAGCACTGAAAACTGACAGGAGCTACAGAAGCATGAGGTGAACTCTGATTGGACACCAAGCAATTAATGACAGAGCATTGAGTTTAGAGAACTCTTGTAGTGCATCTTCATCCACACTGTGTATCATGTGTCAGCTTTGTAAAGTTGTAAAATATGACTGTAGTGAATGAGGAGGAACTTTGACATTGGCAGTATTTTATGAATTAAAGCTTTTATGAAATATAAAGCAGAAGGCAATAAAAAACATAAAATGTTTAAACTGAGGAAATACAAGGTCATTTTGAATTTGATGGCTGCAACAGGTCTCAAAACCCTTGGGAAATGTTTCCCATTGTGTAGGATCCCCCTTTTTTTATGTGAGCTTCAGAGACCAGTTACTGGAGTTTTGGAAGAGGAATAAACGCTTTTATTTGATGACAGGTCTGGTCTGGTACATGCTGTTGTAATAGATGCAGTACATCCATTTCAGCATTGGTGTTTTTCCAGATGTACAATCTGCCCATTCTATAGTCACTAATGCACCTTGTAAAATGTTTCTGAACCCATGCAGTGATTTTTATTACAGAATCATGACTGTTTTAAATTCAATTCATTTGAATTAATGTTTATTTGTACTGCGCTTTTAACAATGAACATACACAGATTACACAGAATACACTTTACACAGAATAATTTCTTTGAAACTTTTGATGAGATATTTAAAGTATTCACAATTTGATTTTGAACATTATTATGAAATTGTTCCACAGTTTGTAGACACAGTCTTTCACAGAGCTCTGCCCATCTTTACTTCTGAGAGACTCTGCCTTTTTAAGATACAGTATTTATACCCCAATCATTTCACTGACCTGCTGTCAATTAACCTCGTTAGTTACACAATGTTTCTCAGACTTTTGTTGCCCATAATTTTTTTTAGACGTGTTGCACCATAACATTTTTACATAACTAGGGACAGTTTTACAATTATAAAGAAACAAACTTATTCAATTCAGGTTTATTTGTATTGCACTTTTAACAATAAACATTGTCTCATTGTCTGATAAAAAATATAGTTTGTTCTTTATAAGTGTAAGTTTGTCCCTGATGAACAAGCCATGGGCGACTGTGGTGAAGGAAAAACTCTCTGAGATGCAGAAGGAAGAAACCTTGAGAGAAACCAGAATCAAGAGGGAACCTCATCCTCATCTGGGTGCCACCGAATGTCCATTTATTACAGATAAACGATGGTGAGGTGCAGTGATGGAGATCAGAGCAAACTGTTGTCCTGAGTCAGTGTAGCAGACTGTTGATATTAACTACAGTCCAAATCCATCCTCAAAACCTGACTCCGGTTCTGACTCCGGAATTTTATGGAACCACCCAAGGCATTGATGAGAAACATCTCAAGCCTCCAAATGAAGAGAACACTTGACCGAGAGAGAGAGAGAGAGAGAGAGAGAGAGAGAAAGAGAAGGATATGGATTATTAAGTCTCCTTATTGTTGTATGAAAGTTAATGTCACTGTGCAGTTTGGACTCTGGTAAGATTCACTCTGGCAGCAGAACTAAAAGGGAGAAGCAGAAGGTAATACAGACATGAGGATCTCTGGGATGAGAGACGACCCACCACACCACCATCAACAAACCCGAGTAAACGTGTGAGAGTGAGGAGATGACAGCATCCAAATATCCCAGTTCACCAAACACTCCATATCCATGATCCCTCCAGATCTGCTCCTTTACCTCACAAACACCTACTGACTAAAGACTCCACTAAATAAATGTGTTCAGCCTCGACTTGAACACTGAGACTGTGTCTGAGTCCCGGACACTGATTGGAAGGTTGTTCCAGAACTGTGGGGTTTATAAGAGAAACATCTGCCCCCTGCTGGAGTCTTTATTATTTGAGGTACCAACAAATAGCCTGCACCTTTTGATCTAAGTAGGCATGGAGTATCATACTGGTACAGAAGTTCACTCAGATACTGCGGCGTGAGAGCGTTAAGTGCTTTATACGTCAGTAGTAGTATTTTATAATCAGTGTGAGATTCAACGTATACATTTATTACTGTATACGTTGAATCTCACACTGATTATAAAATACTACTACTGACGTATAAAGCACTTAACGCTCTAACGCCGCAGTATCTGAGTGAA
>JBCEWE010000349.1:140000-172500 GCA_039877035.1 Silurus lanzhouensis | reverse complement strand
AATGATGAAGGTAGTCATGGTAACACGGAATCCAGAGATTGAGGAGGTGCCTAAGAAAAAAGGTCAGGGGTCAAAAGTCTGAGGTCACTCTCTAAAACCTGGTTCACTTTAACATGTGATGGCTTTCACTACCGTGATTATAAAACTTTATTTCCTTTTTCAGCTCCACAGCAGCAAACAAAGAGGTTAACTCCACCCGCCATTACGCTGCGCTCCAAGTCCATGACCTCTGAGCTGGAGGAGATGGGTATACACAAACCCACACACACACACACACACACACACACACACACACACACACACTCACACACACACTCACACACACACACACAGGCTGCTAAAATCCTGATTATTATGCTTCTTCAAACTGGTTTTTCTTCTTCTGTTTCTACTGTCTCTAGCAGCTCATTGAACTGTTTGTTATTCATACTGTTATAAAGTGTGTTATAGTGTTATGATGCCACTGTTTTTTCCCTCCTGCCACTCTGACTGGATCCTCAGTGGAAAAAGGTGTGTGTGTGTGTGTGTGTGTGTGTGTGTGTGTGTGTGTGTGTGTGTGTGAGTGTGTGTGTGTGTGTGTGTGTGTGTGTGTGTGTGTGTGTCTGCCTGTGTGTGTTACCATTACTTTTCAGTACTATTTTGCTTTTGTGTCAGATAGAATTGTGTGTAAATGTTAGTATAGACAACTGGTCTGAGTTAGGGTTCGGGTAACTACTACATTTTTACATTTTGTAAAAACAAAACCACTGGAATTTTTTACTGTTTGGATTGTGCTGGTTAGGGTTGTGTTAGTTAGGGTTATAATTGTGTTGGTTAGGGTTAAGGTTAGGGTTGTGTTAGTTAGGGTTATAAATGTGTTGGTTAGGGTTAAGGTTAGGGTTGTGTTAGTTAGGGTTATACTTGTGTTGGTTAGGGTTGGGGTTAAGGTTAGGGTTAGGGTTGTGTTGGTTAGGGGTACTGTTGTATTGGTTAGGGTTAGGATTGTGTTGGTTGGGGTTATAATTGTGTTGGTTAGGGTTAAGGTTAGGGTTGTGTTGGTTAGGGTTATAATTGTGTTGGTTAGGGTTAAGGTTAGTGTTGTGTTAGTTAGGGTTATAATTGTGCTGGTTAGGGTTGGGGTTAAGGTTAGGGTTAAGGTTGTATTGGTTAGGGTTAGGGTTGTGTTGGTTAGGGTCAAGGTTGTGTTGGTTAGGGTTAGGGTGGTGTTGGTTAGGGTTAGGGTGGTGTTGGTTAGGGTTAAGGTTGTGTTGGTTAGGGCTAGGGTTAGGGTTGTGGTGATTAGGGTTAGGGTTGTGTTGGTTAGGGTTATAATTGTGTTGGTTAGGGTGATTAGGGTTAGGGTTGTGTTGGTTAAGGTTAGGGTTGTGGTGATTGGGGATAGGATTGTGTTGATTAGGGTTAGGGTTGCGGTTGTGTTGGTTAGGGTTAGGATTGGGTTGGTTGGGGTTAGGGTTAGGTTTATGGTTGTGTTGGTTACGGTTAAGGTTGTGGTGATTAGGGTTAGGATTGTGTTGGTTAGGGTTATTGTTGTGTTGGTTAGGGTTAAGGTTGTGTTGGTTAGGGCTAGGGTTAGGGTTGTGGTGATTAGGGTTAGGGTTAGGATTGTGTTGGTTAGGGTGATTAGGGTTAGGGTTGTGTTGGTTATGGTTAGGGTTGTGGTGATTAGGGTTAGGATTGTGTTGGTTAGGGTGGTTAGGGCTAGGGTTGTCTTGGTAATGGTCAAAGTTGTGTTGGTTAGGATAAAGGTTAGGATTGTGGTGGTTAGGGCTAGGGTTGTGTTGGTAATGGTTAAAGTTGTGTTGGTTAGGATAAAGGTTAGGATTGTGGTGATTAGGGTTAGGGTTGTGTTGGTTATAGTTAGGGTGAGGGTTAGGATTGTGTTGGTTAGGGTGATTAGGGTTAGGCTAAGGGTTGTGTTGGTTAGGATTAGAGTTGTGTTAGTTAGGGTTAGAGTTGTGTTGGTTAGGGTTAAGGTTGTGTTAGTTAGGGTTAGAGTTGTGTTGGTTAGGGTGATTAGGGTTAGGGTTAAGGTTGTGTTGGTTAGGATTAAGTTTAGGATTGTGGTGATTAGGGTAAGGGTTGTGTTGGTTAGGGTTAAGGTTGGGGCTGTGGGGATTAGTGTTAGGATTGTGCTGTTAGGGTTAGGATTGTGTTGGTTAGGGTTATAATTGTGTTGGTTAGGGTTAAGGTTAGGGTTGTGTTGGTTAGGGTTAGGATTGTGTTGGTTAGGGTTATGTTGGTTATGGTCAGGATTGTGTTGGTTAGGGTTAGGGTTAGGATTGTGTTGGTTAGGGTTATAATTGAGTTGGTTAGGGTTAGGGTTAGGGCTGTGGTTATTAGGGTTAGGCTTGTGTTGGTTAGGGTTATAATTGTGTGGTTAGGGTTAGGGTTAGGATTGTGTTGGTTAGGGTTATAATTGTGTTGGTTATGGTTAAGGTAAGGGCTGTGGTGATTAAGGTTAGGGTTGTGTTGGTTAGGGTTATGGTTGTGTTGGTTAGGGTTAAGGATGTGGTGATTAGGGTTAAGGTTAGGATTGTGTTGGTTAGGGTGATTAGGGTTATGATTGTGTTGTTTATGGTTAGGGCTGTGCTGATTAAGGTTAGGGTTGTGTTGGTTAGGGTTATGGTTGTGTTGGTTATGGTTAAGGATGTGGTGATTAGGGTTAAGGTTAGGGCTGTGGTAATTAGGGTTAAGGTTGTGGTGATTAGGGTTAAGGTTGTGGTGGTTAGGGTTAAGGTTAGGGCTGTGGTGATTAGGGTTAGGGTTTTGTTGGTTAGGGTTAAGGTTGTGGTGATTAGGGTTAAGGTTAGGGCTTTGGTGATTGGGGTTACTGTTGTGTTGGTTAGGGTTAAGGTTGTGGTGATTAGGGTTAAGGTTAGGTCTGTGGTGATTAAGGTTAGGGTTGTGTTGGTTAGGGTTATGGTTGTGTTGGTTAGGGTTAAGGTTGTGGTGATTAGGGTTAAGGTTAGGGCTGTGGTGATTAAGGTTAGGGTTGTGTTGGTTAGGGTTATGGTTGTGTTGGTTAGGGTTAAGGTTGTGGTTATTAGGGTTAAGGTTAGGGCTGTGGTGATTAAAGTTAGTGCTGTGGTGATTAAGGTTAGGGTTGTGTAGGTTAGGGTTAAGGTTGTGGTGATTAGGGTTAAGGTTAGGGCTGTGGTGATTAAGGTTAGGGTTGTGTTGGTTAGGGTTATGGTTGTGTTGGTTAGGGTTAAGGTTGTGGTGATTAGGGTTAAGGTTAGGGCTGTGGTGATTAAGGTTAGGGCTGTGGTGATTAGGGTTAGAGCTGTGGTGATTAAGGTTAGGGCTGTGGTGATTAAGGTTAGGGTTGTGTTGGTTAGGGTTAAGGTTGTGGTGATTAGGGTTAAGGTTAGGGCTGTCGTGATTAAGGTCAGGGCTGTGGTGATTAAGGTTAGGGTTGTGTTGGTTAGGGTTAAGGATGTGGTGATTAGGGTTAAGGTTAGGATTGTGTTGGTTAGGGTGATTAGGGTTATGATTGTGTTGTTTATGGTTAGGGCTGTGCTGATTAAGGTTAGGGTTGTGTTGGTTAGGGTTATGGTTGTGTTGGTTATGGTTAAGGATGTGGTGATTAGGGTTAAGGTTAGGGCTGTGGTAATTAGGGTTAAGGTTGTGGTGATTAGGGTTAAGGTTGTGGTGATTAGGGTTAAGGTTAGGGCTGTGGTGATTAGGGTTAGGGTTTTGTTGGTTAGGGTTAAGGTTGTGGTGATTAGGGTTAAGGTTAGTGCTTTGGTGATTGGGGTTACTGTTGTGTTGGTTAGGGTTAAGGTTGTGGTGATTAGGGTTAAGGTTAGGTCTGTGGTGATTAAGGTTAGGGTTGTGTTGGTTAGGGTTATGGTTGTGTTGGTTAGGGTTAAGGTTGTGGTGATTAGGGTTAAGGTTAGGGCTGTGGTGATTAAGGTTAGGGTTGTGTTGGTTAGGGTTATGGTTGTGTTGGTTAGGGTTAAGGTTGTGGTTATTAGGGTTAAGGTTAGGGCTGTGGTGATTAAAGTTAGTGCTGTGGTGATTAAGGTTAGGGTTGTGTAGGTTAGGGTTAAGGTTGTGGTGATTAGGGTTAAGGTTAGGGCTGTGGTGATTAAGGTTAGGGTTGTGTTGGTTAGGGTTATGGTTGTGTTGGTTAGGGTTAAGGTTGTGGTGATTAGGGTTAAGGTTAGGGCTGTGGTGATTAAGGTTAGGGCTGTGGTGATTAGGGTTAGAGCTGTGGTGATTAAGGTTAGGGCTGTGGTGATTAAGGTTAGGGTTGTGTTGGTTAGGGTTAAGGTTGTGGTGATTAGGGTTAAGGTTAGGGCTGTCGTGATTAAGGTCAGGGCTGTGGTGATTAAGGTTAGGGTTGTGTTGGTTAGGGTTAAGGTTGTGGTGATTAGGGTTAAGGTTAGGGCTGTGGTGATTAAGGTTAGGGTCGTGTTGGTTAGGGTTAAGGTTAGGGCTGTGGTGATTAAGGTTAGGGCTGTGGTGATTAGGGTTATGGTTGTGTTGGTTAGGGTTATGGTTGTGTTGTTTAGGGTTAAGGTTGTGGTTATTAGGGTTAAGGTTAGGGCTGTGGTGATTAAGGTTAGGGTTGTGTTGGTTAGGGTTATGGTTGTGTTGGTTAGGGTTAAGGTTTTGGTGATTAGGGTTAAGGTTAGGGCTGTGGTGATTAAGATTAGGGTTGTGTTGGTTAGGGTTATGATTGTGTTGGTTAGGGTTAAGGTTGTGGTGATTAGGGTTAAGGTTAGGGCTGTGGTTATTAAGGTTAGGGCTGTGGTGATTAAGGTTATGGTTGTGTTGGTTAGGGTTATGGTTGTGTTGGTTAGGGTTAAGGTTGTGGTGATTAGGGTTAAGGTTAGGGCTGTGGTGATTAAGGTTATGGTTGTGTTGGGTAGGGTTAAGGTTGTGGTGATTAGGGTTAAGGTTAGGGCTGTGGTGATTAGGGTTATGGTTGTGTTGGTTAGGGTTATGGTTGTGTTGGTTAGGGTTAATGTTGTGGTGATTAGGGTTAAGGTTAGGGCTGTGGTGATTAAGGTTAGGGTTGTGTTTGGTAGGGTTATGGTTGTGTTGGTTAGGGTTAAGGTTGTGGTGATTAGGATTAAGGTTAGGGCTGTGGTGATTAAGGTTAGGGCTGTGGTGATTAGGGTTATGGTTGTGTTGGTTAGGGTTAATGTTGTGGTGATTAGGGTTAAGGTTAGGGCTGTGGTGATTAAGGTTAGGGTTGTGTTGGTTAGGGTTATGGTTGTGTTGGTTAGGGTTAAGGTTGTGGTGATTAGGGTTAAGGTTAGGGCTGTGGTGATTAAGGTTAGGGCTGTGGTGATTAAGGTTAGGGTTGTGTTGGTTAGGGTTAAGGTTGTGGTGATTAGGGTTAAGGTAAGGGCTGTGGTGATTAAGGTTAGGGTTGTGTTGGTTAGGGTTAAGGTTGTGGTGATTAGGGTTAAGGTTAGGGCTGTGGTGATTAAGGTTAGGGCTGTGGTGATTAGGGTTATGGTTGTGTTGGTTAGGGTTATGGTTGTTTTGTTTAGGGTTAAGGTTGTGGTGATTAGGGTTAAGGTTAGGGCTGTGGTGATTAAGGTTAGGGTTGTGTTGGTTAGGGTTATGGTTGTGTTGGTTAGGGTTAAGTTTGTGGTGTTTAGGGTTAAGGTTAGGGCTGTGGTGATTAAGGTTAGGCTTGTGTTGGTTAGGGTTATGGTTGTGTTGGTTAGGGTTAAGGTTGTGGTGATTAGGGTTAAGGTTAGGGCTGTGGTGATTAAGGTTAGGGCTGTGGTGATTAAGGTTAGGGTTGTGTTGGTTAGGGTTAAGGTTGTGGTGATTAGGGTTAAGGTTGTGGTGATTAGGGTTAAGGTTAGGGCTGTGGTGATTAAGGTTAGGGTTGTGTTGGTTAGGGTTAAGGTTATGGTGATTAGGGTTAAGGTTAGGGCTGTGGTTATTAAGGTTAGGGCTGTGGTGATTAAGGTTAGGGTTGTGTTGGTTAGGGTTAAGGTTATGGTGATTAGGGTTAAGGTTAGGGCTGTGGTTATTAAGGTTAGGGCTGTGGTGATTAAGGTTATGGTTGTGTTGGTTAGGGTTATGGTTGTGTTGGTTAGGGTTAAGGTTGTGGTGATTAGGGTTAAGGTTAGGGCTGTGGTGATTAAGGTTAGGGTTGTGTTGGGTAGGGTTAAGGTTGTGGTGATTAGGGTTAAGGTTAGGGCTGTGGTGATTAGGGTTATGGTTGTGTTGGTTAGGGTTAATGTTGTGGTGATTAGGGTTAAGGTTAGGGCTGTGGTGATTAAGGTTAGGGTTGTGTTGGTTAGGGTTATGGTTATGGTTGTGTTGGTTAGGGTTAAGGTTGTGTTGATTAGCGTTAAGGTTAGGGCTGTGGTGATTAAGGATAGTGTTGTGTTGGGTAGCGTTAATGTTGTGGTGATTAGGGTTAAGGTTAGGGCTGTGGTGATTAGGGTTATGGTTGTGTTGGTTAGGGTTATGGTTGTGTTGGTTAGGGTTAAGTTTGTGGTGTTTAGGGTTAAGGTTAGGGCTGTGGTGATTAAGGTTAGGCTTGTGTTGGTTAGGGTTATGGTTGTGTTGGTTAGGGTTAAGGTTGTGGTGATTAGGGTTAAGGTTAGGGCTGTGGTGATTAAGGTTAGGGCTGTGGTGATTAAGGTTAGGGTTGTGTTGGTTAGGGTTAAGGTTGTGGTGATTAGGGTTAAGGTTGTGGTGATTAGGGTTAAGGTTAGGGCTGTGGTGATTAAGGTTAGGGTTGTGTTGGTTAGGGTTAAGGTTATGGTGATTAGGGTTAAGGTTAGGGCTGTGGTTATTAAGGTTAGGGCTGTGGTGATTAAGGTTAGGGTTGTGTTGGTTAGGGTTAAGGTTATGGTGATTAGGGTTAAGGTTAGGGCTGTGGTTATTAAGGTTAGGGCTGTGGTGATTAAGGTTATGGTTGTGTTGGTTAGGGTTATGGTTGTGTTGGTTAGGGTTAAGGTTGTGGTGATTAGGGTTAAGGTTAGGGCTGTGGTGAATAAGGTTAGGGTTGTGTTGGGTAGGGTTAAGGTTGTGGTGATTAGGGTTAAGGTTAGGGCTGTGGTGATTAGGGTTATGGTTGTGTTGGTTAGGGTTAATGTTGTGGTGATTAGGGTTAAGGTTAGGGCTGTGGTGATTAAGGTTAGGGTTGTGTTGGTTAGGGTTATGGTTATGGTTGTGTTGGTTAGGGTTAAGGTTGTGTTGATTAGCGTTAAGGTTAGGGCTGTGGTGATTAAGGATAGTGTTGTGTTGGGTAGCGTTAATGTTGTGGTGATTAGGGTTAAGGTTAGGGCTGTGGTGATTAGGGTTATGGTTGTGTTGGTTAGGGTTAATGTTGTGGTGATTAGGGTTAAGGTTAGGGCTGTGGTGATTAAGGTTAGGGTTGTGTTGGTTAGGGTTATGGTTATGGTTGTGTTGGTTAGGGTTAAGGTTGTGTTGATTAGGGTTAAGGTTAGGGCTGTGGTGATTAAGGTTAGTGTTGTGTTGGGTAGCGTTAATGTTGTGGTGATTAGGGTTAAGGTTAGGGTTGTGTTTGGTAGGGTTATGGTTGTGTTGGTTAGGGTTAATGTTGTGGTGATTAGGGTTAAGGTTAGGGTTGTGTTTGGTAGGGTTATGGTTGTGTTGGTTAGGGTTAAGGTTGTGGTGATTAGGATTAAGGTTAGGGCTGTGGTGATTAAGGTTAGGGCTGTGGTGATTAGGGTTAGGGTTGTGTTGGTTAGGATTAAGGTTGTGGTTATTAGGGTTAAGGTTAGGGCTGTGGTGATTAAGGTTAGCGTTGTGTTGGTTATGGTTAAGGTTGTGGTGATTAGGGTTAGGATTGTGCTGCTTAGGGTTAAGACTAGGGTTAAGGTTGTGTTGGTATGGGATAGGGTTAGGGTTGGGGTCAGGTTTAGGGTGATTAGGTATAAGGTACTAGTTCTTTTTGTAGAACCATTGGAATTTCTTAGAAAAAGAAGAAAATACACAAAAGAAATTGAAAGAAACTTTACAATAGGTTTTGTATCCGAATAAACATACAGATGGTTTCATTTTGATTAACAGTGTGTGTGAGCACAGCTGGATAAGTACACACTCTCCACTAGGGGGCAAATTTCAGGTGAAACACTAACTCTGGAGTTGTAGACATAATAATAATAATAATAATAATAATAATAATAATAATAATAATAATAATAATAATAATCATCATCATCATCATCATATGTAGTGTGTGTATTTCCATGCTATGGTGTTATTTATGTTCTTAGAATTTCATATATTTTGCTAATGCAAGTCTTCAATATGTGTATGAAGCTAAAAGAAACTTTGTTTAGAAACTTTGATGACTGTAAACGTTTGATTCAGTAAGATTACTGGGATTAAATAAAAGATGTTGTGGAAAAGATGTTTGACTCCACAGTTGTGTAAAACTAGAAGTACAACCACTGAAATAAATCAGAAACAGCATCAGAATTTAGTTAAAATATTTAAGCAAAGTGTGTAAACACACAGGTCTTTAATGTGCAGACATTAAATACAGAACCCAAACAAGTTGACCTATTACTCTGTTTAATCAGAAGAAGGTCCGATTGAAATGGTTATTGATCTATTGATTTAAGTACAGAAGGCTCTAATCCAAAAGGTTCATAGACCATGCATTGGGAAATATTTATAGAGATGGAAAAAAAAGCATAAATCTCTTTTTTTTATCTTTCCAGAAGTCCAGAAGTTAGAGTAAGTGTTAGATCATGCAGCAATGAGCCACATAACATCTCTGTGAGGACTGCTAAAATATAATCTTTTTTTTTTTTCATGTTGTTGCAGCTTCTCCATGGAAGAAGAAACTCGGTGAGTGCAGTAAAATTCGCTTAATCTATTTAATCAATACAATAGCTGAAGAACTCCGCTTTCTCCAAAGCTGTACTGTAGTGTTAGTGCAGTCGCAAAAAGACGTACATAATGTGCTGGAAGGTCACTGGGTCAATAAAAAGGCCAAAAGGCAGAACCTGGTTCTGTTAGAAATCACTGGTTATACAGAAGGTAGAGAAGAGATGATAAAGAGTTTCAAAGCTGTGCAGGTGATCCCCTGGAGGTTTTTCTACAACCTTTTTAAAATCTTCAGGTTTAGATCATGAGCTGATGGAATTTTTAAAAACATTTTACCTTAAATGAGTTCCCCAGAGGGGCAAATGAAAGTCTTAACACACCCTTAGCTGTATGTCCCAGTGCCTTTGCACCTGTAGCATGATTTTGTTTTGGGATGCTGATGACAGGAACTTGTGGACTTGATGCCGCAGAATTCCCTGAAGAGGCTCAGCACTGAGCACTGTAGTGACCTCAACTAAATAACGCTAAATGCAAATGTGTGTGAGAGTGTTTTTATTCTGTTTGTAGATCAGTCAGAAAGTTCTCAGGCTCCTGATAAGAAGAGGAGTGTTTACCAAATGGCCCTTAGTGAGTCTGATTTCTGGTTTTCTCTAAATGTGATATTAATGTGAGAGAGTATTGATAATGGAAAATGTGTTATTGTTGTGTGTTAGATAAGCTGGATGAGATATTAGCTGCTGCTCAGCAGACAATCAGCACGTCAGACTCTCAGGGACATAAAGGACATGGAGGTCATGGAGGGAGGAAGGAACGAACCAAGGGCTTCTATGCTAATGAGGTAACACTATTTACACACTAGTTATGCTTTACCCCTCCAGTTTCTTGGACAAATGAATGCTGTAGCATCCCTGGACTGAACCACCATACATCTTTCAAAATTCCACAGTTCTCCATGTTCAAGACGAGGTGATTATGTAGTGTTTATGCTCCTGAGACTAAAGTCCAGAAGGAGGCATTTGATATTGGCACATGCCTCTTGTTGCTATAGTTACTACCAAATCTTTCTCTCTCTACATTACTATCCCTCTCATTCTCTCATCATTCCTGTCTCTTCTTTCCTTCTTTTCCTCTGGCTTGTTCTATCCATTTACATTTAATTATTAGTGGAGATAAGTTTGTTGGTAATGTCTAAAATGTTCAAGTTGAAAAACATCATAGTTTTCATCAATTAAAAAATAAGATTTTCCTAAAAAGAAATCTATGAAGAAGACTAAAGTTAACATTTAGTAAAGAATATTGCATGAAATTCCTTTTGCTCATTTATATTCGACTAATGTTGTGACAAGCCAACAGATGGCAGCACAAGGCTGCATGCACAGTCACAGGAAGCACATCAGGGAAAAACATCACGTAAAGATGACGAGAGAGCAGAAAGACTTTCATCAAGCTCAACCCCCAAAAATGTCAAAACCGTTTGGCAACTTGTGCATGATGATTGCAAGAGAACAATTCACAACACAGCATATATTGCTCGTCCTTCTAATAATGGAGTTCTACTGTCAAGTTTTAAGGTGTCTGAGGGAGGATATTTGGTGAAAACGACCGGATCTGTGGTTCACAAGTCTCAAAACATTTTGATAACACCTGGATATGTAATCAAACCAAAAGAAATGTAAAAAGTTGATCTTTATTTACATTTTTTTTACCATAAAAGCTCATGTGCTTCTTTTTCTTCTTTCGGCTGCTCCTATTAGGGGTCGCCACAGCGGATCATCCGTCTCCTTGTCTCCAAAATGTTCTACATGCGCTGTCTCTCTAATAATCTCACATTTTATTATGAACAGCAAATGATGAGGATGGCACACAAAATTATCGGTGACTGTACACACTCTTTGAATGACTATTTTGAGTGGATGCCACTTGGGCGACGTTTAAGATCAATTAGATGTTCCACAAACTGGTACGAATTTACTTTTGTGCCTGAAGCAATACGGCTATGTAACAAATCCAGTTGAATTAGATTAATTATTTTAATGGATTTTAATTAAATATTTTTTTTTTCTTCCTTCTATTTTAAGGTATTAACAGTTGTATTTGTGTGTTCTGATTGTGTGAAGCACCACGATAGCTTGAATCAAATGCCCCAAGGGGATAAATAAAGCTCTAAACTAAACTAATTTCTAATCCTGTCCATCGTTGTCACTCCCAATAAACATCTCAACATCTTCAGCTCTGCTACCTCCAGCTCCACCTCCTGTCTTTTACTCAATGCCACTGTCTCTAATCCATACATCATCTCAGGTCTCACCACAGTCCTATAAACTTTCCCTTTCACTCTCACAGATACTCTTCTATCACAAATCACTCCTGCTATCACTCTTCTCCACCCACTCCACCCTGCCTGTACTCTTTTCTTTACTTCTCTAACACACTCTTCATTACTTTGCACTGTTGACCCCAGGTACCTGAACTCCTCCACCTCTTCTCCCTGTAAACGCACCCCTCCACTGCCCTCCCTCTCATTCACACACATGTACTCTGTCTTTGTGACAGAGTGAACTGTCCCTATGGTCAGCATGACACTACACTTTCACTTCTCCTCTGTTTCTCGCTACAGCGCTGTGGGTGCACACACATGCCAGGTAGCACGCCGCGCACACACACACACACACACACACACGCACACACACACACACACACACACACACACACTTCATTCTTTCATCTCTTATCCCGGACAATAAGCGCACACACACACACACACACACACACACACACACGCACACACACCCACACACAAAAGGACTTCCTAAAACTTTGTGTGCTCACCTGTTAGTTGCGTTCGTCTTCCGGGTTGGGTTTGGATGGCAGCCAACCGGAGCGCTGAGTAGCGGCCGGCTTTAAAGTGCCAGCGCTGCGTCGCGCATGTGCAGTAAACCCCGGAAGTCGGCAAGTTTATGTTGAAGGGACATTTTTTTTGTGTGATTATTATTATTATTATTATTGATTTTGTTATAATTTCTGTTATTATTATTGCTATATTAGTATTATTATTGTTGTTATCATGTTTAATATTTATTATGACATTTATAATGTTATTAAGCCATTCTGTGACGGGCTACAAATTACCAAACCCCTTTGGGTATTTCACCCAAAGGGGTTTGGTAATTTGTAGCCCGTCACAGAATGGCTTAATAACATTATAAATGGTTGAGTCCAAGGGGAGGGGCTTACCCTTTATAAACCAGCCTCCCACTTCCACTCAGGGTGGAGTCGTAGGAGTGTTGCATTGTGGAGATAACGGAGTCTGAGAACTATTGTAGTGAATGCACATGAGCAGGTGCGCCTATTTTGTACATAGTTTTCTTTACTTTCCTCGTAATTGTCCTTGTTTTGTTATTTTGCCACTTTTTCTTTTCTGGGGTATTATATATATTTTGGACTTTGCACTTGAGCACGCTGTAAATAAACACCACTTTACACTGAACATCACAGCGAGTATTGCCATCATTTGGGTAGAAGGCGAACCCGTAAGGCCGCTCTACCACATTTGGTGTCAGAAGTGGGATGGCTACTCGCAGGACAGTGCCAAGAGGACGCAAGGCCAGGATGGTGCTTCGTTCCTAGACCCAGGCAGCCACTGATGAAGATGGAGCCTGGGGAACAGTGGATTCAACTGAGGAAGAAAGAGAGGAGGATTGGTTGCCTCCTGTATGACCCAAGTGTATGGCATCCAGGACTGGAGCAGGGCCGCCCATTAAACCATTCGAAGAAGGGATGGCCGAGGTGTTCTGGCAGTTCATGCACGCACAGGAGCAGCAAGAGCAACGCTACCTCCAAGCGCTGCAGACACTGCAGGAGACCATGCAGCAAGCCATCCAACCAGCTTCTTCATCACTGGGCCTGGAGAGCCCACGAATGGACCTGCCCACACCAGCACCCCGGAGAATTAGCCTGTCCCCAAGGGTTTCGCACACTCCAACAGGAAGCCCACAACTGGAGCTTCCTACACCAGCTCCCCGTGGAAGTGCTACTGCACTGGGGGCCCAGAGCACACCGACGCCCACTAGTCAGCCAATGCTCAGAACCGAGCCCAAGTTGCCAAGCTTCCAGCAAGGGGAAGACATTAAGAACTATCTGCATCGGTTCGAGTGGCTCGCCAGAACCTGGAAGTGGCCGGAGGACGAATGGAGCTACCATCTGGTTCCGCTGTTGACCGGGCAAGCACTGGAGGCCTACCTGGCGATGGATGAAGACCAAGCAGTGGTCTACAGTGAGCTCAAGAAGGCGCTGTTGGAGAAGTTTAACTTTTCTCCAGAAACCTATCGTCAGCGGTTTCCTGCGACTACGACCCCAGTTGCAGAGACACCCTCAGAGACGTATAATCGGCTGAGGCACCTGTACCGCCGTTGGGTGCGGCCGGAACTACACACCAAGGAGGAGATTGGTGAGATGGTCATCCTGGAGCAGTTTCTCCGTGTCCTGCCATACGAGATCAGGATATGGGTAAAGGAATGGGAGCCGAGAACTGGGCTAGCTGCTGCCAAACTTGCCCAGCAGTATCCGAACGCTCACCAGGAGAGTCGTCGTTTCCAACTGTTGAAAGGTGACCAGAAGAGTTCTACCAGTGGATGGAGCGCTGGAGAATCTCGCCGCCGCATTCAAGCCAGCAAGGGGGACAAAGACACCAGAGAACCGAAACTCACGTGCTACTATTGCCAACAGCCAGGACACAAAGCAACCGTGTGCCCAGCAAGAAAGGCCAAGCTGACGGGGTTTTGTTATGTCCCAAGGAAGGAGGACAGTACAGTGAACTGTATGGGGAACCCCCAACTCGTTCCAGTGACCGTTAATGGGAAGGAGTTGAAGGCTTTGTTGGACACTGGGAGTTCAATGTCACTGGTGAAAAGATGTCACGTGACCAGTGTGTCTTTCACGCATCACACAAAGTTACAATGTGTGCATGGAGAGGTGAAACAGTACCCCCAAACCGAGGTGAATGTGTCCATAAACGGGCAGACCTACCTACTCACTGTGGCTGTTGTGGAAACCCTACCGGCAGATGTTATTTTGGGACGTGATGTACCGGTATTACCCGAACTGGTACAAGCAAACTGGGAGGAGGAACGAACGAGATCCAACGTCCAGCTAGCCTGTCCAGTCAACACTCGGGCCCAAGCTAAGATGGGACTGCAACCGTTGCCTGACATGGACAGTAGCTTGTTGCAGGGCGGGACCAAGGGGCCCAGAAAATCATGTCGCCAACGTCGGCTAGAGAAAGGACTTGGTACCCCGTTGCCGGAGATTAAAACCGAAGGACTGGAGGTCAGTGGATGGACTGTACCGGTGAACATCGTGGAGCTGCAGCGCGCAGACAAGTCGTTAAAACCTTTATTTGAGAAAGCGTTGCAAGGCAAGCAAGCGGACGTGTGTGGGGAGCAGTACATCATTAACAACAATATCCTATATATGCAAGTCTCGGATGTAACCAGGTTGGTGGTGCCGAGATGTTGTCGCCCTGTGGTGGTGCATCTAGCGATTACAGTTCCCTGGGCAGGACATCTGGCTCTGCAGAACACCTACGCACGTATCAGCTCACGATCCAAGATGGCGCCGGTGAGGTCGGCTGCCGTCACGACTGCTCCGGCTACGGTTTTTATTTTTTTGTTTATTTTATACTTTTATTTAACTAGTTTTATTTCCATCTACACAAGATGGACATCATTAGATATGACAGAGACACTCTTTTTTCTATTGGTGTACAATGCACTCACCTTTCGCCGCTTTTAAACCCGGACCCATGCTGGCCGAGCGAGATCCTGAGGGAGAACAAAGGACGCGACCCGTACCGGCGTCCGCGAGGGAAACGAGCCGGCGTCAGGAACAGGCTGAGGGCACGCGCACACCACGCTCCCTTACCTATTATCCTGTACCGGACCACGCCATCCAGCCGGCCGAGTTTTTCTCGGTTTACCGCATGGACAGAACACTGGAGTCGGGGAAGTCAAGAGGAGGTGGAGTGTGTCTAATGGTGAACAACCACTGGTGCGACAGCGCGAGCATTGTTCCTCTTTCACGCTCCTGCACACCAAACCTGGAACTACTGACCATCAAATGTCGGCCCTTCTATCTACCTCGGGAATTCAGCTCGGTCATAGTCAGTGCCGTTTATATTTCACCTCAAGCGGACACGGACACTGCAGTATGGGACTTACATGAGTCACTAATGCAACACCAAACACAGCATCAGGACGCTGCTTTAATTGTGGTCGGAGATTTCAACAGTGCCAACCTCAAGCGCGCACTCCTGAACTTTCATTAGCACATCAGCTGCCCCACCAGGGGCGAAAGAACACTGGACCACTGCTACACAACATTTAAGAACAGCTACAAGGCACAATCATGTCCACCGTTTGGGAAATCGGACCATGCTGCCATCTTCCTCATGCCTGTTTACAAACAAAGGCTGAAACAGGAAGCGCCGGTTCAGAGGGAGGTCGCGCGCTGGACTGACAAATCGGTGGCCGCTCTGCAGGACGCTTTGGATGACGCAGACTGGGACATGTTTCGGCACAGCTCTGATGACGTCAACATGTTTACGGAAGCGGTTGTGGGATTCATCGGGAAACTAACGGATGATACGATGCAAAAAACCACAATCAGAACGTTTCCCAGCCAGAAGCCGTGGGTGGATAAAACCATCCGCGACGCTCTGAGATCCCGCTCCGCTGCCTACAACACGGGGCTCGCCACCGGGGACATGGATGAATACAAGGCTGCGTCTTACAGTGTTCGCAGAGCGGTGAAGGATGCAAAGCGGCGCGACGGGAGGAAAATAGAGTCACAGTTTCAACAAGGTGGCTCCAGGAGCCTGTGGCAGGGACTAAGGACAATAACGGACTATAAAACACCATCTTCCAGAACGGTGAATGCGGACGCTTCTCTGGCAGATGAGCTAAACACCTTTTAAGCTCGTTTCGAGGCTGCAGCTAACCACGCTAGTGGCGCTAGTGGCACAACCAGCATGCACGCTGAGAGAGCCAGAGAGGTAAACACATTCACCATCTCGGAGCATGACGTGAGGAGGGCATTCAAGAGAGTGAATACCAGGAAGGCAGCAGGACCAGATGGCATCACAGGTCGGGTTCTGAAAGCCTGCGCTGACCAGCTAGCACCGGTGTTCACTGAGATATTCAACCTCTCTCTGGAACAGTCTGTTGTCCCCTCATGCTTCAAACAGTCCACCATTGTTCCTGTCCCGAAGAAACCCCAGCCCGCCTGCCTCAATGACTACCGCCCTGTAGCTCTGACCTCAGTAGTGATGAAGTGCTTTGAGAGACTGGTCAGAGACTTCATCACTGCATCACTACCGGACACACTGGACCCACTACAGTTTGCGTACCGTCAGAACCGTTCGACTGAGGACACAATTGCACATCTTCTCCACACTACAATCAACCACCTGGACCAAAGAAACGGGAATTACACAAAGATGTTGTTCGTGGACTACAGTTCAGCGTTTAACACCATAATTCCCTCCACATTCACCTCTAAGTTGGAGGTCCTGGGACTCAGCCTGCCGCTGTGTCAATGGATCTCTAACTTCCTGACTAGCACACCACAATCTGTACGGGTGGGAAAACACACCTCATACACCCTCACCCTCAGCACTGGAGCTCCCCAGGGTTGTGTTCTGAGCCCCCTGCTGTACTCACTGTACACATATGACTGTGTGGCCACTTCCAACTCCACAACCATCATCAAGTTTGCTGACAACACCGTTGTGGTGGGCCGGATCTCCAACAACGATGAGACAGCCTACCTACAGGAGGTTAAAAACCTGGAGAGATGATGCCAGGAAAACAACCTTCTCCTGAACGTCAGCAAGACTAAGGAGTTGATCGTGGACTTCAGCACGAAGCAGGAGCGGTCATACCAACCGCTAAACATCTGCGGGACTCCAGTGGAAAAAGTGGACAGTTTCCGGTACTTGGGTGTTCACATCACACAGGACCTGTCTTGGTCCTGTCACATCAACACCCTGGTGAAGAAGGCCCGGCAGCTTCTGTACCATCTGAGACGCTTAAGGGACTTTAAACTACCCTCTCAGGTGCTTAAGACTTTTTACACTTGCACCATTGAGAGCGTTCTGACGGGTAGCATCACTTCCTGGTTTGGGAACAGCACCATGCAGGACAGGCAAGCCCTCCAGAGGGTGGTGCGTTCAGCTGAACGTACCATCCACAACAAGCTCCCTGACCTGCAGGACATCTACAGCAAGCGGTGTAGGACCAGAGCCAGGAAGATTGTGAAGGACCTCAGCCATCCCAATAATGGACTCTTTTCTCTGTTGCGTTTAGGAAAACGCTTCCGCTCCCTGAAAGCGAACACAGAGAGAATGAGGAGGAGCTTCTTCCCGCAGGCTATTCGGAGTTTAAACCAGGAAACACCCAGGATCTAAAAACTGGCCCACTCTCTCCATCATCACACTTTTTCCCCCTGCACAAATCACACTTTTCGTGCTACGGCACATTTTACACTGGACTTGCACAGCACAGTGCACTTTACATTTCACATTTTCTTTTTCATATTTATTTCATATTTTTATATTCTTATTTTTATACCACACCATTCCGCACAAGGACACTTTACACCACACCTTACTGCACACGGACACTCATGGCCACTTTACACCACACCAGACCGCACACTGACACTTATGGACAATCAAAAACCATGCCTAACTTGTTTACTGTTGTTTACTGTTTAACTGCACACTGCCATAAACATTTTTTTTGTGTATGTGTATATATATGTATATGTATGTATATATACATATATATTTATATATCTTTATATCTTTATTTATCTGCCTTCTTTTTCTTGTTTTTATATTTTTCTTTTAAATTTTGTTATTATATTTATAATTTTTGTTCTTCTTTTTACCCCATTTTATTCCCTCATGCCGGACCGTCGTTTAAAGCATTTCACTGCATGTCGTACCCTGTATGTATGTGTATGTGACAAATAAAATTTGATTTGATTTGATTTGATTCGTCTGGCCGGCGTTGTACACGGATGTACAAAAGTACTGCACCACATGAAATGCTTTTGATGACGGTCCGGCATGAGGGAATAAAATAGGGTAAAAAGGAGAATAAAAATATAAATATAATAACAAAATTTAAAGAAAAATATAATAAGAAAAGAAGGCAGATAAATAAAGATATAAAGATATATACATACATATACATATATACACACATACACTGAGAATGTACACAGAAAAATGTACACAGAAAATGTTTATGGCAGTGTGCAGTTAACCAGTAAACAACAGTAAACAAGTTAGGCATGGTTTTGATTGTCCATGAGTGTCCGTGTGCAGTAGGTGTGGTGTAAAGTGACCTTGTGCGGAATGGTGTGGTATAAAAAAAAGAGAATATAAAAAAAAAAAATGAAATAAATATGAAAAAGAAAATATGAAAATGAAATGGAATGTAAAGTGCACTGTGCTGTGCAAGTCCAGTGTATAATGTGCCGTAGCACGAAAAATGTGATTGTGCAGGGGAAAAAAAGGGTGGTGATGGAGAGAGTGGGCCAGTTTTTAGATTCTGGGTGTTTCCTGGTTTAAACAGGAAGGTTGATGCATCTACGGTGGGCATTGGAGCAGTCTTGACCCAGGGTGAGGAAGGCAACCAGAGATCAGTCGCCTTTCTGAGTCGGAAACTGCTGCCACGTGAAACCAGGTACTCCACTATTAAAAAGGAATGCCTGGCAATCAAGTGGGCCCTGGAGAGCCTGAAGTACTATCTGCTAGGAAGAGAATTCACCCTGGAAACAGACCACAGAGCATTAACCTGGATCCACACCATGAAGGACCACAATGCTCGGGTGACCAGGTGGTACCTCTCCTTGCAGCCGTACAACTTCAAGATCAGACATCGTCCAGGGAAACAGAACCTGACTGCTGACTACCTGTCTCGCCACCCGGCAAGCTCGCGGCTTGCAGAGGGGGAAGGTGATGTGACAGAGTGAACTGTCCCTATGGTCAGCATGACACTACACTTTCACTTCTCCTCTGTTTCTCGCTACAGCGCTGTGGGTGCACACACAAGCCAGGTAGCACGCCGCTCGCGCACACACACACACACACACACACACACACACACACACACACACACACACACACACTTCATTCTTTCATCTCTCATCCCGGACAATAAGCACACACACACACACACACACACACACACACACACACACACACACACAAAAGGACTTCCTAAAACTTTGTGTGCTCACCTGTTAGTTGCGTCGGTCTTCCGGGTTGGGTTTGGATGGCAGCCAACCGGAGCGCTGAGTAGCGGCCGGCTTTAAAGTGCCAGCGCTGCGTCGCGCATGTGCAGTAAACCCCAGAAGTCGGCAAGCTTATGTTGAAGGGAGATTTTTTTTGTGTGATTATTATTATTATTGATTTTTTTTTATAATTTCTGTTATTATTATTGCTATATTAGTATTATTATTGTTATCATGTTTATTATTTATTATGACATTTATAATGTTATTAAGCCATTCTGTGATGGGCTACAAATTACCAAACCCCTTTGGGTGAAATGGTTGAGTCCAAGGGGAGGGGCTTACCCTTTATAAACCAGCCTCCCACTTCAACTCAGGGTGGAGTCGTAGGAGTGTTGCATTGTGGAGATAATGGAGTCTGAGAACTATTGTAGTGAATGCACATGAGCAGGTGCGCCTATTTTGTACATAGTTTTCTTTACTTTCCTCGTAATTGTCCTTGTTTTGTTATTTTGCCACTTTTTCTTTTCTGGGGTATTATATATATTTTGGACTTTGCACTTGAGCACGCTGTAAATAAACACCACTTTACACGGAACATCACAGCGAGTATTGCCATAATTTGGGTAGAAGGCGAACCCGTAAGGCCGCTCTACCACAGTCTTACTCCTACTGACTTTCATTCCCCTTCTCTCCAGCGTGTACCTCCACCTCTCCAGGCTCTTCTCCACCTGCTCCCTACTCTCACCACTAATCACAATATCATCCACAAACATCATAGTCCAGGGAGACTCCTGTCTGACCTCGTCCGTCAAACTGTCCATCACCACTGCAAACAGGAAAGGGCTCAGGGCCGATCCTTGATGCAGTCCAACCTTCACCTTGAACCAGTCTGTCGTTCCACCACCCTCACATACTTCTCTGACACACCAGACTTCCTCATACAATACCACAACTCCTCTCTCCACCCTGTCGTACGCTTTCTCTAAATCCACAAACACACAATGCAACTCCTTCTGACCTTCTCTATACTTCTCCATCAACATTCTCAAGTATTAGAAGACTTGTGAAAGATAAGTAGAGGATTAGAAGAATAATAAAAGACAGATGCACAAGACTATGGTGTGAAAAGACCATTTACACTTTGATATTTTAATCAGACATAACATGAAAGCCACTTGCCTAATATTGTGTAAGTCCCTCCCACTGCTAAACCAATCAAATCAGAACCTTTATGTGCTCTAAGATATGAGGTGGAGCTTCATCTGGTTGAAATCTGAAAAATTAGTTGGTAAAGTCAACCTCTTGAAATGTTTGTGATGTTTCTCAGTTCCTGAACAGTGTGTTGCAGTGTGGATGGGCAGGGAGCTTTATCCAACTGAAAGAGGACACTGCCAATAGGGAACACATTTACCATTAAGGGGTATAATTCATAAATAGTAGCTAAGTGGTTAAGATATTGGACTTTGTTTCATAAGAACATGAATTAAAACCACAGCAGCATTAAATGAAATTAGATAATTGTTAGTTGCTCGGGATAAGGACACCTGCCATAAATATAAATGGTAATTCTCAGAGTGTATCTGCAGGTCGTAGGTAGGTGGTGCACGTCAAGTAACATCCACAGGAACACCAGGACCCAAGATTTCCATGAATAATACCTTCATGCTCACCTTTTTCACATAGTACATCCTGGTGCCATGTTTTTTCCCAAGTATGCCATACCCACACACTGGGCTGGTCACATGATTTAAAAAAAACAAACTGATTGATAAGAACAGACCACCTTCATCCCTTGTTCCATGATCATCATCTGTCCATTGTAGGAGCTTTTGGTTGGTAGTCAGGGGCAGCTTGTGGTCGAGCAACAGTTTTGAGAATGGGGGTGGAGCCGAAGAAAGCAAGCAATAAGGATCACACACCTGTAGTGGATTTAATTAATCTGTGTATTCTGTTGCAGTAAGTGAGGAAGAGGATAAAAAGAGGAGAGAAAAAAGTCTCAGAATAGAAAGAGACACTGAGCTGAATGCATGTTCATGTGTGTTTAAGCCTAAAACAGTGAAAAGTGAAAGTAAATTGCAAAAGCTTGATTATGAGCAATTAAAGCCAAAACTTTTTTGGGGGAACCTATCACCTGTATCCTCTTTCTTCTCCCCTAAGAAAGTAAGCTATCCACACTGGTGCTGAAACCCAGGAAACAGAGAGTTATTTAGTCATGGCATCCTTTTGTCTTTGGTGAGTGAGCTGGTCAAAGCTTTTGCAGAGCTCCGGCAGAAACAACACCCTTCTTCAGCTTAATGTGGAGCAGGATCTACGCTTCCAGGCAGTGATTCAAGATCAGGATGAAAACTAGAAGGTGTTCTAAAGCATGCTGCAAAAAAACCAGAGTTCTTAAGCCACAGCCACGACAGCCACCACCTACATCCTGCTCATCGAGATGGGGTCACAGGATGGTGCTGAGGCTTTCCTCAAGCTGTACTAGCATGGGGCTAGCTGTTGTTGGAACAGGCACCCCACCTGCTGCCACCCCAGTGTACCCAGTAACAGACAACTTATTTTCTCTCTTTTGTTCCCTCTCTTCCTCTCCTTCTGCCACTTCCTTACTCTGCCCTGCCCCACACTTGTTTCTCTGAAACAAGAATTGATCCCTGAGAATGGTTCCCCAGGCTCACACGCCTCTTTTCCCTTTCCTTCTTCCTTTCATGTATTTGTGTTTTCTTCCCCACAGGTAGGTGATCCTGACATCACAGGTTTGGGAGGGAGGCCTGGGCTAGTCTGCTGGCACTGAGGGGAGCCTGGGCACTTCCAGGACCAATGCCCTGTGATGAAGGTGGGGGTGGCGGTTTGGATACCTGACTAATGTTCTTCTTATCAGAAGTCCAACATCTTAACCACTGAGTTACCACCTCCCCTAAATCGAGACAGTGGTTAGAGTGGTTAGTTCAGACCTTAAACATCTGCTAATTCTGGGAATTATTTGGCCAGTGTTTCTGCTTATATTGAGAGGAATCTGCATGGATGGGTCTTGCATTAATAGTGATGTGGGATGTGCGATGTGATGGCTGGGGAGGTGTTGCCAGGGCTGATGATGTCAGCTCCGCAGCAGGCAGACCCGGAGAGAGGAGGGTTTCACCCACTTCTCCATCTGGGGGATTTCCCTCAGTGATTTCCCATTTCAGCAGACTCGAGACGAAACCCTTCGTAATACTTTCGACAAATTGAGAGTAACCGATGGTCAGTAAAATCAGCTAAATGTTGCACTACCCATTTTTTGCAATTATTAAAGATAAGCTTTATTGAGTGATGCAGTACACTCAAAAGAAAAAGGAGACAAACAATGCGTTTGCAAAACCAGAACTGGCTTTATTTGGCCATAATTAACACTTTCACAATTTACTTTCACTTTTTAGTGTTTTAAGCCTAAACACACATGAACACTCACTCAGATCTGCATCTCTCTCTCTCGGCTCTTTTTTTAACCTCTTCCTCACTGATCCTCACTGCTCGCTTCCTTCAGCTCTGCCTTCCATTCATAATCTGGAGCTCAGCCACACACCTGCTGCCACAGTCATGTTCACTAGGTCTTCATCCTTGAAACACTTTTGGTAGGTACTTAATTATATCATACTGCTATAAACATCTTCTGATGTTTAGACATCTTAATTTGGCACTTTAAGTCGCTACCTTACTTAGAAGACAGCGACCATATTTTGATTTTTTCCTGTTTCCAACACAAATTTTTTATAGAAAATATTCATTTATTTCCTTTAAACATATCCCATCTTCTGACAGGTGCCACTATGGTGAGATAATAAATGTAATTCAGTGTTTGGCCGTGCATTGCACACCTTCAGTGATGTTCTACCTGAACCAATCCACCTCTTAATACCATCATGATGATGCCACATCTATAGAAACCATCAATATACAGTGAAACACAGTAGAATAAAGCACTGCATCACAGACAGGAATCGCATACAGTGAGAATTAATGTCATTAGTAAAGCAAGAAACCAAATAAACACGTTTCAAAACATCTCTTTTCACTTGAGCCACAACTGCACCTCCTGCATACATCATCTGTAGCAGAAGCATCAATATTAACCTAATTAAATGACAGTTTTCTGATAATGGAAACCTCGGGATTAGGGTTTTCCTAGTGATTTGAAATTAAGACAAAGTGTGTGTTTTTATGCAAATTGTACAGGAAAGAAAACTTCTAAAAGTCTAAACGGTTCTTGAAATTTTTTTTTTTTTTTTTTTTTTTTTTTTTTTTTTTTTTACTGTTTTGAACTGTTTTGAGGACCTTTCCTCACAATGTCCAGCTTTTTTTTTTTTATACCTTCTTGCAAATGTCCTTGTAAGTGCATCTGCGACCAAATCAGTTTCTGTCAGTATTTGTGGAATGAAAAAATAGCTGTTAAAGCCACATCAATATATTTGAATTTTTTTGCAGTTTGCTGCGCATCTGACTTGTGTGCTTCTGACCATCCAATCAAAGGACGTGAAAATGTCAATGCTTTTGTACACCTGCTAGAAACCAACTCTTGACTCTAAAGGGCATCAAAGCAGATTTTTTTTATTCTGGCAACATTTGATGGTTTAAATATGCTAGAAATAGAAAAGCAAACATTAACATACGATACTAGAAGCAGTGCACCAAAGAGTAAACCAAAGTAAAGAGAATAGACTATTGGGATCAATGTAATACATATTAATGGAAAAATATAAATTAAAACGTACTTTAGTGATTCTGATGGAGTTTAGGTTAGCAGATAAGTCCTTGCTGGCACTTATGGCCATCCAATGAGTACAGTGAAGAATGGATATGGGATAAACAGTTTATTGGCTGATTTTGAGCAAATCATCAAAAGAATAATAAATGGTACAATTATGAACTAGAACTAGAGATGTGTGTGTGTGTGTAAATGTATAGTTGATATTTGCACAGAGGTATTAATATATTCATGACTATATATTCTTCTTTGCAAACAGCAAAGTTTTGACCAATCAGGAAGTGTTGGTATGATTTCATCAGGGTCTGGGTATGGTCCTAATTATGCCCAGTTTTCATCAAGCCACACCTCCCAGCATGGGGTGATGCTTCGACAGAAATCTGTTGGTGAGTCAAAAAAACCTTCAATCATCCATCTTGCCTTTCCTGTGCATTTTAATTTCCTTTACATATTAGTTCATCTTTGATTTTTTATTTTAGGAGTAACTGATGAGGAACGGGGACATCTTCACCCCCCTACTATGAAACTATCTCGTAGTTTATCAGTGCCGGGGCCAGATGACATCCCACCTCCTCCTGAAACGTCTGCACCAGAACCACCGGTTCCTGTTCAGAGGAGGCCAGAGCTCATACACAACAATCCCACTCATCATGCCCAGATGCAAATAAGGGCATCTACTCGTCGGGTGAGCACCATCAATGAACACAATGTAGCAGAGCCATTCATGTTTTTAAGTTTTATTGCTATGTTCTTTTCTTTCAAATTTTATCTTACTTTATCATATATTTCCTCTAAGGTGGACGCCGACCACAGTAGGAGGGGAGGAGTTAAAATGGGTGGTTTAAGGCGTGGTTCTAGCAGTGCTGTACCACCATCTGACATGCCAGCAGCAATCGCCAAGACAACTGGCCGACGTGGTGGTAAAGGGCCACTGCTAAAGCAACGTAAAGTGGAGGAAGGAGGAGGGAGATCAGAGAAAAACTCTATTCCAATTCCAACCATAATCGTCAAAGCACCTTCCACAAGCAGCTCAGGACGTAGCAGCCAGAACAGCAGCGTAGAAGCTGAGCCTTCTTCACAGCTTGAGGATGAAGAAGCAGAACATCATAGCATAGTATCAATCCCAGCTCCACCTATTGCCCTGCCTCCAGTTCCACCTACACCCTTCCCTCCAGATGTGGGTGGAACAGCTCAGCGAGAAAGAGAGCGTTTTCGTGATTCCCGCCGCAAGAGCACTTCTTTCTTCTACTCCTCTGAAGAGGATGTGCTTGAGGATCCTGACCTTTCCCAGTCATTTCAGAATGAGCCTGCACCCAGGCTCCGCTCCTCCAAATCAATTGATGAGAGCTTGTACACTAGCGATGCTGCAAGCATGCCACCTGCCTTTGGACTGCCACAATATGCCTCTCAGCACAACACTACCTTTATTCACCCACTAACTGGGAAAGTTCTGGATCCATCAAGTCCATTAAGCCTAGCATTAGCTGCTCGAGAACGAGCTCTTAAGGATGACCGTCGATCACGTAAGGATGAGAGGCATTTTGGGCGCCAGTTTTCCACTGCTGCTGCTTTTCCTAGCTCTCATTCATCTAGCCACAATCCACAGCACCATTCCTCTGCCTACATGCACCAAGCACAGACTGGAATCTACCTTAGTGGTAGCAGCCCTACATCAACAAGTAATTTTCCTTTGAGCCGACCCCAGAGTCCAAGAATGTTGCGAATGTCTGGTAGTGGGGTAATGAGTGTAGAAAGGGAAGAAAGGGATGTTCAGAAGGTGCAATTCACTTCTGAAAGAACAAATCAATATCAAACCTATCACAATGAGAGGGAAGGGCAAGGAAAAATGTCTCAACAGCACCATCAACATAGACCCCCTTTAGTACGCATGGATACTGAAGTGAGCAGTAATGCTATCTACCATGCTAATCCTGTCCTAAAAAACACCAAAAAACCAGATACAGTGACAGAAAGGGCTGAAATTAGGGAGGAAGGTCAAGGCAGTGAAACTGGAGGTGGGGTAATGGTTTTGCCTCCACCTGCCCCCTCAGTGGATATAGCCGATGAGTTTGTGTTTGCAGAACCACTTCCACCACCCTTACAGTTTGCAAATGGAGTGGACAGATCAGTACAGGAAACAACAGTGTACAACCACCATCAACAAGAACATCCTCACCAAGAACAACAACATGGTGGTCAAAGTCTACTGCAGCATGATCAGCAGCTTCAGAACACCACTGTAGACCCACCAGGACCAACAGAAACATCCCAGTCTCTACCTGAAATTCATACCTCAACCTTTCATCCCTCTGCCATTGTTCATCCATATCTCTTCCCTCCTTCTCCTCTACTTCCACCACCTCAGCTCTGTCCAAAAATCCCTCCTGCCAATCCACCCCAATCTGCCCAAATGCCACAAATCCACCCTCAGCCTCCATTCCCCTCCCCCCAGGCTGCTGATTCAGCTGCATCTAGTTTGACATCATATGATAGTGAAGTGGCCAATTTAACCCAATCTGCTATGTCTCCTTCACTTCCATCTCCCCAGATTTTTTCTACAACTTCCACTACTTCTGCCCCACCCACTTCCTCAGACCCTGCATCACTGCACAGGCCCCTCCCACTTTTCTACCCACCACAAGATCGCGGTAGTTCTACTCTTACCTTTGCAACTATGACAACTGCTGCAGCAGCAACAGCAACTGCTGCTGTAGTAACTGTAACTATGACAACCCCTTCAGCAAGTCGACCGGTTGTTGGAGGTGAAAGGATCCAGACAGAATCAAAGGGATTTGAGTGGCCAGAGGCAGTGGTGGATTCTGGGATTGAGGAACCAGACAGTCACAGCAGCATTGACCATCAGACAGAAAGTGTTAGTGGAGAAAGAAGGCACCAGGAAAGACGAGTGAGCACAGAAATTGGTGGAATAAAAGAAGGAAGAAGAGTGTCTCTGGATTCATGTCTGTCTAACACACACCATCAGTATAAAATGCACAATGACACACACACAAAAACTCACACACACAAAAGCAAACCTTCACCACCCACACATGTGAAACCACATCTACATAACACTGCTAAATTGCACACTAATGTGGAGACAGTACGAACAGTGCCATCATTACGGCGACAGACGAGTGCTGCCCCAGGATTTTACCAGCTGGATGAAAAGATGGAGGGAAAAGGAGGAGTGAAGGCACCATCTTTTATGGACAGACGTCTGAATTCCCCTCTTTCCAGTGTAAAGGCCAGTATTATCAGTGAACTCAGCAACAAGTTGCAGCAGATCGGGGGATGGCAGGGTCAAGGGTCACAGCAGATGCAAAGGTCAGAGATTATCCACTAGAGACTGTTATGAAGTTGTCATTTAAATCATAAACAAAAGTAGTTGAGGGTTTGTATCCATCTGGAGGTTCTTAGATTATCTGATCTTTTTTCTTACAGGTTTTCAGAAGACCTGTCTTCATTAGTCCCTGCAGGCCATGCCCTACTTCTTTCCTCCTCACAACCACTTCAGAGATCTTTGTCACCTTCTTTGGCTCCTGTTACCTTAAATCCTATTAGCTCAAATCCTGTAGCACCAAATTTGACCCCTAATCCCTTAGCAAATACATTGCCTCCTAGTCCTTTAACCCCTATTCCATTAACCTCAACAATCTCTTCTAACCCCTTAACCACAAATATTGTACCTAACCCGATAGCCCCTAGCCTTACTGCTAATCCTGTACCTTCTTCACCTCTGACTCCTGCATTAACGCCTACTTTGACCCCTCAGGCCCCTCCTTATTCAAGCTGGACCACATCCCCATCTCCCCTATCTTTCTCTCACTGTCCTCTTTCTCCTCCCTGTCTGCCCCATGCCCCTCTTTCTCCACTGTCCCTTGCACACCCTCCATTGTCCCCTCCATCATATAACCACCCCCCCATCTCGCCTATATCCCTCTCTCATGCCCCTCTTTCACCTTCCTCTGTGTCCTATTCCCCATACCCGACTTCACCAAAGCATCGTGCTAAATATCGTACTAAAGGTCTAGATTTCTTTTCTGCTTTGGAATCAAGGCGCTCCGAAGCTCATATTCAGCGCCGCCGTGCTCCAAGTCCTCTTATTTCCTGTTCAGAACGACCACAACCTGGGCCACCACGTCCTTCCTCTCTTCCTGTTTTTCCTTCTGCTTCTCTTTATGGATCCCCCTTTGATCTGCAGGTCCCTCTTACTCCCCCATCATCTTCCCATCATTTGGCCGAGCATTTCTTCCCTCCAACTCCTCCACTAATGCCCCCTTCCTCCCCAGCACCTACTTCAAACCCTTTGCTAGGCTCACATTCTCTCTCCCCTACACATTTTCTATCTGGTGGCTCCTCCCCTTCTAGCGTGAGCTACCTACCACCTCTAACACTTCCTCCACCTAATCGGCCTTTTGCATCCAAGCCCCTCCCATACTGGACCAAATATGATGTTGCTGATTGGCTAACCTACCTAAACCTTGGGGAGCATAGAGAGCGCTTCCTAGACAATGAGATTGATGGCTCACACCTGCCATCACTCACCAAGGAGGACTTCCTTGATCTTGGAGTGAGCCGCGTCGGACATCGCATGAACATTGAGCGAGCGCTAAAGAAGCTTACTGACAGGTAAGAAAAAAAAGATAAAGCAAATAAAGTTAATCAGAAATCAAAATATTTTTTGGACAGTCAATGATTAGACTTGGGATAAAATCCAACATAAAAAGAGCAATCTGGTCACATTTTATTATTCATTTGTAAAGCAGATTCAGTTCTATGAAAACAAAAAGAGGATGAAATGCAGCATCTTTTACAGCATAGATTTTCTGCTAAAACATTACAGTGAACAGTGTGTTTGACAGAAAGCATAAGGACAGCTGACCTGAGTGCACAGAGCAGTGGCAGCAATGCTGTATAGATTTTGCATTGACACAAAGCTATTAATTCAATTCAGTTTATTTCATATTTATTTGTATTGCGGTTTTAACAATGAACATTGTCTCAATGCAGTTTTACACAGAAAATGTGGTGATAAAATGAATAAGATGTTCTTTATAAGTGTAAGTTTGTCACTGATTAACAAGCCAATGGTGACTGTGGTAAAGGAAAAACTCTCTAAGATAACATAAGTAAGAAACCTTGAGAGGAACCAGACTCAAGAGGGAACTCATCCTCATCTGGAACCTCAGGAGCATGTTTAACTTGAAAGAGAGAGAGGGAGAGAGAGAGAGAGAGAGAGAGAGAGAGAGAGAGAGAGAGAAGAGGGTGACAGGAAGAGAAGGATATGGATTATTAAGTCTCCTGATTGTTGTATGAAAGTTAATGTCACTGTGCAGTTTGGACTCTGGTGAGATTCACTCTGGCAGCAGAACTAAAAGGGAGAAGCAGAAGGAAACACAGACATGAGGATCTCTGGGATAAGAGACGACCCACCACACCACCATCAACAAACCTGAGTGAACGTGTGAGAGTGAGGAGACGACAACATCCAAATATCCCAGTTCACCAAACACTCCATATCCATGATCCCTCCAGATCTGCTCCTTTACCTCACAAACACCTACTAACTAAAGACTCCACTAAATAAATCTGTTCAGCCTCGACTTGAACACTGTTTGGAAGGTTGTTCCATAACTGTGGGGTTTATAAGAGAAAGATCTGCAACAATTAGCAAATTTATAAATGAGCAAGGAACAGAGAAAGTTTAAAAGAACCAAATTTTTTGTGAGACATGCACTTTAGGTCTACACTTTCCTTCTGAGTTGAGGTCGAGTTCGCAGTCACATTGCAGTCACTTGCTGATGCTGCTCTGCGTGCTGTCCATACTCATACTCAATCTAAAATACTGCTATCTATGCATCTTTAATAATTGTGATGACGCAACCTTTTCTCTCCTTTCAGACTGTCATCTCCATTTTCTGTCTCCACTGTTTCCTCAGAGGGACCGAATGACCGCCTGCGAGATGAAGGAACTCAGAGTTGAAAGGTTTACATTACAAAGAAAACAGGGCTCTCATACTCACTTATCTCCGCAGATGAACATAAAAAAACTCTGACTCAAACAAACCGCCAAACATCCATTTATTATCTTAAAATCTGTGCTAAGCTGCTCCAGTGTGTCTATCTAAAAGTGATCCACCTGAGAGACTTAACACCTGGGAGCATCTTCAGCTTCAGCAGTGGACGCTCCAAGTCTGCTTCCTTCGTTTCTAAAATCCTGGTGTGATTTTTATTTACTCACATCGATGGCAGCATTTTTCTGTTGCTATGGTAATGTAAAGTTTACTGTAGAAATACAATGCAATGATCTTTATTGTTGTAAACGTGTGTACAGATATCGCTCATGCCATACACATCGTTACTTGTGGTCTGATGCTGCTGATGAGGACGAGGAAGATGATGATGAGAATGATGAAGAGGATCAGGATGATAATTGTGGTGGTTATGATGATGAACATTAGCTTTACAGTTTTTATTTTTATTTACAATAGTAAATATTATTAAAAGGTAATAAGAATAAGCATTTAAGAGTTAAGTATAAAAGTCATTTTCACACCCTAAGCATAATTGGTCTTCCAGATCACAGAACACATGTCCCTTGGGGTTTAGGTTGTCTTCATTTGCTCTCTGTACAACATGCTGATGTAAAGTGTGTGGGAGGTTAGTGCAAAGATGATAAGATCACTTCATTTTATTTAAAAGGAAAAAGACAATATTTTAGGACAAAGTAAAAATCTATAAATAATATTAAGCACTTAGATTTAAAATTAAATGATAAATATAAGACAGATATTTATGCAGAGCTCTATAGATTTATCAGGTATTTCTGTTGCTATGTCAGGATGATGTTTATGATGGTGATGATCTGAAAATTATGATTTAGATGTTTGAATAAATGAGTATTATACTCTATATTTCTGGTTTTCCCTTTTCAATATGTTCTTCTTTCAGTTCACATCAACCTCCACTCACAAAGTCCAGCTCATCCGAAGGCAAATGTCCATGTGGGAAAATGGGGTGATTAGTCAGTGTAGGTGTTGGGAAGGGGGTGATTAGTTTAGGTAGGTGTTGGGAAGAGGGGCAGTTTGTAGATGTGTGTGTTGGGAAGGGGGTGATTAGTCAGTGTAGGTGTTGGGAAGGGGGTAATTATTATTTATCATTAATAAACAAGCTACAGTTTGTCCAGAATGCGGCAGTCAGAGTTCTCACAAGGTCGAGAAAATCTCATCACATAACCCCAATCTTCTCATCCCTACATTGGCTTCCTGTTAAGTTTCAAACCCACTACAAACTACTGCTTCTTACCTAGAAAACACTAAATGGTTTATCTCCATGTATCTCTCCAGTCTTCTAACACGCTACAATCCGTCACGCTCCCTGAGATCTTAAAACTCTGGGCTTCTAGTAGTTCCTAGAATAGCAAAGTCCACTAAAGGTGGTAGAACATTCTCACATTTAGCTCCTAAACTCTGGAATAGTCTTCCTGACAGTGTTCAGGGCTCAGACACACTCTCCCAGTTTAAGTGCAGATTAAAGATGTATGTTTTTAGCGAGTTCTACACATAACACACGTCACATCATAACCTTGTGCTCCAGAACATCTGATCACATGCACTTTATTTCAATTCAATTCATGTTTATTTGTATAGCGCTTTTAACAATGAACATTGTCTCAAAGCAGCTTTACACAGATAATGTGGTGATTAAAAGTGAATTTGTCCACTTGTGCTGTTAATATCATGAACATTTTGCTCCAGCTCCAGTCACGTCCCACCTCATAAAGATTGTGGACCTTTGAAGAACTAGTTGGCGACCCTGCAAACATCCCGAAACAACTAGAGCAGGGGTCACCCGCAAGAACCACATGAGTAGCGCCCGGGCCTTTTCTAAAAATAGCTGTTTCATACTTTGTTAAATCATTGTTGATACTTATTATGAGTAACATGATCAGTGTCTTCACATAGATGAATATCATTAATTATTAATAATAAGATATAATAAAAGTTAAATTGAGCAAATTTGTTATTTCAGATCAAACTGAAAACTGTGTGTATCAAACTGGTAGCCCTTCACATTATTGGTACCCAAGAAGTAGCTCTCAGTTTCAAAAAGGTTGGTGACCCCTGATCTAGAGACGTACCAATGCCAAATAGATCCCACTTCATGTGGAGTTTGGACAGTGGACCTCTTTGAGTGTTTAAAGGTTTTGGCATGGAGAAGCTGGTGTTGGATCTGTGATGATCTCAAATGTTGAGCTATTTTATGAGTTGCTCAGTAGCTCCTGGTTCCATAACCTCAAACTGACTGTATAAGACTGTAAAAAGATCATCACTCATAATAACACACTCCAGTGCTCATGTTAGTTCTCACTCTCCAGTGTTCTGTAGTGTTTAAAGACTAAAATCACACTCTTGATGTCACCCAAATGAGGATGAGGTTCTGCTTTTGAGTCTGGTTCCTCTCAAGGATGTGTGTGTTTGGAAGGGGGTGATCAGTGAAAGTTTGTGTTGGGAAGGGGGTTGATAAGTCCATGTATGTGTTGGGATAAGAGTGATTAGTCGGTGTAGGTGTTGGGAAGGGGGCGATAAGTCAAGTCAAGTTTATTTCTATAGTACTTTCACAGAGGACATTGTCTCAAAGCAGCTTTGCAGAATTTAAGAATGAAGGGAAACGAGGTGT
>JBCEWE010000349.1:87500-137500 GCA_039877035.1 Silurus lanzhouensis | reverse complement strand
GTGTGTGTGTGTGTGTGTGTGTGCGTGCGTGCGTGCGTGCGTGTTTCAGCCAGGTAACTATGCCCGTACAGTTAACAGAACTCAGGACTCATTCGAGGTGTGTGATGTCATTGTGGACTGTTTTAAAGACCGAGCTCAATTGGAGAAACATTACGCTCAGCAGCTCACTGAATGGAGCAACAAGTGGAAAAAAATAACTGATTTAAGTATGTACACTACACACACACACACACACACACACACACTCACACACACACACACACACACACTCCTTGTTGCTTGTAAGTAGTCAGAGGGTTCTGTAACAGTAGCATTGACAGAATTCTATTTAGTTCTAATACTTTATCATTTCCATAGTAACAAGTTGTTCACTGAGACTTAATGGTGAAATAGTGACCTACCCACAGTAAAGCATGTTTTCACATTTGCTTTAATATTCTTGGAAGGAATTGCAGGGTGGAGAGAGGAGTTGTGGTATTTTATGAGGAAGTCAGGTGTGTCAGGGAAGTATGTGAGGGTGGTGCAGGACAGTGTGACAGCAATTCAATTCATGTTTATTTGCCGAATGTCCATTTATTACAGATAAACGATGTTGAGGTGCAGTGATGGAGATCAGAGCAAACTGTAGTCCTGAGTCAGTGTAGCAGACTGTTGATATTAACTACAGTCCAAATCCATCCTCAAAGATCCTGATTCCTCCAGAATTTCATGGAGCCACCCAAGGTGTTGATAAAAAAACCATCCCAAGCTGCACAGAGTCGCCTCAAATCGAACAGGACAAGTCAAGTCAAGAAGCTTTTATTGTCATTTCAACCATATACAGCTGATGCAGTATACAGTGAAATGAAACAACGTTCCTCAAGGACCTTGATGCTACATAAAATAACAATCACAGAAACAGAAAAAAACAGGGCCAAGGACTAGTAAGTGTCCTCGCCACATAAAGTGCATGTGTGCAACCTGGTGCAAACAGTGCAAAAACAACACAAGACAGTGTAAGACAATACACAGAACACAAAATAGTGCCGCCAGTAATCCTGTTGTAACGAGACAGTGAACAGTAGCAAAAATGTAAACTAAATATTGTCAACAAAATGTTGTGCAAAAGAGCAAATAGCAGCAATCCAGAAAGATGTGCAGAAACGGCATGTAAACAGAAGTGATATAATGTGGGTGGTGCTAAAGACATGGATGTGAGAAGTGAGTACGAGTGTGTGTTGAGTCCGGGTTGTACAGATCAGTCGCACAGTTTGTGTGTGTGTGTGTGTGTGTGTGTGTGTGTGTGTGTGTGTGAGTTCAGTTCTGTTCTGGGTTGAGAAGCCTGATGGCTTGAGGGAAGCTGGATGTGTCGGCCCGAATGTTCAGAACTGCTTCCCTGATGGCAGGAGAGTGAAAAGTGTGTGTGACGGGTGTGTGAAGCGTGTCTGTGAGGGGTGTGTGTGTGTGTAAGGGGTCTGTGGGGTCGTCCACAATGCTGAGAATTGTGGGATTGTCCACAATGCTGTTGGCTTTGTGGATGCAGCGTGTGGTGTAAATGTCCATGATAGAGGAGAGAGACTCTGATGATCTTCTCAGCTGTTCTCACTATCCTCTGTAGGGTCTTGCGATCCGAGATGGTGCAGTTCCCAAACCAGGCAGTGATGCAGCTGCTCAAGATGCTCTCAATGGTCCCTCTGTAGAACATAGTCAGGATGGGGGGAGAGAGATGAGTTTTCCTCAGCCTTCTCAGGAAGTAGAGACGCTGCTGGGCTTTTTTGTTGATGAAGCTGGTGTTGAGTGACCAGGTGAGGTTATACGTCAAGTGAACACCAAGGAATTTGGTGCTCTTGATGATCTCCACTGAGGATCCATCGATGATCAGTGGAGAATAGTCGCTCTGTGTTCTCCTGAAGTCAACAACTATCTCTTTAGTTTTGTCAACGTTCAGAGACAGGTTATTCTCTCCACACCAGGCTGTAAACCTTTGCACCTCCTCTCTGTATGCTGACTCATTGTTCTTGCTGATTAGACCCACCACTGTCATATCATTGGAGAACTTGATGATTTTTTTCGAGCCGTGCATTGCTACACAGTCGTAAGTCAGCAGAGTAAACAGCAGTGGGCTAAGCACACAGCCCTGAGGTCCCCCGTGCTCAGTGTGGTGATGCTGGAGATGCTGTTTCCGATCCGGACTGACTGAGGTCTCACAGTCAGAAAGTTCAGGATCCAGTTACAGAGGGAGGTGTTCAGGCCCAGTAGGCTCAGCTTCTCAATCAGGTGCTGAGGGACACTATCCAGAGGCAGGCCTGGACAAAGTGGAAAGATCCGCGAAGGGAAGAGGGGCAGGAACAGTGATCACTGGAACTCAGGACTACGTTTCACTTCTGATCACCATCACTGTACCTCGCAACATCATATATCTGCTATAATTGGACATTCGGTGCAACCCAGATGAGGATGAGGTTCCCTCTTAAATCTGGTTCCTTTCAAGGTTTCTTCCTTGTGCCATCTTGGGGAGTTTTTCCTTCACCACAGTCACCACTGGCTTGTTCATCAGGGACAAGCTTACACTTATAAAGAGACAATGTTCATTGTTAAAAGCGCTATACAAATGAAAATGAATTGAATTGAATTGATCACTGGAACCTCAGGAGCATGTTAAACTCAACCCGAGAGAAAAAGAGAGAGAGAGAGAGAGAGAGAGAGAGAGAGAGAGAGAGAGAGAGAGAGAGAGAGAGAAGAGAAGTATATGGATTATTATGTGTTCTTATTTGTTGTATGAAATTTAAGGACACTGTGCAGTTGGGACTCCAGCAAGACTCGCTATGGCAGCATAACTAAAAGGGAGAACCAGAAGATAACTGTCATGGCTCTGGCAATATATGACTAGAGGCATTCATCCAGTGAGCCATGTGCATCTCCCAACGACTAGGCGCCTGTCAATCCCGTGAGGCTGAACCATCACTCCGCCCCACCGTCCCGTCTATCCCAGAACCAGAACCAATGCAGATCGGTACACAACGACTATAGAGAAGAGAGAGAGAGCACCGCCTAGCGGCAGGGGCATGGCTATATTGTGGTGATCCCGGTCACTTTATCCGCCAGTGCCCTGCCCGACCCCTACATCCGTCGATGAGTACCGTAAACCTCACCTCTGAGATCATCCACTTATCAAAATTACCTGTCAAAATCATCACCCCCACATTATCACTTCTGATTTCAGCCCTTATAGATATGGGCTTCTCGTGAAAATTCATCTCCCAAGGATGTCTAGAGCGCCTCCAGCTGGCCTGTGAGAGAGACCCTTTGGCCAAGCTGCCAAAGGGTCGAGTCTACCCACTGTCCATCCCAGAGTGTGCAGCTATGGAGACCTATATTCAAGAAGCCTTAAAACAGGGCTTCATCACACCATTCTTTTCTCCAGTGGCTTCCAGCTTCTTCTTTTTTCTGGGATTCTCTAATTTCTATCGGATGTTCATTCATAATTTCAGTTTGGTCACTGCCCTGCTCACCTCACTCCTGAAGGGTAAGGCCAAAACCGTTGTCTGGAAGCAGGAGGTTGAGGAGGCCTTCATAAAGTTCAAACAGAGGTTCAGTACCGCCCCTCTCCTATGACACCTGGATCCCCATTTCCCATTCATTGTGGAGGTGGACACTAGGGGATGCACTATTCCAACATACGGGTAACCCCCCACATCTGCAACCCTGCAGTAATTGAGAACTTCTGGATCTCAATTACTGCAGGGTTGCAGATGTGGGGGTTACCCGTATGTTGGAATAGTGCATCCCCTAGTGTCCACCTCCACAATGAATGGGAGGTGGAGGTGGACACTAGGGGATGCACTATTCCAACATACGGGTAACCCCCCACATCTGCAACCCTGCAGTAATTGAGAACTTCTGGATCTCAAACTGGCTCTAGAAGAGTGGTGGCACTGGTTGGAGGGGGCGACGCATCAGTTTACAGTGATCACTGATCACAAGAACCTCCAATACCTTCAAAGCAAAATGCCTTAATCCCTGTCAGGCCAGATGGGCTTTATTTTTCATCCATTTCACAACAGTATCAACTATCGTCCAGGCTCCAAGAATGGTAAAGCAGATGCCATGTCAAGAAACTATGCCCCCGATGACCCCATGGACCCAGAACCTATTATGAATTTAGATGAAGAAATCCAAAAGGCAACCCGTGTGGAACTTGCCCCACAAGAATGCCCTGAGGGGAGGAAATTTGTCCCAAGGACCTGCCGTCAGCCCCTGTTGAGGTCAGTCCACGAGGCTCCAGGCTCAGGCCACCCGGGTAGGTGGCAGACCCTCCTTATGCTCCGATCTTGCTATTGGTGGCCCAGTATAGTCAGAGACTTTGCAAGGTACATTCAAGACTGCTCTGTCTGTGCTATTTCAAAAACACCCTGCCACTTACCAGTGGGAAAACTGGTTCCCCTACCGGTCCCACAACGACCTTGGTCCCACTTAGAATTGATTTTGTCTCTAAACTGACAAACTCAAATGGCAACACCTGATAGCTGTAGATTTCTTCTCCAAAGCCTGCAGATTGGTTCCCCTCCGAGGTCTGCCTACAGCTCTAGAAACCGCTGAGTTACTTTTCCAACATGTGTTTCTTAATTTTGGCCTCCCTAGAGAAATAGTGTTTGACTGGGGTCCTCAGTTCACTACCCACATGTAGAAGGCATTCCTTAAGCTACTCGGTGTTACTGTTAACTTGTCCTCTGGTTATCATCCACAGACTAACGGCCAAACAGAGCAGAAGATACAGGAGCTTGGATGCTACCTCCGATCCTACTGCCACCCGTTATCAGAATAGTTGGAACAGGTTCCTCCTGTGGGCCGAGCATGCACAGAACTCCCTATGCCAAGAAACCACTGACTTGAACCCATCTTAGGGGGTACTCGGCTTCCAACCTCCACTGTTTGCCTGGACAGAGGAACCTTCCAACATATCACTGGTTCCGAAAGAGCGATAGTGTCTGGAAGTCGGCACACACATAGATCCAAAGAGCCCTTAGAACCACAAAAAGGTTCACAGATCCTCGGATTCAGAAGCACCTCCCTACCAATCAAGAGACAAGGTGTGATTGTCGACACAAGATCTGCCCCCCCCAACTGCCCTGCAGGAAGCTCAGTCCTCATTACATCGGGCCATTCATGATACTGTGGCGTATGAATGATGTGTATTATTGGCTCGACCTCCCTCCCAGGTACCACATCCACCCTACTTATCATGTGTTGCTCCCAAATTCCTTTTCTCCCTCTGCCACAGAGAACCTTGGACCTACCAACGATCTGCCACCCCCTTAGGTGCTAGAGCAACCCTTTGTTTACTCTGTCTGTGAGATTCTGGACTCTCAACATTGGGGTTCCACGCTGGAATACCTCGTCAATTGGAAGGTGTATGGACCATAGGAGCTATCCTGGACCTGGCACTCCTGGAGGAGTTCAATCACCCTGACCGCCCCGCACTCAGAGGTCATGGGCGTCCCCGGGGCCAGGTTAGGGCGTCAGCAGCCTCCCCTGGAGGGGAGGGGTACTGTAAGAGAACCACCAGTCACGCCTTCCTCCAACGCTCCACACTCTCGCTCAGCCTTTCCCCTCCTATTACTGACCCGCACCTGTTTCCCATGAACCCGTCCCCTTTAAAAAGACCATCTTCCCCTTCACTTGCCATCCGATCTATCGTATAGCTATCTTAGATCATCTGGACTACTGCTCCTGCGATCCTGAGTTTCTTATGCTCCTTGCTATACTTCTTGTGAAACACGCTACAGCTAAGTCTATTATTTTCTGCACACCCGTTTCTTATTCTCCTGTGTTTATTCTGTTAAAGATAACAATAAACGATACCTTGTTTTGCTCCCGTTTTTTGACGTCTGCTGTATCCGTGACAGTAACACAGCCATTATAAGAGAAACATCTGCCCCTTGGGTTAGGGTTAGGGTTAGTCTTCATTATTTGAGGTACCAACAATTAGCCTGCAAAACCCTGATCAGAGGCCAATAGCAGGCAATTTATCACCTTAACTAGCAGCGTCTCTGTGCTATAATGAGCCCGAAATCCTGACTGATACATTTCCTAAATGTTATTCCTCAGTAGATGTGAGCAGAACTGCTGTGCTACAACCTTTTCTAGAATCTTGGAGATAAAGAGGAGGTATGATATTGGACTGTAGTTGGACAGCTGACAGGCTAAAGGTCAGGTTTCTTAATTAGAGTGTTGATAACTGCAGTTTGAAGGATGTACCAGTGCTAATAGAAGAGTTTATACATTTTAAAACAGGATCAAGGATCGGCCCTTTTCTGTTTGCAGTGGTGATGGACAGGTTGATGGATGTGGTCAGACAGAAGTCTCCCTGGACTATGATGTTTGTGGATTATATTGTGATTTGTGGTGAGAGTAGGTTGCAGGTGGAGAAGAGCCTGGAGAGATGGAGGTACATGCTGGAGAGAAAGGGAATGAAAGTCAGTAGAAGTAAGATAGCGTACATGTGTGTGAATAAGAGGGAGGGCAATGGAGGGGTGCGATTGCAGGGTGAAGAGGTGGAAAAGGTGGAGGAATTTAGGTACATGGACATTGTCACAAAGCAGCTTTACACAGATAGTGAGGTAATAAAGAATAAAAAAATTGTTCCTTATAAGTATATTCCTAATGATCAAGCCGGTGGCGACTGTGGTAAAGGAAAAAGGAAGGAAAGGGAAAAACTCCCAGAGATGGTATAAGGCAGAAACCTTTAGAGGAACCAGACTTAAGAGTCAGCCTATCCTCATCTGAGTACATTTACATTTATATTTACGGCATTTAGCAGATGTCCGTGTCCAGAGCGACATACAAAAGTGCTTTAAGTCTCTAGCAATAAATAAATATACACTGGTACGCTAATTTAAAAATCTTTATATAAAGTAAACTATAACTCTTGATTTTTACAAAGCAAACTTGGTAAGTGCTAATTTAAACGTTTCATAAGAAGGTAGGTCTTCAACCGTCGCTTAAAGATAAGCAGGGACTCTGCTGAGTAGCACCAAGTGAGCACTGAGTGGTAATAAAGTGCTTTGAGCAGCTATGAAACACATAAGGGTTCCTTTATCACACTGGACTCCATTTAGTAAGCAGACTATACCAACAGACAGACACCATATCTCCTGCCATCCATTTTCTCTCTTGCCCATCTAGACCAAAGTGACAACTTTGTGGGATAATGCAGTTTATGGACTTAAGTGTTTAGTACAATTATGGCTCTAATCATCTCCCTATGCAACTGGATTCTGGACCTTTAATATTGTAGACCTAAGTCAGCAAGGATCAGCAACTCCACCTCCAGCACCACCACACTGAACGTTGATGATATCCTGAGCTGTGTGCTCAGTTTACTGCTGTTCACACTACTGACTCATGACTGTGCTGCAGAGTACACTCATCTTATAAGGCTTCTGATGACACTAGAGTTGTGGGTCTAATCAGCATAACTAATGATTCAGAGAGGAGGTGGAGCAGCTCATAGAATCGTGTAGAGACCTCCACTTCCTACAGAGACTGTGAAGAGACAAATTTTTCACAAGAGACCAGGGCCAAGGATTATAGAATGTTTTGATAATGAAGACTTGATTTCAGTCCTGAGGTGGTCAAAGCACCTGCAGCCTTAAATCAGGTACCTGGTTTCTCAGTAGTCCATAGGGTTAGGCTTTGCTATTCTGTTCATGTGAAGCAGCAACACAACAGAGAACTTTATTAAAAACCAGTTCCCAGATGCCATCTCATCACAATGATGAAACTAGAATGGTGTGCTCATCACAACACTGCCAAGATGGTTGGAATGTTGGTTGATTTCTGAAACCATCCATCTAGCTGCTGAGTTGTGTCTAAATTTCAATTCTATTTAATTCACGTTGATTTAAATCAGTTCAGTTTTTACAGGGACATTCTCCCAAAGCAGCTTTTAAGGGGAGAGACTTTAAAGGGAACCTCCTTCTCAACACTTAATGTCCATCATTACAGTTCCATCAGTGTTGAGGTTATAAACTGCTCAGTGATGATGTTTGCATTCCCAACTGTTAATGCAAACTGTGGTCCTGAACACATTGTAGCAGACTGTTGATATTAATTATAATCTAAATCCTTCAAAGTTCTTGAGTTGCTCAGTAATTTCAGTATCTTTATTATCCATAGTGTAGAATCTTCACACATCTGACACGATCTCCATGGCTGAGAGAAACCTTCAGCATTTAAAAGCTGCGCTGGTTATTGAATTCCTGTATGCTGTAGATTCAGCAGTTACTTTAGGCATTGATGTTTCCCTGCCTGAAACATCCAGAATGTAGCAGCATGTAATCTGGAGTAAGAGTAGCACAGTTTATCTGGATATTTTCACTATTTTTGTTTTACAGATATATATATATATATACGACATCTGTATTCCTAAAACCAGGCCATTGCTCAGCATTTCTCTGGAAGATAAATGACAGACACAATTAAACACTAACACTAATAAAAGGCATGTGCAATATTTCTTACATGTTTGTCATGGGAAACATGTTTATAACCAGTATTGTGCCAGAATGTTTCTGTGATGTAAATGTGAAAATGTAAGATAAAGGAGAGAATCAGTGAGTAGAAACATCTCAGTAATGATCCAGAGAAATTAGAGATAATTTTCAAGGGTTATTGTAAAGGGTTTGAATGCTTATGGATGTGATATTTCAGTTTTTTTAATTTTTTAATGTACACATTATTCTATCTATCTATCTATCTATCTATCTATCTATCTATCTATCTATCTATCTATCTATCTATCTATCTATCTATCTATCTATCTATCTATCTATCTATCGTTGTTTTTCTTTCAGGACCGATGTATGGTTCTCTCCTGAGGGCATGGCAATGTTTTTTCTCCTCTGCTGAGCGTCTCTCCATTCTGCACACATCTATCTCTCACGCCCTTGTTTCAGAAGATGGACAGCACATTCGTTCCTGGAAGAAGGATGCATTTCAGAGGAAAATGTTTTGTGGGTTTCGAGAGTCACATAAGCTGAAGCGAGAGTTTGCACGTGCACAGAAACCCTGGATCAAAAAACTCAAGAAGGTAAGAACATCAGATGCACTGCGACCCCGCCCCAAAGACGAGATGTGTGTTTAGTGTGTTTTTAGGATGCTGTAGGACATTGGAATCTCCTGTAAAGCGTTGATCCTCTGGATGAAACTCTGGATGAGGATGAGGATGTCTGCTAAATGCTGTAAAAGTACAATTGAAACAGCTCTCATCTGTCCTTTATTAGAAAACCCTAATGAATGAGTTTAATGTGTTCTATAAATTGTTTAGTAATTATAACATACTCCTAGAAAGAAACACACCCCTACACCCCAAAAATCATGAATAAATCATAGGAGTGAACTAGAACAACAAGCAGTGGGATTTAGGACACAACTTTAAAATGTTCATGTTCTATTAGGGAAAATATCTGGAAGTACATGAAATGCTAATGTGCTGGTGTGTGTGTGTGTGTGTGTGTGTGTGTGTGTGTGTGTGTGTGTGTGTGTGTGTTTGTGTGTGTGTAGTTGGAGAAAGCGAGACAGGCCTATCATAAATCGTGTCAGAAGGAGCAGAGTGTGTTGAATAAAGAAATTAAAGCCAAAAACAACATCAACCAAAAAGAACACACACTCAACAAAATCCAACTGGCCAAAATGACTGCAGGAGCGCACCGAGACCAGGTGAGATATATGCACACACACACACGCAACAGACACACACACACACACACACACACACACACACACACACACACACACACACACACACAAAAACCCCAATTCTAAAACAGTTAGAACATGTAAAATGTAAAACGTGTAAAATGTAAATAAAACACTATTCAATGATTTGTGAAATCTTAAATCCATATTTTATTTATAGTAGAACATAGAAAATGTATCAAATGTTGAAACATTTTAAATTTGATGGAAGCAACACATGGAAGTTTTTTATGCACAACCGACTTACTGGGCAGCACTACTGTGTGACTGGTTTTCCTTGTCTCATGATGTCTCTTGTCTTTTTTCTTTTCTTTTCTTTTCCAATTTTTTGCACATGTGCATGTTGTGTTCCTTGTGTTCCTTTTTGTTATTTGATGTTGTTTGCTGTAGCATCTTGTTCCTTGGGAAACGTTGTTTTGTTTGACTGTGTACTGCACTGTATACGGTTGAATTGACAATAAAGCCTAGTTGACTTGACTTGTCTCAAAAAAGTTCCATGTTTACCACTGTGTAGCATCAAGTCTTCTTTTAACAACAATGTTAAATTTTTGGGAACTGAGGAGACCAGCTGCTGATGTTTTGGAAGAGGAATGTTGTGATTCAAGATGGCAGAAAGGCAGTAGGATGCAATACATGGACACCGGAGACAGCTGTGTTCATGTATACAACCGCCAGACGCTGTTACATTACAGAAATCATGCAACAACCAATTTGCATGAGGATGTACTTAATAACTTTTGCGACCTCATCTTGCTGCGACCTCGGCTACAAAGACTAGGTCCACAGTCCTCAGTGTCCCCTGATGCCGGTGGCCAGGAGAGGGGACATTGGAAGCACTGCTGAAGGAAGGGGAAGTGCAGCAAGTGGAAGGCTAAAGGCTAACAATAGCCAGGAAGATGCAGGCCATTTTATTTACCACAGGAATTCACCAGTGCTTTACTTTTCAGAGTGTACATTTCACCCCAGCGCTAATGCTATGGAGGCACTGTGTGAGGTCTATGGGGCTATTAGCAACCTGCAGAATTTTCACCCCAACAGATTGTTTATTATCGCCAAACATTTTAACCATGTGAATCTCAGGACTGTGCTCCCTAAAATCCATCAGCATGTGGACTTTGCAAAGAGAGGAGCGAACATGCTGGATCATGTTTACACAAACATCCCTGATGTCTATCATGTGGAGCCCCAACACAAATCTTGGCTACTCAGACCACATCACTGTTTTGTTAATTCCAGCATACAGATCGCTTGTCAGACGCTCTAAACCGGTTCTGAAAGAGGTGAAAACCTGGCCAGCAGGAGGTACCTCTGCTCTCCAGGAGTGTTTTGAGTGCACTGACTGGGACATGTTTAGGAAGGCTGCAACCAATGGCGACGAATGGCAATGGCAATCAACTTAGAGGAGTTCACATCAGTGACCAGCTACATCAGCAAATGTGTTGATGATGTGACCATCTACAAGACCATCACTACACGCTCAAACAAAAAGCTGTGGATGACTGCAAAAGTGCTTGTGCTGCTAAAACCTAGAGACTCCTTCTTCAGAGCAGGGGACAAAACGGCCTTTTAGAACAGCAAGGGCCAAACTGTCCGTGCTATCAGAGAGGCGAAGCACCAACATGTCAAGAGAATCCACAGACACTTCCAGGACAGCCGAGACACCCGGCGCATGTGGCAGGGCATCCAGGCGATCACTAACTAGAGGACATCACTTGCTTGTGACTGCGTCGTCTCCCTTCCAGATGCGCTCAACAACTTCTATGCCCGGTTTGAGGTGCAGAACAATGTGAACGCGAGGAAGACCATCCCTCCTCCCACTGACCAGGTACTCCGTCTATCCACAGCTGAAGTGAGGAAAACTCTATGCAGAGTTAACCCACGGAAGTCTGCTGGACCAGACAAAGTTTCTGGCAGAGTGCTCAGGAAGTGTGCAGAACAGCTAAAGGATGTTTTCCCCGACATGTTTAATATCTCACTGAGCAGTGCCATTGTGCCTATGTGCCTCAAAACAACAACCATCGTTTGCATGCCGAAGAAGTCTACAGACACCTGCCACAATGACTATCATCCTGTCGCACTCACACCCATCATGATGAAGTGCTTCGAGAGGTTTATGAGACACATGAGACACATCAAGATCCATCTTCCACCCTCACTGGACCCCATGCAGTTTGAATATCGTCCAAACCGTTCCACAGACGATGTCATCACCATGACTCTCAATCTGGCCCTCACCCACGTGGACAAAAAGGACACATACGTACAAATGCTGTTCATAGACTTCAGCTCAACATTTAACACAATCGTCCCTCAGCTCCTGAATGAGAAGTTAAACCTACTGGGCCTGAACTGGGCGTTGAACTGTTCACCGGGAATTTTGTTTGTATCGGCGTTTAAAATTTTTTATAGTTCGTTTTTTCTCGCTTTTCTCGTTTTAAAATATCAAAATATCGTGTTGATCTCCTGCATCCTTCACTTTCCGTTGGCTCCGTCTCGACTATTTTTGCTTTCGGAAGAGCGCTTTTTTCCCTGTTTGAGGGTTTGAAAGCAGTGAGCACATTCACCAGAACTACGAACACACACTGCAGTAAACACATTAAGGTACGTCATTTCTCTATTATGGCGAACATCCAGTTTACTCAGTGTGTGTCTTTCTCCGTTGTTAGCGATAATTTTATCTGTGAGAAGTGTAAGCTAGTTTGCTCTTTGACGGAGAAGATTTTAGCATTAGAGGAGCGCATCCAGAGTCTAGAGAGAAGTAGTGAGTGTGAGAGCAGTCCAGGTTCTGCAGGGGAAAGTCTGGATGCCCTAGGTGAAGGTACTATTCCCCCGACTCCGGCATTAGAGCCCTCGCAGCGGGGCGAATGGGTGACGACTCGGCGGCATACTCGCAAAGCCAAAGCTAACGCTAAGGCTTGCCCACGGGAGCACCATTCCTCTCCGCTTCGCGTGTCCAACAGGTTTGCTCTCCTCAGTGAAGCACCCGCTGAGAAACCTGAAAGAGCTCTGGTTTTAGGAGACTCCATTCTGAGGCACGTGAAATTAGCTAGACCTTTAGGGGCACCAGCAGCACAGGTTATGTGTATACCGGGAGCCAGGGCGCCGGACATAGCAGGTCAGCTTAGATTCTTCGGAAAGCACAGGTTCTCTAAGATAGTTTTTCACACAGGAGCTAATGATATACGCCTTCAACAGTCAGAGGTTACTAAGAGTAATATTATAGAGGTGTGTAAATTAGCGAAGGCAATGTCCGATGCTGTAATATGCTCTGGCCCCATCCCAATGCGACGTGGCGATGTAGCCTACAGCAGGATATGGTCGCTGAACTGCTGGATGTCCGAGTGGTGCTCCAAAAACAATGTGGGCTTCATTAATAATTGGAGCATTTTTGAGGGCAAGGCTGGCCTGTTAGGGCGGGACGGTGTCCATCCCACCCGGGAAGGTGCTGCTCTCATTTCTTGTAGTATAGGTCATAGTCTCAGAACAGCACTAGTTAACAAGTGACTGTCTAGAGCCAAGGCCAGGGAGCAGACAGACAGGCTAAACCGACCGTCTGCTAGCTGCACAGAGTCGTCACTCAGGATCCACCATATTGAGACTGTGTAACCTGATTAACATTAAATTAAATAGGACTGAACGCACAGCCAGCACCTCTGATCTAAAGATAGGATTGTTGAATATTAGATCTCTCACGCCAAAAGCACTTACTATAAACGAAATTATTTCCGACCAGGAGTTTAATATAATGTGTTTGACAGAAACATGGATTAAATCGAATGAATAAGTAGCATTAAATGAGGCGAGTCCTACTGGGTATAGTTACATACACCAACCCCGTCTAAATGGCAGAGGAGGTGGAGTAGCAACTATTTATAATAATAATCTAAATGTCACACAAAAGACTAAACAAAAATGTAAAACATTTGAAGTTCTTTACACCAACATAAAATATTCAGTGTCCGAAAGCATGTCAAGTCAAGTAATTCCACTAATTATTATTTATAGACCCCCAGGGGCCCGACTCTGATTTTCTGATAGAATTTGCAGATTTCATTACAAATTTAGCTCCTTCTTTACACAAAGCATTAATTGTTGGTGACTTTAATATTGATTTTGATAATCAGGAAGACTCCTTAAGAGCAGCAGTTGTGTCCATACTAGATTCAGTTGGAATTAATCAGAATGTTATAGGACCCACTCATAGTGGAGACACACTCTCGATTTGTTGTTAACATTTGGATTAAAAATAAAAAACTTAGTCATAATTCCACAGTCTGAAGCTATTTCAGACCATTATCTAATCTCGTTTAAAATTTGCCTAAGTCATTGCATTTCTACCTCACCACGTTACCGTGTTAAGCGTACTTTCACGTCAGCTACAGCAGCGCGTTTTATTAATAATCTTCCCGAAATTACTATATTAGATAGATCTCCGTCAGACCCCGCAGAGCTCGACTGGGCCACTGAACATCTAGAAACAACGTTACGTTACACTCTAGATGATGGAGCTCCTCTTAAGACCAAAATGATCAGGGAGAAAAAATTAGCACAGTGGTATACTGATCATACACACACCTTAAAACAGACCACTCGAAAATTAGAACGTAAATGGCGTCAAACAAAATTAACAGTATTTCAAATAGCATGGAAGGAGAGCCTCTTAAATTATAGAAAATCTCTTAGTGCTGCTGATCAGCATATTTCTCCACCCTCATAGAATATAACAAGCATAATCCTAGATTTTTATTCAGCACGGTAGCAAAATTAACAGGGAATAAAAGCACTGCACTCACATGCACACCATCAATAGGTAGTAATGATTTCATGAACTTTTTTAATAATAAAATTGAAAACATCAGGCAAGAAATCCAGACGGTTAACACAAATCCAAATTATTTTACAAGTAACCCTGTAGACAGCAGTGTAATTATAACGGACAATCAACTACAAAGCTTCACTCCTATTCATGAGAAGGACTTAATTTCATTCATTTCCTCATCAAAATCATCAACCTGCATTCTCGATCCCCTGCCTACTAGTTTCTTTAAACAGATAGCTCCAGAGGTAATCAAACCTGTTTTAAAAATAATTAACTCTTCCATTAGCACTGGTTATGTACCTAAATCCTTCAAACTGGCAGTTATCCACCCCCTTATTAAGAAACCTGACCTTGACCCATTTCAGTTGTCCAACTACAGACCGATATCAAATCTCCCCTTTATATCCAAAATTTTAGAAAAGGTTGTAGCACAGCAGTTATGCTCACACCTACTTATGAACAACATTTTTGAAATGTATCAGTCAGGATTTCGGCATCATCATAGCACAGAGACGGCGCTAGTTAAGGTGGTAAATGACCTGTTATTGGCCTCTGATCAGGGTTTTGTCTCCTTACTTGTTTTGCTCGACCTCAGTGCAGCTTTTGACACCATTGATCACACTATACTGCTTGCTGGACTTGAGAACGTTGTAGGAATAATGGGAACAGCTCTCTCTTGGCTCAGGTCTTATTTGACTGATCGCTATCAGTTTGTGGATGTAAATGGTGAGTTCTCCACACTCTATGAGGTAAAGTTTGGTGTTCCTCAAGGATCTGTCTTAGGCCCACTGCTTTTCTCTTTATATCTGCTGCCTCTTGGTGAAATCATTCATAAACATGGGATTCGCTTCCATTGCTATGCTAATGACACACAGCTGTATATTTCAGCAAAGCCAGATGAGAGAGATCAGCTAAACAGTGTTGAGGAGTGTGTAAAGGACATTAGACAATGGATGCTTAATAACTTTCTTCTGCTCAACTCAGATAAGACGGAAGTACTTTTACTAGGACCACATGCAGCTAGAAGTAAACTTTCCGATTACGTAGCATCTCTGGATGGTGTTTCTGTTTCAGCATGTACGGCGGTCAAAGACCTTGGTGTGATTATTGACCCGAGTCTTTCCTTTGAGTCTCACATGAATAATATTACCAGGATCGCCTTCTTTCACCTTAGAAATATTGCTAAAATTAGAAATATGATGTCGTTACAGGATGCAGAAAAACTAGTTCATGCTTTTGTTACTTCTAGATTAGACTACTGTAACGCTTTACTGTCTGGGTGTGCGAGTAAGTGCATAAATAAGCTTCAGTTAGTCCAGAATGCAGCAGCAAGGGTCCTCACTAGATCTAGGAAATACGACCACATCACCCCTGTTTTAATCAGTCTACACTGGCTCCCAATCAAATCTCGCATTGATTATAAAATATTACTACTGATGTATAAAGCACTTAACGGTCTCGCACCGCAGTATCTGAGTGAACTTCTGTACCAGTATGACCCTCCATGCCTACTTAGATCAAAAGGTGCTGGCTATCTGTTGGTTCCTCAAATAATGAAGACTACAGCAGGGGGCAGATCTTTCTCTTATAAAGCCCCACAGTTATGGAACAGCCTTCCAACCAGTGTTCGGGACTCGGACACAGTCTCAGTGTTCAAGTCGAGGTTAAAAACTTATTTATTTAGTCAAGCCTTTTATCAGTAGATTTTTCTTAGGTAAAGGCTCAGATCTGGAGGGAGCATGGATATAGAGTGTTTGGTGAACTGGTATATTTGTATGCTGTCGTCCCCTCACATTCACACGTTCACTCAGGTTTGTTGACGGTGGTGTGGTGGGTCGTCTCTTATCCCAGAGATCCCTCATGTCTGTGTTACCTTCTGGTTCTCCCTTTTAGTTATGCTGCCATAGCGAGTCTTGCCGGAGTCCAAACTGCACAGTGACATTAACTTTCATACACCAATAGGGACACTTAATAATCCATATCCTTCTCTCTCTCTCTCTCTCTCTCTCTCTCTCTCTCTCTCTCTCTCTCTCTCTCGGTCGAGTTAAACATGCTCCTGAGGTTCCAGTGACCACTGTTCCTGCCCCTCTCCCCTCCGTGGATCTTCACACTTCTGTGCAGCTTGGGACGGTCTCTCATCGACACCTTGGGTGGTTCCATGTAATTCCGGAGTAGAACGGGTGCTTTTGAGGACGGATTGGACTGTAGTTGGTGTCGGCGGTCTGCTGCACTGACTCGGGAGTGCAGTTTGCTTCTTCACTGTACCCCGCAACATTGTATATCTGCTTCAAATGGACATTTGGTGCAACCCAGATGAAGATGGGTTCCCTCTTTAGTCTGGTTCCTCTCAAGGTTTCTTCCTTATGCCATCTCGGGGAGTTTTTCCTTGCCACAGTTGCTCATCAGGGACAAACTTACTTACAAAGAACATATTTACGTTTAATCACATATTTACGTTCATTGTTAAAAGCGCTATACAAATAAAAATGAATTGAATTGAATTGAACTCCTCCCTATGAGACTAGATCCTGGACTGCCTGACTGGGAGACCTCAGTCATTGTGGATCAGGAAGAGCATCTTTGGCACCACCACACTGAGCACTGGGGCCCTCGGGGGTGTGTGCTCAGTCCACTGCTGTTCACTCTGCTGACTGACGACTGTGTAGCAATACACAGCTCAAATCACATCATCATGTTCACCGATGACACGACCGTGGTGGGTCCCATCAGCAAGAACAACGAGTCAGCATACAGAGAGGAGGTGCAACAGTTAACAGCCTGGTGTAGAGCAACAACCGGTCTATGAACATTGAAATAACTAAAGAGATGATTGTGGACTTCAGGGGAGCACAGAGCAGCCATTCTCCACTTATCATTAATGGATCCTTCGTGGAGATCAAGAGCACAAAATTCCTTGGAGAACACCTGGTCACTCAGCACCAGCTCGATCACCAAAAGTAAAGCAGTTTCTCTACTTTCTGAGAAGACAGAGGAAAGGTGTGCATTTCATCCATGGATCCTCCATTGAGATCGTGAAGAGCACCAAATTCCTTGGTGTTCACTTGGCAGATAACCTCACCTGGTCACTCAACACCAGCTCCATCAACAAGAAAGCCCAGCAGCGTCTCTACTTCCTGAGAAGGCTGAGGAAAGCCCATCTCCCTCCCCCCATCCTGACCACATTCTACAGAGGGACCATTAAGAACATCTTGAGCAGCTGCATCACTGCTTGGTTTGGGAACTGCAATGTCTCGGATTGCAAGACCCTAGAGAGGATAGTGAGAACAGCTGAGAAGATCATCAGAGTCTCTCTCCCCTCTATCATGGACATTTACACCACACGCTGCATCCACAAAGCCAACAGCATTGTGGACGACCCCCCCCCCCTCCCACACACACACACACACACACACACAACTGTACAACCTGATCTTAACACACTCAATACTCATCTTAAGCTGTTCTGCACTGCATTGTGTTTATGTTTACAAACACACACTTGTTTATAGTTCTCTCTTCTACATTTCTGTATAATCATATCATACACCAGGTTTACTGCTCAGTGCTATTGTGTGTTTTGTGTATTTGTCCCACACTGTGTTGTGTTGTCTGTCTGCACTGGTTTGTGTCTGCACTGGTTTTTGTCTGCAAACAGTGCAGTCACCAATCACATTGTGAAGCCACAGCGAAGTCCTGTTGTTCTAATAGATGCAGTAAGCAGTTAGAATTGTCTTTTTTTTAAATAAAAAAATTAAATGAAAATTCTAATTCATCTGACCACAGAAGAGTTCTCCACTTTGCCTCAGTACATTTCAAATGAGTTTTGGCTCAGAGGATGGAGGTGTTTCGGGATCATGTTCACGCATACCTTCTTCTTTACATGATAGAGATTTAACCTGCATTTGTGGATGACATGGAGAACCGTGTTCACACACACTGATTTCTGGAGGTGTTAATGATCTCATGCAGTGATTTTCATTACAGAATCATGACTGTTTTAAATGCAGTCATGGAAGATCATGGCCATCCAATATTCAACTTTGAGACGTGTACCAACCATCAAATTCAAAATGACCTTATTTTTTCCCTTTAAATTGTAAATGTTTTCCATGTTCTACTGTGAATAAAATATGGGTTTACAAAATGTACAAGTCATTATGTTCTGTTTGTATTTATATTTGTCAAAGCAATGATGATGATGATGTTTGTTGATACAGGCACGTGAACACTACGTGAAGGTTCTGGAAGATGTAATTGGTTATACTCCACGCTACATGGAGGAAATGGAGTCAGTGTTTGACCAATCACAGGAGCAGGAGAGGAAGAGGATCAGCTTTCTGAAGAACACTCTGTTGTCCATACACACACACTTGGACATCACTAACAATCACAGGTAACTTAAAACAGTGTGTGTGTGTGTGTGTGTGTGTGTGTGTGTGTGTGTGTGTGTGCGTGTGTGTGTGTGTGTGCATAAACAAATTTATAAAAACCTGTGATTGGTAAATGTAGTACTTCGATTATAAAAACCTAATCATCAGCTCCTGAACAATCACATTCCGAGGTAATGAGAGTTTCTGTATAAAGCAGGACACACACACAAACACACACACATACACACACACACGCTATCTTTGTGTTTGTGTGTTTCAGTGTAAAGGCTGTGTATAGTGATCTGTTACACACTCTCATGTCCATCAATGAGCAGGACGATTTACAGTGGTGGAAAAACAACTACGGTCCAGGAATGAACACACACTGGCCCACACTGCAGGTATGTGTATGAGTGTGTGTGTGTGTGTGTGTGTGTGTGTGTGTGTGTGTGTGTGTGTGTGTGTTACTTATACAACATAATAAAATAACCCCATTCATATATACCTGTGACTGGAGGCTTGAATATAAGGCATGTAACGTGTATGTGTGTGTGCGTGTGTGTGTGTGTGTGTGTGTGTGTGTGTGTGTGTGTGTGTGTGTAGGAGTGGGTTCCACCATGTAAGAAACAGAAACATGTCAAAAAACCAAGACCACAGACTGAGGAGAGAAAAGGGTAAGATGATCATCATCATCATCATCATCATCATCATCATTATAGAATACTTTACAGACGCAGGAATGAAATTATTTTCCACCTGCTATAAAATCCCAACATCATTCAGGTAAAAATAAACAAAGCCCCTTTACTGGGTTCCTGGTCCCTAGTTGGAATGGTCAGTGATGCTCTGAAGAAAAGTAAAATGTAAATAAAATCAGAATGCAATGATCAGTTTTATAAATGCATATTCTAAAAACTTTCTTTCGGCTTCTCCCGTTAGGGGGGCGCCACAGCGGATCCGCCGCATGTTTGATTTGGCACATATTTTTTAACGCTGGATGCCCTTCCTAACGCAACCCTCCCCAATTTATCCGGGCTTGGGACCGGCACTGAAAGTGGCTGGGGTTGGTTCCCTGATCGAACCCGGGCTGCAGCGGTGAGAGCGCCGCATTCTAACCACTAGACCACCAGGGGACCCTTTATAAATGCATATTCTATTCACAATTAAACATAGAAAACATACCTTATGTTTAAATTGATATTTATACCATTTTAAGAAAATAGCATTTCTCTTTTTTTCAGTTTTTAATTTGATGACTGCAACAAGTCTCAAAAAAAGTTGTTAAAAGGAACATGTTTGCCACTTTGAAGCATTCCATATGTGTCTGATACAGGATTCCAGCTGCTCAACAGTTCCGGCTTTAATTTTTGTATTTAACAATTTCATTTTGAACCAAATATTTTCAGATGATGAAAGGTCTAGACTGCAGACAGCATAATTCAGCACCCAGACTCTTCAACTACAAACGCATGCTATTGTAATGGATGCAGTATGCAGTTAGCATTGTCTTGCTTATATATACACAAGACCGTCCCTGAAATAGACATTTTCTTGTTGGAAGCATTTGTTGCTCTGAAACCTGTAAATAACATTGGAGATTTTCTAATTGTTCAAGCTGCCCATTCCACAGGCACAGAGAACGTGGTGTCCATGGTTTCCAAAAAGAAATAAACATTTTGATTCGTCTGAACACAGAACAGTTTTCCACTTTGCCTCAGTACATTATAAATGAGCTTTTGGCCCCATTTGTGGCAATGACATGGAGAACTGTGTTCACATATAATGATTTCTGGAGGTGTTGATCACATGCAGTGATTTTCATTATAGAATCATGACAGTTTTAAATGCAGTGGCCCCTGAGGGCCCAAAGATCATGGGCATAAAATATAGATTTTTTCCCTTGTCCCTTTTGCACAGAGATTTCTCCAGATTCTGACATGCCCAGTACATGTACAGTAAATGATTAAATTGTAAAACAGGTGAATATCTAATGTTGAACATTATTCTGAAATTGTTCCACAGTTTGTAGACACAGGCTTTCCACCCATCTTTACTTCTGAGAGACTCTGCCTCTCTAAAACACTATTTATACCCAACGTCTCACTGACCTGCTGTCAATTAACCTCATTAGTTACACAATGTTTTTCAAAATGTTTCAATTTAATAACATTTAATAACATACAGACAGCAAATTCAAAATGACCAGCTTCTTTCCTTAAAATGATAAATTTCTTTAGTTTTAACATTTAATATGTTTTTATGTTCTATAATAAAAAAGATGTGGGTTTCTGAGACTTGCAAATGATTGCATGTTTTTAATTTCCATTTACTCAGTAATTTCACAAAATTAAATTTTACATGGAATGGGTCAGAAAGAGCTTAGCAAGCATATTTGAAATCTTTAATAGTAACAATAACCTGAACCAGTAAAAACATTGTTTGCTTGTAAATCAGCACTCAGTACTCTTCAATAAAAGTTTATTCATTGCCAGAATTTGCAGCTTTGTACACATGACCTTCTGACGAGTTGTCCCACTGAGCTACTTTTGTAGTCATAATTCCCGTCCCATGTCCCCACAGCAGTGCCCACAGTCCCACAGAAAGTTGCTACCATCACCCTGCATCAATACCATGCTGAAGGTTTTGGAGTAAATCCGAAACGCTTCACTAATGACAGTATAACTTTCAGGAATCTGCCTGCCACGCCCCCTTCAGTGGCCTCCGCATGCTCCTTAGCTCTCAGCGTCAAGCATGTACAGCTGGAGCTGGTTATTCACTCACTCCCAGCTCCAATATAAACTGCTCATTCACCCACACTCCCCGTTCGGTTATTGCACGCTCATGCCCGTTCATGTGTGTTCCTGTGCGTTTGTGTTGATGTGGTTTTGCGTAAACTTATCCCCGATACGTACCGTTCGACTCGGACTCTCTCCCTCTCTCTCTGTTCGTGTGGACCGCGTCTCTTTCCAGACCCACCCGGGATTGTACCTTCCGTACTCCGCGGACATTGAACTGTTGTGGGCCACGCTGTGGGCGCACCACTGGATTATTCCTTTTCCCCGGACTCCGTTATCCGGATTATCCCTGCGAGCGCAGGTATTTGGTTTGGCTCTGCCTTTGTGTTCAATAAAGTTTTGTTTGCTGTTACTCCGGCTTCCGCCTCCGTTTCCCGCATGACAGAATAACCGACCCCTGAATAGGACTACAAGGACTGAAAAGAGGGGCGCAAAAAAAAAGAGAGAAAGAAAGAACATGATCGGATTACCACAGTGGTCCCGGCGCGATCCGAATTTCGGAGGCAGGATTCGTGCTGCCGCGATGAAGCGACCACTAAGCTCCGCCCCCGGGAAAACCCAGAAATCCGCTGCGGTTTCGCACGGCTCGTGCTCGGCAGCACCACGCCCCCGTGTTGATGTCATGGATTTCCCGGCTCGCTTCTCCGGCGGCAGCGCTGAATGGGGGGAATTTTTCTGGAGCGTAAAAATTTGAGGAGAGCTCGGCTCCGTTCCAGGACCTCCAAGAGAGCTTGGCTCTGTCCCAGGATTTCCCAGAGATCTCCGCCTCTCTCCATGCCCTCCAGGAGAGCTCCGCCTTGCTCCAGGCCCTCAAGGAGAGCTCCACTTCGCTCTAGGTCTCCACCACGGGCTCCTCCCTGTCCCTGAGCGACCCCATGAGCTCCTCTCTGTCCCTGAGAGTCCCCGAGAGCTCGGTTCCGCTCCAGAGAGTCCCAGAGAACTCGGTTCCGCTCCAGAGTCCTGAAAGGAACTCGGCTTCGTCTCAGCCCCTCCCGGCGAGCTCCTCTCCGCTCCAGGGTCCCCAGGCGAGCTCCTCTCCGCTCCTAGGCTTCCAGGTGGCTCCCTCTCTGCTCCTAGGCTCCCAGGAGAGCTCCTCTTTGCTCCAGGTCCCTGATGAGAGCTCGGCTTCGCTCCAGGTCCCTGATGAGAGCTTGGCTTCGCTCCAGGTCCCTGATGAGAGCTCGGCTTCGCTCACGGTCCCTGCGGAGAGGTCCTCTTCGCTCCAGGTCCCTGGGCGAGCCGTCACCTTTTGGGAGACTGTGGGGCGAGCCGTCGCCTTCAGATGAGGGCAGCGGTTCGACGTCCCTTTCGCAGTCCCGGAGCTGAGGTGAGTGCTCTGGGGACCCCTTGGGTGAAGAGGAGGTCTGTGACGTAGCTTCGGCCTCAGAGTGCTCGTGGGGCGAGCCGTCACCTCTTGGGAGACTGTGGGGCGAGCCGTCGCCTTCAGATGAAGCCAGGGACGGCGGTTCAACGTCCCTTTCGCAGTCTCGGAGCTGAGGTGAGTGCTCTGGGGATCCCTTGGGTGAAGCGGAGCTCCGAGAGGTGGAGTCGCCTTTAGGGAAACTGTGGGGCGAGCCGTTGCCTTCGGTGGAGCCGGGGGGCAATGGGTCGACGTCCCTTTCGCAGTCTCGGAGGTGAGTTGTGTGCTCCGGGATCCCATTGGACGAAGAGGTGTTCTCGGGGATGCGTTGGCATGGAACCGGGCTCTTCTTGGGACGCTGGAACGAAGCTGAACTTTCCCGGGAGTCCTGGGACGGAACCGAGCTCTCCTCGGGAATCGTACCTTCCGTACTCAGCGGACGTTGAACTGTTGTGGGCCGCACTGTGGGTGCACCACTGGATTATTCCTTTTCCCCGGACTCCGTTATCCGGATTATCCCTGCGAGCACAGGTATTTGGTTTGGCTCTGCCTTTGTGTTCAATAAGGTTTTGTTTGCTGTTACTCCGGCTTCCGCCTCCGTTTTCCGCATGACAATAACGTATACTTACTTTTAAACACTATGAGGTGGGCGAAGAAAGTGCAAGAACCGTAATTGAGAAACACAGGGCTTCAATTAATTTAATCCGACTACACCACCCTGGTGGAGTGACAGGGAAATACTTTCCGTAAAGAAACACTGGTAAGTTAATTCACACTGTGTAACATTCTTTCGAATTAAACAGCCGGCCTTCCCTTTTCAACCCTACACCCTCATGGCTCCTAAAGATGCGCATGTTAACCAGAGGTTACAATAACAATTAACACAAAATTCCGTGGTGAAGTTGAGGAAAACGAGAAAAAAAAATCAACCAATAACCAGCTCATAACAAATTAGACAGAAAAATAATGATTTACATTTACAACAAGAACCAAAATCGCTGGCAAGGACAATCCAGTGCAAAATATAAACGAAACAAGGCCCAGGGGAATGTATCTAAAACAATTCAAATTAAATAAAAGAGAAACTTGGCAGTCACAAGGCTCGTAGCTCCCAACCCAACGGCCTGAGCAGCAGTCAAATCAGAAGCAAAGCAGCATCAGTGTCTATAAGCCAAAGAGCAGTAACGTCGCTAACAAAGCAGCAGCGATGCCTGCAAGTAAACCAGCAGCGTCATCGTCACAAAGCCTCTTCAGCTAAGCATAGCGCTTACAGCGTTAATGTTCCAACTCACTGTTAATGCAAAAAAATCTGAACATTAAACACTAAAACTAAATAAAAAAGAGAGGTCTTTACTTAGGATGAACAAAGGCGCAGCTGTATGGCTACTCACAACAAGTGTGAACTCTAACACAACTTGTAACACACTTGTGTTGCCAGCTCCGCTTCAATTAAACTATAGATAATATATATTAAGTTGTCATTTACACCATTACACCGTCAACAGGATATATTTATACCTAAATGCCAACAGGAACAGCATGGAATTTATCCTCTATGTCACCACGCACCAAAACAAGGGTCTTTAAATACTGTGGCTGCTTTCACCTCATTAGGCCACCAATCACAGCCCACCCAGGCCAGAGGATTAAATCACTTATCCTGCCAAAAGTAGTTTGAATGTGAAGGTTCATTCTAAGCACAGTCACATGACCCATTAAAGGGTGTGTATACTCATGCAACCAGGATGCAATGTGTTTGTGATTTTTCTTCTATTTTTGTACCGGAATGTTGTTGACTGATATTTCACATTAAAGGTGGAAAAAATATGTGATGATCTGATAAATCTTTGCTCAATTTTTGGTTGTAAATAAAAGGATTATAAAGTAGGGATATTTATACATGAAAAATAATTCCATAGTTTTACACAGTTCGCTTTTCACCTGAGCTGATAAAACACAATAAGTCTCCGCCTCTTCCTGTGGAAACCTCAAATACAACGTAAATCACCCCAAAGTCTGTTACGTTCGATTCCAGGATTAAATCTAAAGTTCATTAAGTAAACTCAGTGTGAACACAGCTTTAATGCAGGACAAAAAAATGTCTCTCTCTCTCTCTCTCTCTCTCTCTCTCTCTCTCTCTCTCTCTCTCTCTCTCTCTCTCTCAGGGTGATGATTGGTGGAGTGCATGTCCGAGCTCTGTACACTTACACAGGGGAAGGTGAAGATGAGCTGTCATTCAAAGCAGGTGACCATGCTTATTTCATATTTGGCCATGCCTAAACCTCTTCCTGGATTATAGATGTAATCATTTGAAGGTTTTGTGTGTGTGTGTGTGTGTGTGTGTGTGTGTGTGTGTGTGTGTGTGTGTGTGTGTGTGTGTGTGTGTGAAGGTGAAGAGTTTCTGAAGGTGGAGGATGAAGATGACCAGGGGTGGTGTCGTGGAATAAAAGAAGGAGTGGAGGGCTACTATCCAGCCAATTACGTTCTGCCAGTGTAGTGACATCATCACTATGTACTGTTACTGACATCAGAAAGGGGGCGGGGCTTATGTTGTGTGAAGGGTGCCATAGAAGCTATCGAACACACACACACACACACACACACACACAGAGTTTTTAAATTCTTGCTGCCCCCTTTTGGACAAAATGAAAAGTTAAATATATGTTTAAATAAAATGGTGGTGAGATGTTCCAAACATTTCTCCTGGTTTTACTCTGACGCTTCTGTTTCTCCTCTAAAATAAATACAAGTCACAGAAAATATAAATTTTTCATAAATATACAGAACAGATGTAGAGCAGTAGAGATTATATTTCCATGGTCAAGATGCAGTGAAGATGTTCTCATCAACACTAACATCAATGATACCATAGAGTCCCTTTATTTCTATTAAAACTCAGTTCCTCTGTGTGTGTGTGTGTGTGTGTGTGTGTGTGTGTGTGTGTGTGTGTGTGTGTGTGTGTGTGTGTGTGTGTTTCTCTATCAGTCCACTAGATGGCAGCACTGATTTGAATAACTCTAGTAGACTGTAGACAGCAGTTCGTGGAGCTGTTAAAGATGTGCTCTGTCCTGATTGAAACTCGTCCCCTTCACTTCAGTCCTTCATGCTCACTGCAAGGCATCAAAAGTTCAGCAACACACAAATGAATGAAAGTGTGATAGAAACTGTATTTAGAAATGTATGATGTTAGCTTTTATTAGTTTAAACATTTTAAAAGATATTACATAATAGTAATTGAAATCAATTCAGAAGGCCTTCAGAATGGCATATTTAATAATATTTAATTTTAAGTATATTCAATATTCATATTTTAAGTAAAAATAACAGTTTTTGTCTAACATATATATAAGATGTGCTATGTTAGCAGATGTGTGTTTTATTTATATATGTCTTACATCACACAAAATACTCAGAATGAACTCATTTCCAATAAATGGGGGACACTTCATTTTAGCAAGCAGAACAGCACTACCCCTCCACACTATCAGAACAGCACGAACAGCACTACCCCTCCTCACTATCAGAACAGCACTACCCCTCCTCACTATCAGAACAGCACTACCCCTCCTCACTATCAGAACAGCACTACCCCTCCTCACTATCAGAACAGCACTACCCCTCCTCACTATCAGAACAGCACTACCCCTCCTCACTATCAGAACAGCACTACCCCTCCTCACTATCAGAACAGCACTACCCCTCCTCACTATCAGAACAGCACTACCCCTCCTCACTATCAGAACAGCACTACCCCTCCTCACTATCAGAACAGCACTACCCCTCCTCACTATCAGAACAGCACTACCCCTCCTCACTATCAGAACAGCACTACCCCTCCTCACTATCAGAACAGCACTACCCCTCCTCACTATCAGAACAGCACTACCCCTCCTCACTATCAGAACAGCACTACCCCTCCTCACTATCAGAACAGCACTACCCCTCCTCACTATCAGAACAGCAGCACTACCCCTCACTATCAGAACAGCACCACCCCTCCTCACTATCAGAACAGCACTACCCCTCCACACTATCAGAACAGCACTAACCCTCCTCACTATCAGAACAGCACTACCCCTCCACACTATCAGAACAGCACTACCCCTCCTCACTATCAGAACAGCACCACCCCTCCTCAATATCAGAACAGCACCACCCCTCCACACTATCAGAACAGCACTACCCCTCCTCACTATCAGAACAGCACTACCCCTCCTCACTATCAGAGCACCACTACCCCTCCTCACTATCAGAGCAGCACTACCCCTCCTTACTATCAGAACAGCACTACCCCTCCACACTATCAGAACAGCACTACCCCTCCTCACTATCAGAACAGCACTACCCCTCCACACTATCAGAACAGCACTACCTCTCCTCACTATCAGAACAGCACTAGTCGTTTCACTATCAGAACACCACCACCCCTCCTCACTATCAGAACAGCACCACCCCTCCTCACTATCAGAACAGCAACTACCCCTCCACACTATCAGAACAGCACTACCCCACCTCACTATCAGAACAGCACTACCCCTGCTCACAATCAGAACAGCACCACCCCTCCTCACTATCAGAAAAGCACTACACCTCCTCACTATCAGAACAGCACTAGTCTTTTCACTATCAGAACAGCACTACCCTGCCTCACCATCAGAACAGCACCACCCCACCTCACTATAAGAACAGCACCACCCCTCCACACTATCAGAACAGCACTACCCATCCTCACTATCAGAACAGCACTACCCCTCCTCACTATCAGAACAGCACCACCCCTCCTCACTATCAGAACAGCACTACCCTTCCACACTATCAGAACAGCACTACCCCTCCTCACTATCAGAACAGCACTACCCCTCCACACTATCAGAACAGCACTAACCCTCCACACTATCAGAACAGCACTACCCCTCCTCACTATCAGAACAGCACCACCAATCCTCACTATCAGAACAGCACCACCCCTCCTCACTATCAGAACAGCACTACCCCTCCACACTATCAGAACAGCACTACACCTCCTCACTATCAGAACAGCACTACCCCTCCTCACTATCAGAACAGCACTACCCCTCCTCACTATAAGAACAGCACCACCCCTCCTCACTATCAGAACAGCACTACACCTCCTCACTATCAGAACAGCACTAGTCTTTTGACTATCAGAACAGCACTACCCCGCCTCACCATCAGAACAGCACTACCCCGCCTCACCATCAGAACAGCACTACCCCTCCTCACTATCAGAACAGCACAACCCCTCCACACTATCAGAACAGCACTACACCTCCTCACTATCAGAACAGCACCACCCCTCCTCACTATCAAAACAGCACTACCCCTTCTCACTATCAGAACAGCATCACCCCTCCTCACTATCAAAACAGCACTACCCCTTCACACTATCAAAACAGCACTACCCCTCCTCACTATCAGAACAGCACTACCCCTCCTCACTATAAGAACAGCACCACCCCTCCTCACTATCAGAACAGCACTACACCTCCTCACTATCAGAACAGCACTAGTCTTTTCACTATCAGAACAGCACTACCCCGCCTCACCATCAGAACAGCACCACCCCACCTCACTATCAGAACAGCACCACCCCTCCTCACTATCAGAACAACAATTACCCCTCCACACTATCAGAACAGCACTACCCCTCCTCACTATCAGAACAGCACCACCCCTCCTCACTATCAGAACAGCACTACCCCTCAACACTATCAGAACAGCACTACCCCTCAACACTATCAGAACAGCACTAACCCTCCTCACTATCAGAACAGCACTACCCCTCCACACTATCAGAACAGCACTACCTCTCCTCACTATCAGAACAGCACTAGTCGTTTCACTATCAGAACACCACCACCCCTCCTCACTATCAGAACAGCACCACCCCTCCTCACTATCAGAACAGCAACTACCCCTCCACACTATCAGAACAGCACTACCCCTCCACACTATCAGAAAAGCACTACACCTCCTCACTATGAGAACAGCACTACCCCGCCTCACCATCAGAACAGCACCACCCCACCTCACTATCAGAACAGCACTACCCCTCCACACTATCAGAACAGCACTACCCCTCCACACTATCAGAACAGCACTACCCCTCCTCACTATAAGAACAGCACTACCCCTCCACACTATCAGAACAGCACTAACCCTCCACACTATCAGAACAGCATCACCCCTCCTCACTATCAGAACAGCACCACCCCTCCTTACTATCAGAACAGCACTACCCCTCCTCACTATCAGAACAGCACTACCCCTCCTCACTATCAGAACAGCACTACCCCTCCTCACGATCAGAACATCAGATTAGCACTACCCCTCCACACTATCAGAACAGCACTACCCCTCCTCACTATCAGAACAGCACTACCCGTCCTCACTATCAGAACAGCACTAGTCTTTTAACTATCAGAACAGTACTACCCCGCCTCACCATCAGAACAGCACAACCTCTCCTCACTATCAGAACAGCACTACCCCTCCTCACTATCAGAATAGCACTACCCCTCCTCACTATCAGAACAGCAGTACCCCTCCTCACTATCAGAACAGCACCACCCCTCCTCACTATCAAAACAGCACTTCCCCTCCACACTTTCAGAACAGCACTACCCCTCCACACTATCAGAATAGCACTACCCCTCCTCACTATCAGAACAGCACTACCCCTCCTCACTATAAGAACAGCACCACCCCTCCTCACTATCAGAACAGCACCACACCTCCTCACTATTAGAACAGCACTATCCCTCCACACTATCAGAACAGCACTACCTCTCCTCACTATCAGAACAGCACTAGTCGTTTCACTATCAGAACACCACCACCCCTCCTCACTATCAGAACAGCACCACCCCTCCTCACTATCAGAACAGCAACTACCCCTCCACACTATCAGAACAGCACTACCCCTCCACACTATCAGAACAGCACTACCCCGCCTCACCATCAGAACAGCACCACCCCTCCTCACTATCAGAACAGCACCACCCATCCACACTATCAGAACAGCACTACCCCTCCTCACTATCAGAACAGCACTACCCCTGCTCACAATCAGAACAGCACCACCCCTCCTCACTATCAGAACAGCACTACACCTCCTCACCATCAGAACAACACCACCCCACCTCACTATAAGAACAGCACCACCCCTCCACACTATCAGAACAGCACCTCCCATCCTCACTATCAGAACAGCACTACCCCTCCACACTATCAGAACAGCACTACCCCTCCTCACTATCAGAACAGCACTACCGCACCACCCCTCCTCACTATCAGAACAGCACCACCCATCCTCACTATCAGAACAGCACTACCCCTGCTCACAATCAGAACAGCACCACCCCTCCTCACTATCAGAACAGCACTACACCTCCTCACCATCAGAACAGCACCACCCCACCTCACTATAAGAACAGCACCACCGCTCCACACTATCAGAACAGCACTACCCATCCTCACTATCAGAACAGCACTACCCCTCCACACTATCAGAACAGCACCACCCCTCCTCACTATCAGAACAGCACTACCGCTCCTCAATATCAGAACAGCACCACCCCTCCTCACTTCCTCACTATCAGAACAGCACAACCCCTCCACACTTTCAGAACAGCACTACCCCTCCACACTATCAGAACAGCACTACCCCATCTCACTATAAGAACAGCACCACCCCTCCTCACTATAAGAACAGCACCACCCCTCCTCACTATCAGAACAGCACTACACCTCCTCACTATCAGAACAACACTAGTCTTTTGACTATCAGAACAGCACTACCCCGCCTCACCATCAGAACAGCACTACCCCGCCTCACCATCAGAACAGCACTACCTCTCCTCACTATCAGAACAGCACCAGTCGTTTCACTATCAGAACAGCACTACGCCTCCTCACCATCAGAACAGCACTACCCCTTCTCACCATCAGAACAGCACTACCCTGCCTCACCATCAGAACAGCACTACCTCTCCTCACTATCAGAACAGCACTAGTCGTTTCACTATCAGAACAGCACCACCCCTCCTCACTATCAGAACAGCACTACCCCTCCACACTATCAGAACAGCACTACACCTCCTCACTATCAGAACAGCACTACCCCTCCTCACTATCAGAACAGCACTACCCCTCCACACTATCAGAAAAGCACTACACCTCCTCACTATCAGAACAGCACTACCCCTCTTCACTATAAGAACAGCACCACCCCTCCTCACTATAAGAACAGCACCACCCCTCCTCACTATCAGAACAGCACTACACCTCCTCACTATCAGAACAGCACTAGTCTTTTGACTATCAGAACAGCACTACCCCGCCTCACCATCAGAACAGCACTACCTCTCCTCACTATCAGAACAGCACTAGTTGTTTCACTATCAGAACAGCACTACGCCTCCTCACCATCAGAACAGCACTACCCCTTCTCACCATCAGAACAGCACTACCCTGCCTCACCATCAGAACAGCACTACCTCTCCTCACTATCAGAACAGCACTAGTCATTTCACTATCAGAACAGCACCACCCCTCCTCACTATCAGAACAGCACTACCCCTCCACACTATCAGAACAGCACTACACCTCCTCACTATCAGAACAGCACTACCCCTCCTCACTATCAGAACAGCACTACCCCTCCTCACTATCAGAACAGCACCACCCCTCCTCACTATTAGAACAGCACTACACCTCCTCACTATCAGAACAGCACTATTCTTTTGACTATCAGAACAGCACTACCCCTCCTCACGATCAGAACATCAGATTAGCACTACCCCTCCACACTATCAGAACAGCACTACCCCTCCACACTATCAGAACAGCACTACCCCTCCACACTATCAGAACAGCACCACCCCTCCTCACTATCAGAACAGCACTACGCTCCTCAATATCAGAACAGCACCACCCCTCCTCACTTCCACACCATCAGAACAGCACTACCTCTCCTCACTATCAGAACAGCACTAGTCATTTCACTATCAGAACAGCACCACCCCTCCTCACTATCAGAACAGCACTACCGCTCCTCAATATCAGAAGAGCACCACCCCTCCTCACTTCATCACTATCAGAACAGCACTACCCCTCCACACTTTCAGAACAGCACTACCCCTCCTCACTATAAGAACAGCACCACCCCTCCTCACTATAAGAACAGCACCACCCCTCCTCACTATCAGAACAGCACTACACCTCCTCACTATCAAAACAGCACTAGTCTTTTGACTATCAGAACAGCACTACCCCGCCTCACCATCAGAACAGCACTACCTCTCCTCACTATCAGAACAGCACTAGTCGTTTCACTATCAGAACAGCACTACACCTCCTCACCATCAGAACAGCACTACCACTTCTCACCATCAGAACAGCACTACCCTGCCTCACCATCAGAACAGCACTACCTCTCCTCACTATCAGAACAGCACTAGTCGTTTCACTATCAGAACAGCACTAACCCTCCTCACTATCAGAACAGCACTACCTCTCCACACTATCAGAACAGCACTACCCCTCCTCACTATCAGAACAGCACTACCCCTCCTCACTATCAGAACAGCACCACCCCTCCTCACTATCAGAACAGCACTACACCTCATCACTATCAGAACAGCACTAGTCTTTTTACTATCAGAACAGCACTACCCCGCCTCACCATCAGAAGAGCACTACCCCTCCTCACTATCAGAACAGCACCACCCCTCCACACTATCAGAACAGCACTACACCTCCTCACTATCAGAACAGCACCACCCCTCCTCACTATCAGAACAGCACTACCCCTCCTCACTATCAGAACAGCATCACCCCTCCTCACTATTAGAACAGCACCACCCCTCCTAACTATCAGAACAGCACTACCCCTCCTCACTATCAGAACAGCACTACCCCTCCTCACTATCAGAACAGCACTAACCCTCCTCACGATCGGAACATCAGATTAGCACTACCCCTCCACACTATCAGAACAGCACTACCCCTCCTCACTATCAGAACAGCACTACCCCTCCTCACGATCAGAACATCAGATTAGCACTACCCCTCCTCACTATCAGAACAGCACCACCCCTCCTCACTATCAGAACAGCACTACCCCTCCACACTATCAGAACAGCACTACCCCTCCTCACTATCAGAACAGCATTACACCTCCTCACTATCAGAACAGCACCACTCATCCACACTATCAGAACAGCACTACTTCTCCTCACTATCAAAACAGCACTACCCCTGCTCACAATCAGAACAGCACCACCCCTCCTCACTATCAGAACAGCACTACACCTCCTCACTATCAAAACAGCACTACCCCACCTCACTATAAGAACAGCACCACCCCTCCACACTATCAGAACACAACCACTCACTATCAGAACAGCACTACACCCCTCCCACACTATCAGAACAGCACACCACACATCAGCCACCACCCCTCCTCACTATCAGAACAGCACTACCGCTCCTCAATATCAGAACAGCACCACCCCTCCTCACTTCCTCACTATCAGAACAGCACTACCCCTCCACACTTTCAGAACAGCACTACCCCTCCACACTATCAGAACAGCACTACCCCTCCTCACTATAAGAACAGCACCACCCCTCCTCACTATAAGAACAGCACCACCCCTCCTTACTATCAGAACAGCACTACACCTCCTCACTATCAGAACAGCACTAGTCTTTTGACTATCAGAACAGCACTACCCCGCCTCACCATCAGAACAGCACTACCTCTCCTCACTATCAGAACAGCACTAGTCGTTTCACTATCAGAACAGCACTACTCCTCCTCACCATCAGAACAGCACTACCTCTCCTCACCATCAGAACAGCACTACCCCTCCTCACGATCAGAACATCAGATTAGCACTACCCCTCCTTAATATCAGACCAGCACTACCCCTACTCACTATAAGAACAGCACCACCCCTCCTCACTATCAGAACAGCACCACCCATCCACACTATCAGAACAGCACTACCCCTCCTCACTATCAGAACAGCACTACCCCTGCTCACAATCAGAACAGCACTACCCCTACTCACTATCAGAACACCACTACCCCTCCTCACTATAAGAACAGCAGAACAGCACCACACTATCAGAACAGCACCACCCCTCCTCACCATCAGAACAGCACTACCACGCCTCACCATCAGAACAGCACTTCCTCTCCTCACTATCAGAACAGCACTAGTCATTTCACTATCAGAACAACACCACCACTCCTCACTATCAGAACAGCACTACCCCTCCTCACTATCAGAACAGCACAACCCCTCCTCACTATCAGAACAGCACCACCCCTCCTCACTATCAGAACAGCACTAGTCGTTTCACTATCAGAACACCACTACTCCGCCACACCATCAGAACAGCACTACCTCTCCTCATTATCAGAACAGCACTAGTCATTTCACTATCAGAACAGCACCACCCCTCCTCACTATCAGAACAGCACTACCCCTCTTCACTATCAGAACAGCATCACCCCTCCTCACTATTAGAACAGCATTCAATTCAATTCAATTCATGTTTATTTGTATAGCGCTTTTAACAATGAACATTGTCTCGAAGCAGCTTTACACAGATAATGTGGTGATCAGATGTAAATATGTTCTTTGTAAGTATGTTTGTCCCTGATGAGCAACTGTGGCAAGGAAAAACTCCCCGAGATGGCATAAGGAAGAAACCTTGAGAGGAACCAGACTCAAGAGGGAACCCATCCTCATCTGGGTTGCACCAAATGTCCATTTGAAGCATATATACAAAGTTGCAGGGTGCAGTGATGATGATCAGAAGCAAACTGCACTCCCGAGTCAGTGCAGCAGACCGCCGACACCAACTACAGTCCAATCCGTCCTCAAAGCACCCGTTCTACTCCGGAATTACATGGAACCACCCAAAGTGTTGATGAGAGACCGTCCCAAGCTGCACAGAAGTGTGAAGATCCGCGGAGGGGAGAGGGGCAGGAACAGTGGTCACTGGAGCCTCAGGAGCATGTTTAACTCAACCGAGAGAGAGAGAGAGAGAGAGAGAGAGAGAGAGAGAGAGAGAGAGAGAGAGTGACAGGAAGGGAAGGATATGGATTATTAAGTGTCCCTATTGGTGTATGAAAGTTGATGTCATTGTGCAGTTTGGACTCCGGCAAGACTCGCTATGCCAGCATAACTAAAAGGGAGAACCAGAAGGTAACACAGACATGAGGGATCTCTGGGATAAGAGACGACCCACCACACCACCGTCAACAAACCTGAGTGAACGTGTGAATGTGAGGGGACGACAGCATACAAATATACCAGTTCACCAAACACTCTATATCCATGTTTCCTCCAGATCTGCACCTTTACCTAAGAAAAATCTACTGATCAAAGACTTGACTAAATAAAGAAGTTTTCAGCCTCGACTTGAACACTGAGACTGTGTCTGAGTCCCGAACACTGATTGGAAGGCTGTTCCATAACTGTGGTGCTTTATAAGAGAAAGATCTGCCCCCTGCTGTAGTCTTCATTATTTGAGGAACCAAAAGATAGCCAGCACCTTTTGATCTAAGTAGGCGTGGAGGATCATACTGGTACAAAAGTTCACTCAGATACTGCGGTGCGAGACCGTTAAGTGCTTTATATGTCAGTAGTAGTATCTTATAATCAATGCGAGATTTGATTGGGAGCCAGTGTAGACTGATTAAAACAGGGGTGATGTGGTCGTATTTCCTAGATCTGGTGAGGACCCTTGCTGCTGCATTCTGGACTAACTGAAGCTTATTTATGCACTTACTCGCACACCCAGACAGTAAAGCGTTACAGTAGTCTAATCTAGAAGTAACAAAAGCATCAACTAGTTTTTCTGCATCCTGTAACGACATCATATTTCTAATTTTAGCAATATTTCTAAGGTGAAAGAAGGCGATCCTGGTAATATTATTCACGTGAGACTCAAAGGAAAGACTCGGGTCAATAATCACACCAAGGTCTTTGACAGCCGTACATGCTGAAACAGAAACACCATCCAGAGATGCTACGGAATCAGAAAGTTTGCTTCTAGCTGCATGTGGTCCTAGTAAAAGTACTTCCGTCTTATCTGAGTTGAGCAGAAGAAAGTTATTAAGCATCCACTGTCTAATGTCCTTTACACACTCCTCAACAATGTTTAGTTGATCTCTCTCATCTGGCTTTGCTGAAATATACAGCTGTGTGTCATCAGCATAGCAATGGAAGCGAATCCCATGTTTATGAATGATTTCACCAAGAGGCAGCATATATAAGGAGAAAAGCAGTGGGCCTAAGACAGATCCTTGAGGAACACCAAACTTTACCTCATAGAGTGTGGAGAACTCACCATTTACATCCACAAACTGATAGCGATCAGTCAAATAAGACCTGAGCCAAGAGAGAGCTGTTCCCTTTATTCCTACAACGTTCTCAAGTCTAGCAAGCAGTATAGTGTGATCAATGGTGTCAAAAGCTGCACTAAGGTCGAGCAAAACAAGTAAGGAGACAAAACCCTGATCGGAGGCCAATAACAGGTCATTTACCACCTTAACTAGCGCCATCTCTGTGCTATGATGATGCCGAAATCCTGACTGATACATTTCAAAAATGTTATTCGTAAGTAGGTGTGAGCATAACTGCTGTGCTACAACCTTTTCTAAAATTTTGGATATAAAGGGGAGATTTGATATCGGTCTGTTGTTGGACAACTGAAATGGGTCAAGGTCAGGTTTCTTAATAAGGGGGTGGATAACTGCCAGTTTGAAGGATTTAGGTACATAACCAGTGCTAATGGAAGAGTTAATTATTTTTAAAACTGGTTTGATTACCTCTGGAGTTATCTGTTTAAAGAAACTAGTAGGCAGGGGATCAAGAATACAGGTTGATGATTTTGATGAGGAAATTAATGAGATTAAGTCATTCTCATGAATAGGAGTGAAGCTTTGTAGTTGATTGTCCGTTATAATTACACTGCTGTCTACAGGGTTACTTGTAAAATAATTTGAATTTATATTAACCGTCTGGATTTCTTGCCTGATGTTTTCAATTTTATTATTAAAAAAGTTCATGAAATCATCACTATCTATTGGTGGTGTGCATGTGAGTGCAGTGCTTTTATTCCCTGTTAATTTTGCTACTGTGCTGAATAAAAATCTAGGATTATGCTTGTTATTTTCTATGAGGGTGGAGAAATATGCTGATCAGCAGCACTAAGAGATTTTCTATAATTTAGGAGGCTCTCCTTCCATGCTATTTGAAATACTGTTAATTTTGTTTGACGCCATTTACGTTCTAATTTTCGAGTGGTCTGTTTTAAGGTGTGTGTATGATCAGTATACCACTGTGCTAATTTTTTTTCCCTGATCATTTTGGTCTTAAGGGGAGCTACATCATCTAGAGTGTAACGTAACGTTGTTTCTAGATGTTCAGTGGCCCAGTCGAGCTCTGCGGGGTCTGACGGAGATCTATCTAATATCGTAATTTCGGGAAGATTATTAATAAAACGCGCTGCTGTAGCTGACGTGAAAGTACGCTTAACACGGTAACGTGGTGAGGTAGAAATGCAATGACTTAGGCAAATTTTAAACGAGATTAGATAATGGTCTGAAATAGCTTCAGACTGTGGAATTATGACTACGTTTTTTATTTTTAATCCAAATGTTAACAACAAATCGAGAGTGTGTCACCACTATGAGTGGGTCCTATAACATTCTGATTAATTCCAACTGAATCTAGAATGGACACAACTGCTGCTCTTAAGGAGTCTTCCTGATTATCAAAATGAATATTAAAGTCACCAACAATTAATGCTTTATCTAAAGAAGTAGCTAAATTTGTAATGAAATCTGCAAATTCTATCAGAAAATCAGAGTAGGGCCCTGGGGGTCTATAAATAATAATTAGAGGAATTAACTGGCTTGACCTGCTTTCGGACAATGAATATTTTATGTTGGTGTAAAGAACTTCAAATGTTTTACATTTGTATTTAGTCTTTTGTGTGATGTTTAGATTATTATTATTATATATAGCTGCTACTCCACCTCCTCTGCCATTTAGACGGGGTTGGTGTATGTAACTATACCCAGGAGGACTCGCCTCATTTAATGCTACATATTCATTCGATTTAATCCACGTTTCTGTCAAACACATTATATTAAACTCCTGGTCGGTAATAATTTTGTTTATAGTCAGCGCTTTTGGCGTGAGAGATCTAATATTCAACAATCCTATCTTTAGATCAGAGGTGCTGGCTGTGCGTTCAGTCCTATTTAATTTAATGTTAATCAGGTTACTAAAACAGACTTTCTGATAATTCCTATATTTTGGTTTTGCTCGGGGGACAGACACAGTCTCAATATGGTGGATCCTGAGTGACGACTCTGTGCAGCTAGCAGACGGTCGGTTTAGCCTGTCTGTCTGCTCCCTGGCCTTGGCTCTAGACAGTCACTTGTTAACTAGTGCTGTTCTGAGACTATGACCTATACTACAAGAAATGAGAGCAGCACCTTCCCGGGTGGGATGGACACCGTCCCGCCCTAACAGGCCAGCCTTGCCCTCAAAATTGCTCCAATTATTAATGAAGCCCACATTGTTTTTGGAGCACCACTCGGACATCCAGCAGTTCAGCGACCATAACCTGCTGTAGGCTACATCGCCACGTCGCATTGGGATGGGGCCAGAGCATACTACAGCATCGGACATTGCCTTCGCTAATTTACACACCTCTATAACATTACTCTTAGTAACCTCTGACTGTCGAAGGCGTATATCATTAGCTCCTGTGTGAAAAACTATCTTAGAGAACCTGTGCTTTCCTAAGAATCTAAGCTGACCTGCTATGTCCGGCGCCCTGGCTCCCGGTATACACATAACCTGTGCTGCTGGTGCCCCTAAAGGTCTAGCTAATTTCACGTGCCTCAGAATAGAGTTTCCTAAAACCAGAGCTCTTTCAGGTTTCTCAGCGGGTGCTTCACTGAGGAGAGCAAACCTGTTGGACACGCGAAGCGGAGAGGAATGGTGCTCCCACGGGCGAGCCTTAGCGTTAGCTTTGGCTTTGCGAGTATGCCGCCGAGTCGTCACCCATTCGCCCCGCTGCGAGGGCTCTAATGCCGGAGTCGGGGGAATAGTACCTTCACCTAGGGCATCCAGACTTTCCCCTGCAGAACCTGGACTGCTCTCACACTCACTACTTCTCTCTAGACTCTGGATGCGCTCCTCTAATGCTAAGATCTTCTCCGTCAAAGAGCAAACTAGCTTAAACTTCTCACAGATAAAATTATCGCTAACAACGGAGAAAGACTGACTAAACATGTCACACTTCACACACTGAGTGAACTGGATGTTCGCCATAATAGAGAAATTACGTACCTTAATGTGGTTACTGTAGTGCGTGTTTGTGGTTCTGGTAAATGTCCTCCACTCACTGCTTTCAAACCCTCAGACAGGGAAAAAAGCGCAGCATCACCCCTCCTCACTATCAGAACAGCACTACACCTCCTCACTATCAGAACAGCACTACCCCTACTCACTATAAGAACAGCAGAACAGCACCACACTATCAGAACAGCACCACCCCGCCTCACCATCAGAACAGCACTACTACGCCTCACCATCAGAACAGCACTACCTCTCCTCACTATCAGAACAGCACTAGTCATTTCACTATCAGAACAGCACCACCCCTCCTCACTATCAGAACAGCACTACCCCTCCTCACTATCAGAACAGCATCACCCCTCCTCACTATCAGAACAGCACCACCCCTCCTCACTATCAGAACAGCACTACCCCTCCTCACTATCAGAACAGCACCACCCCTCCTCACTATCAGAACAACACTAGTCATTTCACTATCAGAACAGCACTACCTCACCTCAGCATCAGAACAGCACTACCTCTCCTCACTATCAGAACAGCACTAGTCGTTTCACTATCAGAACAGCACTACCCCGCCTCACCATCAGAACAGCACTACCTCTCCTCACTTTCAGAACAGCACCACCCCTCCTCACTATCAGAAGAGCACTACCCCTTCTCACTATCAGAACAGCACTACCCCTTCACACTATCAAAACAGCACTACCCCTCCTCACTATCAGAACAGCACTACCCCTCCTCACTATAAAAACAGCACCACCCCTCCTCACTATCAGAACAGCACTACACCTCCTCACTATCAGAACAGCACTACCCCTCCTCACTATCAGAACAGCACTACTCCTCCTCACTATCAGAACAGCACTACCCCTCCTCACTATCAGAACAGCACTACCCCTCCTCACTATCAGAACAGCACTACCCCTCCACACTATCAGAACAGCACTACCCATCCTTACTATCAGAACAGCACAACCCCTCCTCACTATCAGAACAGCACCACCCCTCCTCACTATCAGAACAGCACCACCCCTCCACACTATCAGAACAGCACTATCCCTACTCACTATCAGAACAGCACTACCCCTCCTCATTATAAGAACAGCAGAACAGCACCACACTATCAGAACAGCACTACCACGCCTCACCATCAGAACAGCACTACCTCTCCTCACTATCAGAACAGCACTCGTCATTTCACTATCAGAACAGCACTACCCCTCCTCACTATCAGAACAGCACTACCCCTCCACACTATCAGAACAGCATCCTTTACCTTACAAACACCTACTGACTAACGACTCCACTAAATAAATATGTGTTCAGCCTCGACTTGAACACTGAGACTGTGTCTGAGTCCCAACACTGATTGGAAGGTTGTTCCATAACTGTGGGGTTTATAAGAGAAACATCTGCCCCCTGCTGGAGTCTTTATTATTTGAGGTACCATCAAATAGCCTGCAACTTTTGATCTAAGTAGGCATGGAGGATCATCCTGGTACAGAAGTTCACTCAGATACTGCGGCGTGAGAGCGTTAAGTGCTTTATACGTCAGTAGTAGTATTTTATAATCAGTGTGAGATGTAATTGGGAGCAGTGTAGATGATTAAAACAGGGCTGATGTGCTCATATTTTCTAGATCTAGTGAGGACTCTTGCTGCTGCATTCTGAACTAACTGAAGCTTATTTCTGCACTTACTCCAACACCCAGACAGTAAAGCGTTACAGTAGTCTAATCTAGATGTTACAAAAGCATCAACTAGTTTTTCTGCATCCTGTAACGACATCATATTTCTAATTTTAAGGTAAAAGAAGGAGATCCTGGTGATATTATTCACGTGAGACTCAAAGGAAAGACTCGGGTCCATAATCACACCAAGGTCTTTGACTGCTGTACACACTGAAACAGAAAAACCATCCAGAGATGCTACGGAATTTGAAAGTTTACTTCTAGCTGCATGTGGTCCTAGTAAATGTACTTCCGTCTTGTCTGAGTTAAACAGAAGAACGTTATCAAGCATCCACTGTCTAATGTCCTTTACACACTCCTCAACATTGTTAAGCTGATCTCTTTCATCTGGCTTTGCTGAAATATACAGCAAATATACAAATATACATGTTTATGTAAAATTTCACCCAGAGGCAGCAGAAATAAAGAGAAAAGCAGTGGGCCTAAGACAGATCCTTGTGGAACACCAAATTTGACCTCAGAGAGTGTGGAAAACTCAGCATTTACATCAACAAACTGATAGTGATCAGTCAAATAAGACCTGAGCCAAAAGAGAGCTGTTCCATTTATTCCAACAACGTTTTCAAGTCCAGCAAGCAGGAGATTATGATCAATGGTGTGAAAAGCTGCACTGAGGTCGAGTAAAACAAGTAAAACTTTCTTTCGGCTTCTCCCATCAGGGGTCGCCACAGTGGATCATCCGCATGTTTGATTTGGCACATGTTTTTATGCTGGATGCCCTTCCTAATGCAACACTCCCCATTTATTTTCTAGAATCTTGGATATAAAGGGGAGATTTAATATTAGGGGGTTGATAACTGCCGGTTTGAAGGATTTAGAAACATAACCAGTGCTAATAGAAGAGTTTATTATTTTCAAAACAGGTTCAATTACTTCTGGAATTATCTGTTTGAGGATACTTGTAGGCAAGGGATCGAGAATGCTCACTATTAGAACAGCACTACTCCTCCTGACTATCAGAACAGCACTACCGTTTCTCAGAATAAGAACAGCACTACCCCTCCTCACTATCAGAACAGCACTATCAGAACAGCACTACCCCTACTCACTATCAGAACAGCACCAGAGCACCTCACCAAGAAAACTGCACTAACCCTCGGGAACAGCGCAACCCCTCTCCTCAGCATCAGAGGATAGTACACATCTGTAGTTTCAGAGGAAAATCAGGAGACATTACCTCTCCTTAGTTTCTGAGTAAAAATTCACCTCTTTGGAATCATGGTACAGAAACCCTCCTCAGAATCAGTGAACAGGACCCCTGTTTAGAATCAGGGGACAGAACCCCCGTTTAGAATCAGTGGACAGTACCCATATTTAGAATCAGTGAACAGTACCCATGTGTAGAATCAGGGGACAGTACCCCTGATAATGAATTAGGATACAGAATCCCTGTTTCATTCAGTTACTGTACCCGTGTTTAGAATCAGTGGACAGTACCTATGTTTAGAATCAGGAGACAGAACCCCTGTTTCATTCAGTGACAGTACCCATGTTTAGAATCAGGGGACAGTACCCCTAATAAGGAATCAGGGGACAGAACCCCTGTTTCGAATAAGGGGAAAGTATCCCTGTTTAAAATCATTGAACATTACCCATGTTTCAATGAGTGAACAGTACCCCTCTTTAGATCAGTGAGCAATGTCGCTGTTTAAAATAAGGGACAAAACCCCTGTTTAGAATCAGGGGACAGTACCCCTGTTGAGAATTAGGGGACAGTACCCCTGTTTACAATCAGTAAACAATACCCATGTTTAGAATCAGTGAAAAGTACCCCTGCTTCATTCAGTGAACAGTACCCTGGTTTGGAATCAGTGAACAGTACACAAGTTTCACTCAGTGAACAATACCACTGTTTAGAATCATTAAACAGAACCCATGTTCAGAATTAGTGAACAGTTTCAATCAGTGAATGGTATCCATGCTTCAACCAGTGAACAGTACCACTGTTACAATCAGTGGACAGTACCCCTGTTTAGAATCAGTGAACAGTACTCCTATTAATAATTAGTGGACAGGACCCCTGTTTAGAATCAGTGGAAAGTACCCCTGTTTAGAATCAATGGACAGTACCCCTGTTAAGAATCAGTGGAAAGTACCCCTGTTTAGAATCAGTGGACAGTACCCCTGTTAAGAATCAATGGACAGGACACCTGTTTAGAATCAGTGAACAGTACACCTGTTTCAATCAGTGGACAGTTCCCCTGTTTAGAATCAGTGGAAAGTACCCTTATTTTGAATCAGTGAACAGTACCCCTGTTTCAATCACTGAACAATACCACTGTTTAGAATCAGAGAACAGTACCCTTGTTTAGAATCAGTGAACAATACCCCTGTTTTATTCAATTAACAGTACCCTTGTTTTAATCAATGAACAGTACCCCTGTTTGGAATTAGTAAAGAGTAGCCCTGTTTAGAATTAGTGAACAGTACCCATGTTTCTATCAGTGGACAGAAGCCCTGTTTAGAATCAGGGAAAAGAACCCATGTTTAAAATCAGTGAAGAGTACCCCTGTTTAGATCAGTGAACAGTACCCCTGTTTAAAATAATTGGACAGTACCCTGTTTAGATTTAGGGGAAAGTACACCGGTTAAGAATCAGTGAACAGTACCCCTGTTTCAATCACTGAACACTACCACTGTTAAGAATCAGGGGACAGTACCCATGTTTAGAATCAGTGAACAATACCCCCTGTTTCATTCAGTTAACGGTACCCTTGTTTTAATCAGTGGACAGTACCCATGTTAAGAATTAGGGGTCCCCCTGTTTCAATTGGTAAAGAGTAACCCTGTTTAGAATCAGTGAACATTACCCATTTTTCAATCAGTGGACAGAAGCCCTGTTTAGAATCAGGGGAAAGTACCCCTTTTTAAAATTAGTGGACAATACACTTGTTTAGATCAGTGAACAGTACCCCTGTTTAAAATAATTGGACAGTACCCCTGTTTAGAATCAGGGGACAGTACCCCTGTTTAGAATCAGTGAACAGTACACGAGGTTGAAAACTTATTTATTTAGTCAAGCCTTTTATCAGTAGATTTTTTTTCTTAGGTAAAGGCTCAGATCTGGAGGGAGCATGGATATAGAGTGTTTGGTGAACTGGTATATTTGTATGCTGTCGTCCCCTCACATTCACACGGTCACTCAGGTTTGTTGACGGTGGTGTGGTGGGTCGTCTCTTATCCCAGAGATCCCTCATGTCTGTGTTACCTTCTGGTTCTCCCTTTTAGTTATGCTGCCATAGCGAGTCTTGCCGGAGTCCAAACTGCACAGTGACATTAACTTTCATACACCAATAGTTACACTTAATAATCCATATCCTTCTCTTCCCGTCACCCTCTCTCTCTCTCTCTCTCTCTCTCTCTCTCTCTCTCTCTCTCTCTCTCGATCGAGTTAAACATGCTCCTGAGGCTCCAGTGACCACTGTTCCTGCCCCTCTACCCTCCGTGGATCTTTACACTTCTGTGCAGCTTGGGAAGGTATCTCATCAACACCTTGGGTGGTTCCATGAAATTCCGGAGTAGAACGGGTGCTTTGAGGACGGATTGGACTGTAGTTGGTGTCGGCGGTCTGCTGCACTGACTCGGGAGTGCAGTTTGCTTCTGATCATCATCACTGTACCCCGCAACTTTGTATATATGCTTCAAATGGACATTTGGTGCAACCCAGATGAGGATGGGTTCCCTCTTGAGTCTGGTTCCTCTCAAGGTTTCTTCCTTATGCCATCTCGGGGAGTTTTTCCTTGCCACAGTTGCTCATCAGGGACAAACATACTTATAAAGAACATATTTACATTTAATCACCACATTATCTGTGTAAAGCTGCTTTGAGACAATGTTCATTGTTAAAAGCGCTATACAAATAAAAATGAATTGAATTGAATTGAATTGTTTCAATCAGTAGACAGTTCCCCTGTTTAGAATCAGGGGACAGTACCCTTATTTTGAATCAGTGAACAGTACCCCATGTTTCAATCACTGAACAATACCACTGTTTAGAATCAGGGGACATTACCCTTGTTTTATTCAGTTAACAGTACCCTTGTTTTAATAAATGGACAGTACCCCTGTTTCTAATTAGTAAAGAGTAGCCCTGTTTAGAATTAGTGAACAGTACCCATTTTTTAATCAGTGGACAGAAGCCCTGTTTAGAATCAGGGGAAAGTACCCCTGTTTAAAATTAGTGGACAATACACTTGTTTAGATCAGTGGACAGGACCCCTATTTAGAAGCAAACAAAGACCTAGCTGACGACACCTTCTACTGCAGGTCTACTGCAGGTCTGGTACCTCTGGTACCTCCTTCTCTCAGAATGAGAGGTAAGTACACTTCAAGGCTCTTCTCTGTTCTGGCCATGAGGTGGTGGAATGAACTTCCCCTAGATGTCCGTACAACAGAGTCCCTGACTATCCTCAAGCGACGACTGAAGACCTACCTCTTCCTGAAATACTTAAATTAGCACTTCCAAGCTTGTAGAATTCAAGGGATATATTTATATTAAGTTTGTAATCTTGCGTACCAGTGTGGATTTATTCATTACTAGAGACTCAAAACACTTTTGTACGTCGCTCTGGATAAGGGCGTCTGCTAAATGCCACAAATGTAAATGTAAATGTAAATGTTTAAGAACAATATCTTCACACCTCTCATCCAACCCAGCCCAATGTCTGCCCCCATCACACCTCTAAGATCCCCTCTTACAACTCCTCCCAGCACTCAAGTTGCACTCATGATTTGTGAAGAGGATGTGTATCGGCTCTTTCAGAGACAGAAGACAAGGAAAGCTCCCGGCCCAGACGGTGTCTCCCCCTCCTGTCTCAAAGCATGTGCTGACCAACTGGCTCCCATATTCACCTATATCTTCAACAGATCACTGGAGCTGTGTGAGGTCCCCTCATGCTTTAAACTCTCCACAATCATCCCGGTCCCCAAGAAACCCTCCATTACTGGACTGAATGACTACAGGCCTGTCGCTCTGACATCTGTCGTCATGAAGACCTTTAAAAAACTGGTATTGGCCCATCTAAAGAAGGTGACAGAACAGCTGCTGGATCCCCTACAGTTTGCATACCGAGCAAACAGATCGGTGGATGACGCAGTCAACATGGGGCTAAACTACATTCTGCAACACCTTGACTGCCCAGGAACATGTGCCCGGATTCTGTTTGTTGACTTTAGTTTGGGTTTCAATACAATAATTCCGGGAATTATTAACTCAAAACTCATAAACCTCCCTATACCCCCTGCCATCTGTCAATGGATCACCAGCTTCCTGACAGGCAGGAAACAACAGGTGAGACTGGGAGGAGTTACCTCCGGTATTCGGACAGTCAGCACTGGTGCTCCTCAGGGATGTGTCCTTTCCCCACTGCTATTCTCCCTTTATATGAATGACTGCACATCAAGTGATCCAACTGTCAAACTCCTGAAATTTGCAGATGACATCACGCTCATCGGACTCATCTAAGATGGCGACGAGTCTGCATATGTTTACGTTTACGTTTACGTTTGTGGCATTTAGCAGACGCCCTTATCCAGAGCGACTTACAACTGAGCAGGGGAGGGTTTTAGGGCTTTTGCTCAAGGGCCCAGCAGTGGCAGCTTGGTGGTGGTGGGATTTGAACCTGTAATCTTCTGATCCAAAGCCCAATGCCTTAACCACTGAGCTACCACCTCCCCCATATGAACAGGAGGTGGAGCAGCTGGTGCTATGGTGCAGTCAGACCAACCTTTAGCTAAACACACTCTAAACTGTGGAGATGATAGTGGACTTTAGGAAACACCCCTCAACACTACTCCCCCTCACAATATCCAACAGCCCTGTGTAATCTGTGGAGAACTACAAGTTTCTGGGCACTACCGTTTCCCAAGACCTGAAATGGGAATGCAACATAAACTCGATTCTGAAAAAGGCCCAGCAGAGGATGTACTTTCTATGCCAATTAAGGAAGTACAGTCTGCCACAGGAGCTGTTGATGCAGTTCTACACTGCAGTCATTGAATCTGTCCTGTGCTCATCAATCACCATCTGGTTTGGAGCAGCAACAAAACAGGACAGAAGCAGACTGCAGCAGTTAAAACAGCAGAAAAAAATCATTGGTGCTCCCCTGCCCACTCTCCAGGACTTGTACCATACAAGAACCAGAAACCGGGCAGGAAAAATCATTAATGACCCTTCACACCCTGGACACAACATCTTCCAGCTCCTCCCTTCTGGCAGGCGCTACAGAACTCTGTTCACTAAAACTGCCAGACACAGGAACAGTTTCTTTCCCCAAGCAATCACCCTCACTAACAACTGACCATAATTATATTCCCTGCTCAGATCTATCTAAATACCACACAGAACTGTCAGTCATCCCATTATCTGTATATGTTGCACACACTATGGCTGCTATATTTATTGTACAAAGTTTTATAGTAAACTCTCTAATCATACCTGACACACAATACTGTCATTTGCACTACCATGCACTCTCACACTTTATATACATTACTGATCTGTATCCCTATTTATTACCCACACTGTCTATACGGTCTCATATTGTCTGTATTGTCTTCTATAGTCTGTTTTTGTCTTGTCTGTTTTGTCATGTATAGGTTTTATTTATGTCTGTACTTTTAAAAGTCACAAACAGCTGGAACTAAATTCCTTGTGTGTGTCAACACACTTGGCCAATAAACCTGATTCTGATTCTGATTTTGAATCAGTGAACAGTACCCCTGTTTCAATCAGTGAACACTACCACTGTTTAGAATCAGGGGACAGTACCCATGTTTAGAATCAGTGAACAATACCCGTTTCATTCAGTTAACAGTACCCTTGTTTTAATCAGTGAACCATACCCCTGTTTAGAATCAGGGAACAGTAACCATGTTAAGATCAGTAAACAGTAACAATGTTCAAAATAAGTGGACAGTACCCCTGTTTAGATCAGTGAACAGTACCCCTGTTTATAATCAGTGAACAGTACCCCTGCTTAGAATCAGTGGACAGTACCCCTTTTTAAAATAAGAATACAGAACCCCTGTTTGGAATCAGTGAACAGTACAGTAAAACCCCGTTGTACGAGCAACCTATAGTACGAGCAAACGGAGATATGAGCAAACTCGCTCGCAAAAGTTTACCCTGTTTCACAAGCAAATTTCGAAGGCACGAGCGAACCCACGCTGCTGGTTCCCCGTTTTCGGCGGAGGGAAGCGTCAGTTGCTTAGTTGATGACGTATTACTCGGTCGCTCTCGTTGTCCAGTGCAGCAAAAACGGAACTTTTTTTAGCTTTATATTTTTATTTCACTAGAAATCTTAAAAAATGTCTCCCAAGAAAATCAGTGATGGTGCTGTGAAAACGAAAGTAAATAGAATTACCATGGAAACTGAGGAGGTTATGAGCGTGGTGCGCGTCTCACACTCGCAATCAACCAATACAACGAGTAAGTGTTAAATTATGTTTACATTACGGTAGTTTGCGGTGTATTTGTTTGTTAAAATAGGCTACAAATACTTTTTAACTGCAGAAATAAGCGACCGAATGAGGTCTCGGAACGGATTAAATCACCTTTACATTAATTCTTATAGGGAAAATCAGTTCGAACGTACGAGCAAATGGATCTACGAGCAATTTTTTAAGAACGAATTATGCTCGTACAACGGGGTTTCACTGTACCCATATTTAGAATCAGTAAAGAGTACCCCTGTTTAGATCAGTGAACAGTACCCCTGTTTAGAATCAGGGGACAGGACCCCTGTTTAGAATTAGTAGACAGTAACCCTGTTTAGAATCAGTGGACAGTACCCATATTTAGAATCAGTGAAGAGTACCCCTGTTTAGATCAGTGAACAGTACCCCTGTTTAGAATCAGTGAGCAGTGCCTCTGTTTCAATCAGTGGACAGTACCCCTGTTTAAAATAACTAGAAATTACCCCTGTTTAGAATCAGTGAACAGTACCCCTGTTTAAGATAAGTGGACATAACCCCAGTTTAGAATCAGTGGACAGTACCCCTGTATAGAATCAGTGCACAGTACACATGTATAGATTAGTGAACAGAACCCCTGTTTAAAATAGGTGGACATTACCACTGTTTAAAATCAGTACACAACTACTCCTGTTTAGATCTGTGAACAAAACCCCTGTTTAAAATAAGTGGACAGTACCCCTTTTTAGAATCAGTGAACAGTAACCCCGGTTAAAATCAGTAGACAGTACCTCTGTTTAAAATAAGTGGACGGTACACCTGTTTAGAATCAGGGGACAGTACCCCTGATTGGAAACAGTGGACAGTACCCCCGTTTAGAATCAGTAGACAGAACCCCTGTTTAGAATCAGTGATCAGGACCCCTGTTTCAAAAAAGTGGACAGAATCCCTGTTTAGAATAAGTGAAGAGTACCCCCTGTTTAAAATAAGTGGACAGTACCCCTGTTTAGAATCAGTTAGGAGTACCCCTGTTTCAATCAGTGAACAGTTCCCCTGTTTAAAATATGTGGACAGTACCGCTGTTTAGAATCAGTGAACAGTACCCCTGTTTACAATCATTGGACTGAACCCCTGTTTAGAATCCATGGGTTAGGGTTAGGGTTAGGGTTAGGGAGACAGTACACCTGTTCAAAATAAGTGGACAGTACCCCTGTTTAGGATCACTGGACAATACCCCTGTTTCAATCAGTGGACAGTACCCCTGTTTAAAATAAGTGGACAGAACCCTTGTTTGGAATCAGTGAACAGTAGCCCTGTTTAAAATAATTGGACAG
>JBCEWE010000349.1:60000-85000 GCA_039877035.1 Silurus lanzhouensis | reverse complement strand
CTTCTACAGTTTATATTGTTAAAACACTAGGAGCTACTGAGCTCAACATTTGTGATTATCACAGATCCAGCATCAGCTTCTCCATGCCAGAGCCTTTAAACACTCCAGGAGGTCCAATGTCAAACTCCACATATGCAATGGGATCCAACTGGCACTGGTACGTCTCTAGATGGTACAGGATGTTTGCGAGTTCGGCATCTACTTCTTCGAAGGTCCATAATCGATCCCTTGCCTACAAGTTTCTTTAAACAGATAGCTCCAGAGGTAATTGAACCTGTTTTAAAAATAATTAACTCTTCCATTAGCACTGGTTTTGAACCTAAATCCTTCAAACTGGCAGTTATCCACCCCCTTATTAAGAAACCTGACCTTGACCCATGTCAGTTGTCCAACTACAGACCGATATCAAACCTCCCCTTTATATCCAAAATTCTAGAAAAGGTTGTAGCACAGCAGTTATGCTCACACCTACTTATGAATAACATTTTTGAAGTGTATCAGTCAGGATTTCGGCCTCATCATAGCACAGAGACGGCGCTAGTTAAGGTGGATAATGACTGTTATTGGCCTCTGATCAGGGTTTTGTCTCCTTACTTGTTTTGCTCGACCTCAGTGCAGCTTTTCACACCATTGATCATCATCTCCTGCTTGCTGGACTTGAGAACGTTGTAGGAATAAAGGGAACAGCTCTCTCTTGGCTCAGGTCTTATTTGACTGATCGCTATTAGTTTGTTGATGTAAATGGTGAGTTCTCCAGACTCTATGAGGTAAAGTTTGGTGTTCCTCAAGGATCTGTCTTAGGCCCACTGCTTTTCTCTTTATATCTGCTGCCTCTTGGTGAAATCATTCATAAACAGGGGATTCGCTTCCATTGCTCTGCTGATGACACACAGCTGTATATTTCAGCAAAGCCAGATGAGCTTTGCTGAAACAATGTTGAGGAGTGTGTAAAGGACATTAGACAGTGGATGCTTAATAACTTTCTTCTGCTCAACTCAGATAAGACAGAAGAACTTTTACTAGGACCACATGCAGCTAGAAGCAAACTTTCTGATTCCGTAGCATCTCTGGATGGTGTTTCTGTTTCAGCGTGTACGGCTGTCAAAGACCTTGGTGTGATTATTGACCCGAGTTTTTACTTTGAGTCTCACGTGAATAATATCACCAGGATCTCCTTCTTTCACCTTAGAAATATTGCTAAAATTAGAAATATGATGTCGTTACAGGATGCAGAAAAACTAGTTGATGCTTTTGTAACATCTAGATTAGACTACTGTAACGCTTTACTGTCTGGGTGTTGGAGTAAGTGCAGAAATAAACTTCAGTTAGTCCAGAATGCAGCAGCAAGGGTCCTCACCAGATCTAGGAAATATGACTACATCACCCCTGTTTTAATCAGTCTACACTGCTCCCAATTACATCTCGCATTGATTATAAAATATTACTACTGACGTATAAAGTACTTAACGGTCTCCCACCGCAGTATCTGAGTGAACTTCTGTACCAGGATGATCCTCCACGCCTACTTAGATCAAAAGGTGCTGGCTATCTGTTGGTTTCTCAAATAATGAAGACTCCAGCAGGGGGCAGATGTTTCTCTTATAAACCCCACAGTCATGGAACAAACTTCCAACCAGTGTTCGGGACTCGGACACAGTCTCAGCGTTCAAGTCGAGGTTGAAAACGTATTTATTTAGACAAGCCTTTTATCAGTAGATTTTTCTTAGGTAAAGGCACAGATCTGGAGGGATCATGGATATAGAGTGTTTGGTGAACTGGGATATTTGGATGCTGTCGTCCCCTCACATTCACACGTTCACTCAGGTTTGTTGACGGTGGTGTGGTGGGTCGTCTCTTATCCCAGAGATCCCTCATGTCTGTGTTACATTCTGGTTCTCCCTTTTAGTTATGCTGCCATAGCGAGTCTTGCCGGAGTGCAAACTGCACAGTGACATTAACTTTCATACACCAATAGTTACACTTAATAATCCATATCCTTCCCTTCCTGTCACCCTCTTCTCTCTCTCTCTCTCTCTCTCTCTCTCTCTCTCTCTCTCTCTCTCTTTCTCGGTCGAGTTAAACATGCTCCTGAGGCTCCAGTGACCACTGTTCCTGCCCCTCTCCCCTCCGTGGATCTTCACACTTCTGTGCAGCTTGGGACGGTTTCTCATCAACACCTTGGGTGGTTCCATGTAATTCCGGAGTAGAACGGGTGCTTTGAGGATGGATTGGACTGTAGTTGGTGTCGGCGGTCTGCTGCACTGACTCGGGAGTGCAGTTTGCTTCTGATCATCATCACTGTACCCCGCAGCATTGTATATCTGCTTCAAATGGACATTTGGTGCAACCCAGATGAGGATGGGTTCCCTCTTGAGTCTGGTTCCTCTCAAGGTTTCTTCCTTATGCCATCTCGGGGAGTTTTTCCTTGCCACAGTTGCTCATTAGGGACAAACATACTTACAAAGAACATATTTACGTTTAATCACCACATTATCTGTGTAAAGCTGCTTTGAGACAATGTTCATTGTTAAAAGCGCAATACAAATAAACATGAATTGAATTGAATATTCTTCATGAGGTGGGACGTGACTGGAGCTGGAGCAACCGAGCAGGATGCCTCGAGATGGGGAGAGAAAGAGAAGCAGTGGAGAGAAATTAGCGTAGCTGCTGTTCATGATATTAACAGCACAAGTTGATAATGTGATGTGATCAGATGTTCTGGAGCACAAGGGGATGATGTGAGACGTATGTTATGTGTAGGCTTTGCTAAAAAGATATGTTTTTAATCTGCACTTAAACTGGGTGAGTGTGTCTGAGCCCCGAACACTGTCAGGAAGACTATTCCAGAGTTTAGGAGCTAAATGTGAGAATGTTCTACCGCGGAGTGGAGTTAGTGGAGTTAGTGGAGTTTGCTATTCTAGGAACTACTAGAAGTCCAGAGTTTTGAGATCTCAGGGAGCATGATGGATTGTAAAGTGTTAAAAGACTGAAGAGATACATGGAGATAAACCATCTAGTGTTTTGTAGGTAAGTAGCAGTAGTAGGTAAGTAACAAGTCTATTCAAAACTTAACTAGCTTTAATTCTCCTGTTGGGAAGTTTATAAAGCAGATACGTTTTCTGTCTGTACTCATGTATTTGGGCCCAAAGATTAAAAATTCTTAGTTTCTGCCAAGTTCTCTGCCCCGTCCCTGAACAGTCGTCTCAGCCTGCAGCAGGGTAGAAACAGGTGGTCTACTGACTCGTCTGTGTTACAGAAGGGACATTTCCTCCCTATGGTGGGGTCAATGTGTGCCACATGTCTGTTTGTAGCTACCGCCCAGTGAACAATCCTCCATTGGAGATCCGCAGTTCGTTTCTCTATCGGAGGTTTGTACAGGGATCTCCAGCAGCCTTTGGGAGACAAGACTGGCCCAAACACTTCTGATCACTTCGATTCTTTACAGTCTTTAAGCGTGCTGTGGTGTGACACCCTTATACAGCTGATATATAGTGTTTTCTTCGAGGTGTTCTCAAAGACCTCCAGTCGAGGGGTCCTGAAGGTCAGAAGAGAGCCTTCCTCTGGCTCCACCTCCACCGCAGCTGAAACCTGCATCTGAGGAAAGTAGCTGTGGTTTCCTGCATCTTGTTCGTCTTCTCCATGTTCTTTAAAGCTCCATATGAAGGTGGAGGTTAGTGCTGAGAGGATGCTCTCTATCGTGAGCATCATAAACCTTTTGGACTTGATGCCTGTCAAACTCAGGTCTTTGTGCATCCCACTTTTGCCATTATGGTGTACAAAGACCTGAGTTTGACAGTTTGTGTTCCAGTATTTGTGCTCGGATTATTGGATTGTTAAAAAGAGGTGTATTTCCTCTCCAGTGTCCAGAATTTAAAAAGTCCCTCTGGACTTTAAAAACTTGTGTCCAGGCTGTTAGAACAGATCTGTAGAAAGGAGATTCTATTTCTGATGTCCATCAGACCCTGACCCCCCTCCAGGACAGGAAGGTAGAGTGCAGTATCTTGTATCCAGTGCCGTCCGGCCCAGAAAAAGTGAGTAAGCTTCTTCTGTAACGACTGCACAATGCTGCTGGAGGATCCAGAACGCTCATCTTGTGCCACAGTGCTGAAGATCCAGGTTGTATGCGACCAATACTCGACCCCTGTATGAAAGCTGAGGTAGCACCCAGGACCATCGAGATAACCAGTCACACATTTTCTCCACTATGCCCTCACAGTTTTTCTGCATGTACCCCTAACCCTTTCCCTAGATGTACCCCCAGAATCTTCAGACCTTCCCTTCCCTTCGCTCTTTTCCCAATTCACCTTTGCTGATGAGACTTTTTCATAGTTGAATAAAATATCTGGTAAAACTTATACATCACTGTCACCTCTTATAATTACAGTAACATCATCAGCATAGGCAGAGAAAGTGATTTGTCTGTTTTCGAAACCTTCAACACAAAGTCCTTGTAATTTCTTTTTTAGCTGGTGAAGTAGCAGCTCAATTACCAATGAGTACAACTGACCTGATACTGGGTAGCTTAGCCCACCCCCACCTTTAGCAATGCAGCAGCTCCCGTATATAAATGTTTTACCCATGAAATAAAATTCTCACCTAAACCAAAAGCTTTAAGGGTTTTAAATAAATATTTATGATCAACTCTATCAAAGGCTTTATCCTGGTCAGTAGAGAACAGTCCCACATCTGTATTACTGCTACTGGTTAAAGAATGTGATCTAAAACCAGTTTTAAAAGTCAGTTTAAGACACTCTAAAGTCAGTTTAAGACACTTTGCAAGAATCTTATAGTCGGTTCACAGCAGTGATACTGGTCTCCAGTTCTTCAGAAGCTCGAGATTTTATGTAATGAGAATTAAACGGCTCTTCTGCAGCTGATCAGCAGCTCGTTCTGTGTGATTCGTCCTGTGATCTAGAAGCAAGTCATCATTTAATAAAAACCAAAAATGTTTGTAAAATTCAGAAGGAAGTCTATTCCCGAAGACCATCCAGTGGAGAGCTGATTCGCCCTTCTTGGTAGATCTTTCAGTAGCTCCTTCACGCAGTTTAAATCGCATTTACCGGCATTGTACAGATCCGTATGAAAGTCTTTTGCGATATTCCTAATTTTTTGGGGGTCGGATGTTGAGGTCCCATCTGGCAGTTTCAGATGCAGCATGATTTTCCTTTCTCCTTGTTTGTGCTCCAAGTAGAAGAAGAATGTGCTCAGGTCCATTTCTCTTAGTGAGAAGAAGCGAGCAGTGATTAAAGCTCCTTTTGCTTGTTGATGGAACAGTGATTCCAGAGCTTTTCTCTTTCCTTTGTTGATCAGTTCATCCTCAGTTTTGGTGATTTCCTTCTCGAGGGCTTTGATGGTTGATTTGGTGAGGCTGTTTGAGAATGCAGTTTAGTTCTGACAGAACATTCAAATTTGTGCTTGTCCTACTTCCCACCATTTAAAAATGTCATCATACTCCTCCTATTGCTATAACAATATTTCTGAGTGAGGTAGCAGAAGAAGGATAAGGTTCCTCTCCATTCCTATCCAGTGTGTGATCCAGTGTACAGTTCCAGTCGCCCCCAAGCACCATGCACACGTCAGTAAAATTCTCCAGAGCATCTCACAGTTTTAAAAAGGATCTCACTCTTTCTGCCCCATTGTTTGGTGCATAAACATCAACCAAGAGAAAAGGGGAGCCCATTAATTCCACTTTAATGGCTAAAATACGGCCTTTCCAGAAATAATCTCATTGAAGTTAAAACTGAAAAATGCCAGATAAACAAACACCAAAAAGTTTTAAAGTTTGGTCTTTTAAACATTAGATCACTTGCACCCAAAGCGCTGATTATAAATGAGATGATCACAGAGAATAATCTCGATGCACTCTGTCTCACTGAGACCTGGATTAAACCAGGTGATTATATGGGTCTAAACGAGTCGACACCGTCAGGATATGTTTATAAGCATGAGCCGCGTCAGACTGGTCGTGGGGGGGGGTGTAGGAACCATTTATACTGCCTCTCTTAATGTTAGTCAGATGTTAGGATTCAGTTTTAAATCATTTGAAGTGCTCGTTCTTAAAGTTGTATTTTCAGACAGACATAGAAAACTCGCTCTGGTCACCGTGTACAGACCCCCAGGGCCCTACGCTGATTTTCTTCAAGAGTTTGCTTGTTTTCTATCAGATCTCTTGATCGATTTTGATAAAGTGCTGCTTGTAGGAGATTTTAATATTCATGTAGATGATGTAAACGATGCTCTAGGATTATCATTTGTTGACTTATTAAACTCTTTTGGGGTTAAACAAAACGTCACCGGACCAACTCATCGCTTTAACCACACATTAGACTTAATAATATCCCACGGAGCAGACGTCACTAATATAGATATTTTACCTCAGAGTGATGACATCACAGACCATTACCTCATACTGTACACACTACCGGTAGAGCAGATTAGCCGTGTTGCACCACGTTATCGACTTGGTAGGACTATTGTTCAGACCACTAAGAACAGATTCATAAATAACCTGCCTGATTTATCTCAATTTCACACTAAACCCATAACTACTAATAATCTTGATGAGATAACTAACAACATAGACCTTATCCTCACTAGCACAATAGACACCGTTGCCCCCATCCGGTTAAAAAAGGTTAGAGAACAAGCACCTGCACCTTGGTATAATAGTCATATGCATGCCCTCAAGAGAACAGCACGTAATCTGGAGAGAAAATGGAGGAAAACTAAATTGGAGGTATTTAGAATCGCGTATAAAGACAGTATGCTCAGCTACAGACAGGCGCTAAAAGCTGCTAGAGCTGAACATCTGAGCAAACTTATAGAAAACAACAAAAACAATCCCAGGTTCCTTTTCAGTACTGTAGCTAAACTAACTACAAATCAGGGCTCTGAAAATTGTGTTCCATCACAGTTTAGTAGTGAGGACTTTATGATTTTCTTCACTGAAAAAATAGATAACATTAGAAAAACAATTGTGGCAGTTCAACCTCTGACACCATCTCCTGAGACAGTGTTACCTTCAACTCCACAACTCCACTGTTTTACATGTATAGGACAGGAAGAGCTGTATAATGTTATTGCCAAAGCTAAATCGACAACATGTCAGTTAGATCCAATTCCTACTAAATTACTGAAGGAAGTGTTATATACAACTGGTGAACCTCTTCTAAATATTATTAACTCCTCACTATCTTTAGGTCACGTCCCTAAATCCCTCAAGTTAGCAGTTATTAAGCCCCTCATTAAAAAACCTAATCTGGATCCAAACACGTTATCAAATTACAGACCCATTTCAAATCTCCCATTTATGTCTAAGATTTTAGAAAAGATTGTCGCTGCCCAGTTATGTTCCTACCTGCAAGAGAACAATATCTTTGAAGAAATATCTTTTTAGCAAAGCCTACACATAACACACATCACATCATAACCTTGTGCTCCAGAACATCTGATCACATGCACATTATCAACTTGTGCTGTTAATATCATGAACAGCAGCTACGCTAATTGCTCTCCACTGCTTCTCTTTCTCTCCCCATCCCGAGACACCCTGAGGTTTGGCCAGCTCCAGTCACCTCCCACCTCGTGATGATTACGGACCTTTGAAGAAGTTGATGCCGAACTCACAAACATCCCGAACCATCTAGAGACGTACCAGTGCCATTTGGATCCCGCTACATGTGTGGAGTTTGGCATTGGACCTCCTGGAGTGTTAAAGGCTCTGGCATGGAGAAGCTGATGCTGGATCTGTGGTGATCACAAATGCTGAGCTCATAAAACTCGGAGCTACTAACCATATAGACTGTATAAGACTGCAGAAAGAACATCACTTATAATCTTATACTCCAGTGCTCATGTTAGCTCTCACTCTCCAGTGTTCTGTATTGTTGAAAGATTTATGATCAAACTCTTGATGTCACCCAAAATGAGGATGGGTTTCCCTTTTGAGTCTGGTTCCTCTCAAGGTTTCTTCCTCATAACATCTAAGGGAGTTTTTCCTTGCCACAGTCGCCACAGCTTGCTCATCAGGGACAAATTCACACCATTCACCTTCACTGTTGATTTGTGTAAAGCTGCTTTGAGACAATGTCTGTTGTGAAAAGCGCTATACAAATAAACTTGACTTGACTTGACTTGACTTTCTCCATCTCATGTGAAGATATGAGCTTCATACTGAGGCTATTTGAGAAGAAGATAGAGACACCACCACTGAGGTTACATTCATGACTAAAATAAATGTTTCCCTTCAACCGCATTCTCCATTTGACTTCATTCTCCTGAATGCTGTGAGTTTGTGCTGTGAGGTTCTTGTAGAAATGTTGATGTGTTTATTTAAGATGTGTGTGTAATGCTGCCCTTTTCCTATGATCTCTTCCTCCATTTATGTTTATTGTCCCTATCTTAATGTTGTTCATAAGGAAAGAGAGAAAGGGAAGATAGACGTTTAACAGACAGAACAGATATGAGTAGGAAAGGAGTCACCCGTGTCACCATTTCAGAGAACTTTTTTTGCTGCCGTTTTTTCTTAGTTTTTCTTAGTTTTGTTACAATTTTTTTTTATCTGAACCTTATTCTTTTGCTCAGTTCATCAAAACCTGCTGACTTTTGGATTTTAATTACTGATTTTAGAAATCTATTAACATCTAGATAAAAATGCCGAATCTCAACAGTTTTACTAAAAGTTTCATTTAGAAAGTGGTTGATCTCCTTAGCAGTGTATCTCCCTGTATTGAGGTGATATCATACATCTCAGAGAGACTGTCATCATCACACATCTCATCCGTCCCATCACTTAAATCAGCCAGTTCTCCCCGGGGTAGAGAGGAGTGTGTTACTTCCACACCTTCACTGCTGTCGACCTCAACCTCACACTGAGCATCACCACCATCAGCTCCATGACCCACAAACACCTCCACATTATCATTCCCACTGTCACAGACTCTTACTACAGTTTTATCCCAGTGTGTGTCTGTTTTCTCCTGTATTTTTGTCTGATTGGGTTCAGCACTGGGATTTTAACTGTCACTAGTCGTTTCTGTCATGTTTTTCTCACCGGCTGATGGAGCCACACTGGGACCAGCTGCTTCATTACCCGTTTCTTTTCCGGTTGTGTTTCTGGTTTCATTTACAGTTTCATTTGTAGTTTCATTTACAGTTTCATTCGCAGTTTCATTAACTTTATGTGGACATGTGGTTTTTTTTGTGCCCTAAATCTCCCCACTCGAAGCATTTTAAACTGCCGGTACTGGTGTAGATCAAGTAGGATTTCCTTTCATGATAGACGCAGAAGGAGATATCGAGGGTCAGGAAATCCAGAAAAATGTAAACCTGACGTCTAAGTACATGCTTAAGTGCTTTGTTTTTGCACCTAAAGGGAACCATTTTCATCCCGCTCACAGTTTTCCCAAACCTGTCGAGTTCCTTCTTGATGTTGGAATCGGAAATAAACAGGGGAACATTTGATACCGTAACCCTCAACGACTGAGACGCGAGTGGTGAGACGGTAGTGTGAGCTCCATTTACCCACACTCCACTCCCGATCACCTGCTCCACTACACTACACTTATATACAGCTGGTGAGCCTCTTCTGAATATTATTAACCATTCAATTCAATTCAATTCATTTTTATTTGTATAGCGCTTTTAACAATGAACATTGTCTCAAAGCAGTTTTACACAGATAATGTGGTGATTAAATGTAAATATGTTCTTTGTAAGTATGTTTGTCCCTGATGAGCAAGTGTGGTGAAGGAAAAACTCCCCGAGATGGCATAAGGAAGAAACCTTGAGAGGAACCAGACTCAAGAGGGAACCCATCCTCATCTGGGTTGCACCAAATGTCCATTTGAAGCATATATACAATGTTGCGGGGTACAGTGATGATGATCAGAAGCAAACTGCACTCCCGAGTCAGTGCAGCAAACCGCCAAAACCAACTACAGTCCAATCCATCCTCAAAGCACCCGTTCTTATTTCGGAATTACATGGAACCACCCAAGGTGTCGATGAGAGACCGTCCCAAGCTGCACAGAAGTGTGAAGATCCACGGAGGGTAGAGGGGCAGGAACAGTGGTCACTGGAGCCTCAGGAGCATGTTTAACTCGATCGAGAGAGAGAGAGAGAGAGAGAGAGAGAGAGGGTGACGGGAAGAGAAGGATATGGATTATTAAGTGTAACTATTGGTGTATGAAAGTTAATGTCACTGTGCAGTTTGGACTCCGGCAAGACTCGCTATGGCAGCATAACTAAAAGGGAGAACCAGAAGGTAACACAGACATGAGGGATCTCTGGGATAAGAGACGACCCACCACACCACCGTCAACAAACCTGAGTGAACGTGTGAATGTGAGGGGACGACAGCATACAAATATACCAGTTCACCAAACACTCTATATCCATGCTCCCTCCAGATCTGAGCCTTTACCTAAGAAAAATCTACTGATAAAAGGCTTGACTAAATAAATACGTTTTCAACCACGACTTGAACACTGAGACTGTGTCCGAGTCCTGAACACTGGTTGGAAGGCTGTTCCATAACTGTGGGGCTTTATAAGAGAAAGATCTGCCCCCTGCTGTAGTCTTCATTATTTGAGGAACCAACAGATAGCCAGCACCTTTTGATCTAAGTAGGCGTGGAGGATCATACTGGTACAGAAGTTCACTCAGATACTGCGGTGGGAGACCGTTAAGTGCTTTATACGTCAGTAGTAGTATTTTATAATCAATGCGAGATTTGATTGGGAGCAGTGTAGACTGATTAAAACAGGGGTGATGTGGTCGAATTTCCTAGATCTAGTGAGGACCCTTGCTGCTGCATTCTGAACTAACTGAAGCTTATTTATGCACTTACTCGCACACCCAGACAGTAAAGCGTTACAGTAGTCTAATCTAGAAGTAACAAAAGCATGAACTAGTTTTTCTGCATCCTGTAACGACATCATATTTCTAATTTTAGCAATATTTCTAAGGTGAAAAAAGGCGATCTTGGCGATATTGTTCACGTGAGACTCAAAGTAAAAACTTGGGTCAATAATCACACCAAGGTCTTTGACAGCCGTACACGCTGAAACAGAAACACCATCCAGAGATGCTACGTAATCGGAAAGTTTATTTCTAGCTGCATGTGGTCCTAGTAAAAGTACTTCCGTCTTATCTGAGTTGAGCAGAAGAAAGTTATTAAGCATCCACTGTCTAATGTCCTTTACACACTTCTCAACATTGTTAAGCTGATCTCTCTCATCTGGCTTTGCTGAAATATACAGCTGTGTGTCATCAGCATAGCAATGGAAGCGAATCCCATGTTTATGAATGATTTCACCAAGAGGCAGCATATATAAAGAGAAAAGCAGTGGGCCTAAGACAGATCCTTGAGGAACACCAAACTTTACCTCATAGAGTGTGGAGAACTCACCATTTACATCCACAAACTGATAGCGATCAGTCAAATAAGACCTGAGCCAAGAGAGAGCTGTTCCCTTTATTCCTACAACGTTCTCAAGTCTAGCAAGCAGTATAGTGTGATCAATGGTGTCAAAAGCTGCACTAAGGTCGAGCAAAACAAGTAAGGAGACAAAACCCTGATCAGAGGCCAATAACAGGTCATTTACCACCTTAACTAGCGCCGTCTCTGTGCTATGATGAGGCCGAAATCCTGACTGATACATTTCAAAAATGTTATTCATAAGTAGGTGTGAGCATAACTGCTGTGCTACAACCTTTTCTAAAATTTTGGATATAAAATCTTTAGGTCATGTCCCTAAACCCCTCAAGTTAGCAGTTATTAAGCCCCTCAATAAGAAACCTAATCTGGATCCAAACACGCTATCGAATTACAGACCAATTTCAAATCATCCATTTATGGCTAAGATTTTAGAAAAGATTGTCCCTGCCCAGCTATGTTCCCACTTGCAAGAGAACAAGATCTTTGAAGAATTTCAGTCAGGTTTCAGGCTCCATCATAGCACAGAATCTGCTCTAGTTAAAATCACTAATGACCTGTTTTTAGCTTCAGACCAAGGCTTCATCTCGCTGTTAGTTTTACTAGATCATAGTGTTGCATTCGACACTATAGTTCATGATCTTCTAATAGATCGCTTACAGAATTACATCGGCATTCAGGGACAGGCATTATGCTGGTTTAAATCCTACCAGTCCTATCGTTGCCATTTCGTAGATTTAAATGGAGAGCTATCCAGGCTAATGCTAGTGAACTATATAGTGAAATATATAGTGTGTCACAAGGTTCAGTTCTAGGACCCCTGCTCTTCACAATATACTGTACATGCTTCCCTTAGGAAATATTATTAGAAGGCATGGAATTAGCTTCCATTGTTATGCTGATGATACCCAACTATATATCTCAACAAAACCAGGTGATATGCTCAATTAACTCGAATAACTGAGTGTGTTAAAGAAATAAGAGATTGGATGACCCATAACTTTCTACTTTTAAATTCTGATAAGACGGAGATTTTGCTCATCGGCCCAAAAACTAGTATACAGTCGCTCCAGCATCTCAACCTGCATTTAGACGGATGTTCTGTAACCACTAGTTCAACAGTAAAAGACCTGGGAGTTATTTTAGACTCCAACTTATCTTTTAAAAATCATATCAACCAAGTTACAAAAACAGCTTTTTTCACCTTAGAAATATTTCTAAGTTAAGAAACATGTTGTCTATATCCGATGCAGAGAAGCTCGTCCATGCGTTCATGACCTCCAGAATAGACTACTGTAATGCATTACTAGGTGGATGTCCTGCATCATTAATAAACAAGCTACAGTTAGTCCAGAATGCAGCAGCCAGAGTTCTTACAAAGGCAAGAAAATATGATCACATAACCCCGATCTTATCGTCCCTACATTGGCTTCCTGTTAAGTTTCAAATAGACTACAAACTACTGCTACTCACTTATAAAACACTAAATGGTTTATCTCCATGTATCTCTCCAGTCTTTTAACACGCTACAATCCACCACGCTCCCTGAGATCTCAAAACTCTGGGCTTCTAGTAGTTCCTAGAATAGCAAAGTCCACCAAAGGTGGTAGAACATTCTCACATTTAGCTCCTAAACTCTGGAACAGTCTTCCTGACAGTGTTCGGGGCTCAGACACACTCACCCAGTTTAAGTGCAGATTAAAAACATATCTTTTTAGCAAAGCCTACACATAACACACATCACATCATAACCTTGTGCTCCAGAACATCTGATCACATGCACATTATCAACTTGTGCTGTTAATATCATGAACAGCAGCTACGCTAATTGCTCTCCACTGCTTCTCTTTCTCTCCCCATCCCGAGGCTTTCTGAGGTTTGGCCAGCTCCAGTCACGTCCCACCTCGTGAAGATTATGGACTTTAAAGAAGTAGATGCCGAACTTGCAAACATCCTGAACCATCTAGAGACATACCAGTGGCAATTGGATCCCCCTAGTTTTGACATTGGACCTCCGGGAGTGTTTAAAGGCTCTGGCATGGAGAAGCTGATGCTGGATCTGTGATGATCACAAATGTTGAGCTCAGTAGCTCCTACTTTTATACCAAAGACTGTGGAAAGAACATTTACTTATAATCTTATACTCCAGTAATCATGTTAGTTCTCACTCTCCAGTGTTCTGTATTGTTGAAAGATTTCTGTTCAAACTCTTGATGTCACCCAAATGAGCATGGGTTCCCCTTTTGAGTCTGGTTCCTCTCAAGGTTTCTTCCTCATAACATCTAAGGGAGTTTTTCCTTGCCACAGTCGCCACGGCTGCTCATCAGGGATAAACACACACCATTCACCTTCACTGTTGATTTCTGTAAAGCTGCTTCGAGACAATGTCTGTTGTGAAAAGCGCAATAGAAATAAACTTGACTTGACTTGACTTGACTCCCGATCACCTGCCCCACTACACTCCACTCGGGATCACCTGCCCCACCAAACTCCACTCCCGATCACCTGCCCCAGTACACTCCAATCCCGATCACCTGCCCCACCAAACTCCACTCCCGATCACCTGCCCCACTACACTCCATTACCGCTTACCTGCCCCACCAACAGCCGCTCATTTAGAAAAACCACCACTGCTTTGTTCATTCTCGAAGCCGACACAATTTTATTAAATACAACCTGCTCACCTACTGCCAAAAACACGTCCGCCCACTGTAGCCAAGTGCTTTGATGACCTGACCATCTCCAAGACCATCACCACTCACTCCAACCAGAAGCCGTGGATGAGTGCGTGCACTGCTAAAAACAAGAGACACTGCCTTCAGAGCAGGGGACAAGACGGCCTTAAAGACAGGGAGGGCAAAACTGCCCCATGCCATCAGAGAGGTGAAGCGTGCACACACCAAAAGAATTCACGGCCACTTCCAGGACAGCAGAGACACCCGGCACATGTGGCAGGGCATCCAGGCGATCATGAACTACAAGACAACTTCACCTACTTGTGATCGTGACACCTCCCTCCCAGATGCGCTGAACGAATTCTACGCCTGGTTCGAGGTGCAGAACATGGCAGCGACGAAGACCACCCCTCCTCCCAGTGAGCAGGTGCTCTGTCTAACCACAGCTGAAGTGAGGAAAATGCAGAGTTAACCCACGGAAGTCTGCTCCAGACAACATCTCCCTGAGCAGCAACATTGTTCCTACATGCTTTAAGACAATGATCTTCATCCCCGTGCCGAAGAAGTCGTACACCTAACAAAGAGGCAACCATAATGACTGTAAAAGACTGTAGAAAGAACATCACTAATAACCACACACTCCAGTGCTCATGTTAGTTCTCACTCTCCAGTGTTCTATAGTGTTTAAAGACTATAATCACACTCTTGTTGTCACCCAAATAAGGATGAGGTTCTGCTTTTGAGTCTGGTTCCTCTCAAGGTTTCTTCCTCTTAACATCTAAGGGAGTTTTTCCTTTCCACAGTCTCCATGCTGCTCATCAGGGATAAACACACATCATTCACCTTCACTGTTACATTCTGTAAAGCTGTTTTGAGACAATGTCTGTTGTGAAAACGCAATAGAAATACATTTGACTTGACATGACTTGTTGATGTCTGTGGTGTTGATGTCTGTGGTGTTGATGTCTGTGGTGTTCGTGTCTGTGGTGTTACTATCTGTGTTTGAGTCAAGAAGCTTTAATTGTCATTTCAACCATATATATCTGAGGCAGTACACAGTGAAATGAGACAATCTTCCTCTGGAACCCTGGTGCTACATCAACAAAACCATAGAGCTACATACAGAACACAGAGTTAAGGACTAAAGTAAGTGTCCTCACCACGTAAAGTGTATCTTGTGCAACCAAGTGCAAAAAGTGCCGACAAAAACAGTGCAGACAAACGACAAATACACAAAACACATATTAGCACTAACCAGTAAACCTACTGTATAATGTGTTCTACAGTACAATGTGCAAAAAAGAAAACTATAAACAAAAGTGTACTTATAAAGATAAACACAATGTAGTGCACAAACAGCAGCAGCAGTAATGGAGTAGGTGCAGAACAGCATGTAAACACTATAATATGATTATAATATAATATGGTGGTGCTGCAGACATGATGTGTATGAAGTGAAATGAGTAATGAGTGTGTGTTGAGTTCAGGTTGTGCAGTTCAGTAATGTCACAGTTGAGTGAGTGTGTGTGTGTGTGTGTGTGTGTGTGTGTGTGTGTGTGTGTGTGTGTGTGTGTGTTTGTACAGTTCAGTTCTGTGTGTTGAGGAGTCTGATGGTTTGAGGCCCTAATGCTTTGGAACATATTTCCTGATGGAAGAGTGAAGGGTGTGTGTAAAAAGTCTGTGTGAACAGTGTGTGTGTGAGGGGTGTGTGTGAAAAGTGTGTGTGAGGCATGTGTGTGTGTGTGAGAGGGGTGTGTGTGTGAGAGGTGTGTGAAATGTGAGTGTGTGTGTGAGGGGTGTGTGAAGTGTGTGTGTGTGTGAAGGTGGTGCGAAGAGTGTGTGTGAGGGCTAAGTGAAGTGTGTGTGTGTGTGTGAGGGTGTGTGAAGAGTGTGTGTGAGGGGTGTTTGAAGTGTGTGCTTGAGGGGTGTGTGAAGAGTGTGTTTAAGGGGTGTGTAAAGAGTGTGTGCGAGGGGTTTGTAAAGAGTGTGTGAGGGGTATAAAGTGTGTGTTAGGGGTGTGTGAAGTGTGTGTGTGTAAGGGTGTGTAAAGAGTGTGTGTGTGAGGGGTATGTGAAGAGTGCGTGTGAGGGGTGTGTGAAGAGTGTGTGTGTGAGGGGTATGAGAAGTGTGTGTGTGTGTGTGTGAGGGGTGTGTGAAGAGTGTGTGTGTGAGGGATATGAGAAGTGTGTGTGTGTGTGTGAGGGGTGTGTGAAGAGTGTGTGAGGGATATGAGAAGTGTGTGTGTGAGGGGTGTGTGAAGAGTTTTTGTGAGGGTTGTGTGATGTGTGTGTGTGTGAGGGGTGTGTGAGGAGTGTGTGTGAGGGGTGTGTAAAGTGTGTGTGAGGGGTGTAAAGTGTGTGTTAGGGATGTGTGATGTGCGTGTGAGGGGTGTGTGAAGAGTGTGTGTGAGGGGTGTGTGACGTGTGTGTGTGTGAGGGATGTGTAAAGAGAGTGTGTGTGAGGGGTGTGTAAAGTGTGTGTGTGAAGGGTGTGTAAAGAATGTGTTTGAGGAGTGTGTGAAGTGTGTGTTTGAGGTGTGTGTTAAGAGTGTTTTTGTAAAGTGTGTGTGTGTGTGTGTGTGTGTGTGTGTGTGTGTGTGTGTGTGTGTGTGTGTGTGTGTGAGGGTGTGTGAAGAGTGTGTGTGAGGGGTGTTTGAAGTGTGTGCTTGAGGGGTGTGTGAAGAGTGTGTTTAAGGGGTGTGTAAAGAGTGTGTGCGAGGGGTTTGTAAAGAGTGTGTGAGGGGTATAAAGTGTGTGTTAGGGGTGTGTGAAGTGTGTGTGTGTAAGGGTGTGTAAAGAGTGTGTGTGTGAGGGGTATGTGAAGAGTGCGTGTGAGGGGTGTGTGAAGAGTGTGTGTGTGAGGGGTATGAGAAGTGTGTGTGTGTGTGTGTGTGAGGGGTGTGTGAAGAGTGTGTGTGTGAGGGATATGAGAAGTGTGTGTGTGTGTGTGAGGGGTGTGTGAAGAGTGTGTGAGGGATATGAGAAGTGTGTGTGTGAGGGGTGTGTGAAGAGTTTTTGTGAGGGTTGTGTGATGTGTGTGTGTGTGAGGGGTGTGTGAGGAGTGTGTGTGAGGGGTGTGTAAAGTGTGTGTGAGGGGTGTAAAGTGTGTGTTAGGGATGTGTGATGTGCGTGTGAGGGGTGTGTGAAGAGTGTGTGTGAGGGGTGTGTGACGTGTGTGTGTGTGAGGGATGTGTAAAGAGAGTGTGTGTGAGGGGTGTGTAAAGTGTGTGTGTGAAGGGTGTGTAAAGAATGTGTTTGAGGAGTGTGTGAAGTGTGTGTTTGAGGTGTGTGTTAAGAGTGTTTTTGTAAAGTGTGTGTGTGTGTGTGTGTGTGTGTGTGTGTGTGTGTGTGTGTGTGTGTGTGTGTGTGTGAGGGGTGTGTGAAGAGTGTGTTTGAGGGGTATGTGATGTGTGTGTGAGGGGAGCGTGAAGCGTGTGTGTGAGGGGTGTGTGTGAGAGGGGTGTGATAAGAGTGTGTGTGAGGGGTATGTGACGTGTGTGTGAGGGGTGTCTGAAGCATGTGTGTGAGGGGTGTGTGTGTGTGTGTGTGAGGACTGTGTGTGTGAGTGGTGTGTGAAGCGTGTGTGTGAGGGGTGTGTGAAGGGTGTGTGAGGGGTTTGTGACGTGTGTGTGTGTGTGTGTGTGTTTGTGAGGGGTGCGTGATGTGTGTGTGTGTGTGTGTGTGTGTGTGTGTGTGTGTGTGAGGGCTGTGTGAAGCATGTGTGTGAAGTGTGTGTGACGTGTGTGTGTGAGGGGTGTGTGACGTGTGTGTGTGAGGGTTATGTGATGTGTGTGAGGGGTGTGTGAAGCGTGTGTGTGAGGGGCGTGTGTGTGTGTGTGTGTGTGTGAGGGGTGTGTGGAGCGTGTGTGTGAGGGGCGTGTGTGTGTGTGTGTGTGTGTGTGTGTGTGTGTGTGTGTGTGTGTGTGTGTGTGTGTGTGTGTGTGTGAGGGGTGTGTGAATCGTGTGTGTGTGAGGGGCGTGTGTGTGTGTGTTAGGGGTGTGTGGAGTGTGTGTGTGAGGGGTGCCTGTGTGTTAGGGGTGTGTGTGTGTGTGAGGGGTGTGTGGGGTCGTCTACAATGCTGTTTGCTTTGTGGATGCAGTGTGTGGTGTAAATGTCCATAATAGAGGGGAGAGAGACTGTGATGATCTTCTCAGCTGTCCTCACTATCCTCTGTAGGATCTTGCGATCCGAGATGGTGCAGTTCCCAAACCAGGCAGTGATGCAGCTGCTCAAGATGCTCTCAATGGTCCCTCTGTAGAACATCGTTAGGATGGGGGGAGGGAGATGAACTTTCAGGAAATAGAGATACTGCTGGGATTTCCAGGTGAAGTTCTCTGCCAGATGAATACCAAGGAATTTGGAGCTCTTTATATCTCCACAGAGGATCCATCAATGATCATTGGAGAATAGTTGCTCTGTGCTCTTCTGAAGTCAACAGCCATCTCTTTAGTTTCGTAAACATTCAGAGACAGGTTGTGCTCTTTGTGTCTGTAGTGTCACTGTCTGTGCTGTTAGTGCTTGTGGTGTTAATGTCTGTGGTGTTGGTGTCTGTGGTGTTGGCGTCTGTGGTGCTACTGTCTGTGGTGTTAGTGTCTGTGGTGTTGGCGTCTGTGGTGCTACTATCTGTGGTGTTAGTGTCTGTGGTGTTTGGCGTCTGTGGTGTGGTGTGGTTTCTCTTGTGTTGTGTTTGTGGTGTCACTGTCTGTGGAGCTAGTGTCTGTGGTGTTACTGTCTGTGGCGTTGTGTCTGTGGAGTTTGTGTCTGTGGTGTTAGTGTCTGTGGTGTTGGTATCTGTGGTGTTAGTGTCTGTGGTGTCACTGTCTGTGGCGTTGTGTCTGTGGAGTTGGCGTCTGTGGTGTTGGTGTCTGTGGTGCTACTATCTGTGGTGTTAGTCTCTGTGGTGTCTGGGCTTCTAGTAGTTCCTAGAATAGCAAAGTCCACTAAAGGCGGTAGAGCATTTTCACATTTAGCTCCTAAACTCTGGAATAGCCTTCCTGACAGTGTTCGGGGCTCAGACACACTCTCCCAGTTTAAGTGCAGATTGAAGACGTATCTTTTTAGCGAGTTCTACACATAACATACGTCTCACATCATAACCTTGTGCTCCAGAACATCTGATCACATCACATTATCAACTTGTGCTGTTAATATCATGAACAGCAGCTACGCTAATTCCTCTCCACTGCTTCTCTTTCTCTCCCCATCCCGAGGCTTCCTGAGGTTTGGCCAGCTCCAGTCACCTCCCACCTCATGAAGATTATAGCAAACTCGCAAACATCCCGAACCATCTAGAGACGTACCAGTGCCAATTGGATCCCACTGCATATGTGGAGTTTGACATTGGACCTCCTGAAGTGTTTAAAGGCTCTGGCATGGAGAAGCTGATGCTGGATCTGTGATGATCACAAATGTTGAGCTCAGTAGCTCCTACTTTTATACCAAAGACTGTAAAAAGAACATCACTTATAATCTTATACTCCAGTACTCATGTTAGTTCTCACTCTCCAGTGTTCTGTATTGTTGAAAGATTTATGATCAAACTCTTGATGTCACCCAAATGAGGATGGGTTTCCCTTTTGAGTCTGGTTCCTCTCAAGGTTTCTTCCTCATAACATCTAAGGGAGTTTTTCCTTGCCACATTCGCCACGGCTGCTCATCAGGGACAAATTCACACCATTCACCATCACTGTTGATTTCTGTAAAGCTGCTTTGAGACAATGTGTGTTGTGAAAAGCACAATAGAAATAAACTTGACTTGACTTGGTGTCACTGCCTGTGCTGTTAGTGCTTGTGGTGTTACTGCTTGTGGTGTTACTGTCTGAAATGTTGGTGTTTGTGGAGTTAGTGTCTGTGGTGTTGTATCTGTGGTGTTAATGTCTGTGATGTTAGTCTCTGTGGTGTCACTGCCTGTGCTGTTATTGTCCGTGGTGTTACTGTCTGTGATGTTGGTGTTTGTGGAGTTAGTGTCTGTGGCATTGTGTCTGTGGTGTTAATGTCTGTGGTGTCACTGTCTGTGGTGTTAGTGCTTGTAGTGTTAATGTCTGTGGTGTTACTGTCTGTGGAGTTACGGTCTGTACTAACATGAGGACTTGAATGTAAGTGTCCTTGGTGGTAATGTCTGTGGTGTTACTCTCTGTGGAATTGTGTCTGTGGTGTTGGTGGCTGTAGTGATTGTGTCTGTGGTGTTGTTTCTGTGGTGTTGGTGTCTGTGGTGTCACTGCCTGTGCGGTTAGTGCTTGTGGTGTTACTGTCTGTGGTGTTGGTGTTTGTGGAGTTAGTGTCAGTGGTGTTGGTGTTTGTGGTGTTAATGTCTGTGGTGTTAGTCTCTGTGGTGTCACCGCCTGTGCTGTTATTTTCTGTGCTGTTAATGCCTGTGGTGTTCCTGTCTGTGATGTTGGTGTTTGTGGAGTTAGTGTCTGTGGCATTGTGTCTGTAGTGTTAATGTCTGTGGTGTTAATGTCTGTGGTGTCACTGTCTGTGGTGTTAGTGCTTGTAGTGTTAATGTCTGTGGTGTTACTGTGTTGTGTTGTGTCTGTGGTATTTGTGTCTGTGGTGTTAATGTCTGTTGTGTCACTGTCTGTGCTGTTAGTGCTTGTGGTGTTACTGTCTGTGGTGTTGGTGTCTGTGGAGTTAGTTTCTCTTGTGTTGTGTCTGTGGTGTCACTGTCTGTGGAGCTAGTGTCTGTGGTGTTGGTGTCTGTGGTGTTATTGTCTGTGGTGTTGGTGTTTGTGGAGTTAGTGTCTGTGTTGTTACTGTCTGTGGCATTGTGTCTGTGGTGTTAGTGTCTGTGGTGTTATTTCTGTGGTGTTGGTGTCTGTGGTGTTATTTCTGAGGTGTTGGTGTATGTGGTGTCACTGTCTGTGGTGTCAGTGCTTGTGGTGTAAATGTCTGTGGTGTCACTGTCTGTGTTGTTAGTGCTTGTGGTGTTACTGTCTGTGGTGTTACTGTGTGTGGAGTTAGTGTCTGTGGTAACAACATTCCTCCTGAAGTAAAAAAGCGATACAGGGGCACCCGTGCTGGAGCAAAGCTAAAGGCGAGAGCTAAAGCCAAACGGGAATGTCGGCAGAAATACAAGCCACCTATTCCATCTGTGATTATGGGGAACGTTAATTCACTGTCCAACAAGTCAGATGAACTCTTCGCATTGGTGAGGAGCCAACGAATCTACCGGGAGAGCTGCCTAATCATGCTAACGGAGACCTGGCTAACAGCTAACATACCGGATTGCATTGTGGATTTACCCGGCTTCTCCACGGTGCGTGCGGACAGAAACACTGCAGCATGTGGCAAGAGTAAAGGTGGTGGCCTCATATTGTACATAAACAATAGGTGGTGCAACCCCGGACATTTCACAGTAAAAACAACAATCTGCTCCAAAGACTGTGAGCTGCTAGCCATTAGCATCCGGCCTTACTACCTACCTCGGGAGTTTACGCAGGTCCTGGCTGTCTGTGTTTACATCCCACCAGGAGCGCACGTGGAGACAGCGCTGGAGACTGTGGTCGCGGCAGTAACAGACCTTCAATCCCGGCATCCTCAGGCAGTTGTGGTGATTTCAGGGGACTTTAATCACATCACTCTGGACTCATCACTGCCATCCATGTGTCAATACGTGGATTGTACTACACGTGGCAACAACACAATCGACCTACTCTATGCCAACATCGAGGATGCATACAAAGCCACGCCCCTTCCCCCTCTCGGCAAATCAGATCACATACTGATCTCTCTACATCCCAGGTACACACCCCTGGTGAGGAGAGAGCCTCCATCAACCAGAATAGTAAGGAGGTGGACACCAGAGGCGGAGGAGGAGCTTAGAGACTGTTTTGACAGCACAGACTGGAGCGTGCTATTGGACCACCACGGTGAGGACATCGAGCAAGTGTCACAGTGTCTGACAGACTATATCCATTTCTGTTTAGATATTGTGATGCCCACAAGGGCCGTGTGCTGTTATGTAAATAACAAACCTTGGATCACCAGAGAGACGAAGGAGGTCCTGAACAGGAAAAAAAGAGCCTACAAAGAAAAGAATCTGGAAAAGAAAAAAGCTGTTCAAGCTGAGTTGAGGTGCTGTCTGAGAAGCTCTAGAGAAAACTACAAAGCTAAGATAGAGGGGAAATTGAAAACAAACAATATAAAAGAAGTGTTGGATGGAATGAAAACAATTACTGGGTGTAAAAAAGGGGCTGCATCGGGAGGAGACAGTGTGGAGCGAGCCAATGATCTAAATGATCATTTCAATAGGTTTAATTCATCCGCAAAGCCCCCACCCACCTCATCTCATTCCCCTCTATTTCCTCCTTATTCTACAAATGAACCTGCACTGGTGGAATCAGCTCTCCCTCATTACACCTCTCTTACTGAACATCAGGTAAGGAGAGAGCTGAAGAAACTGAAGACCAGGAAAGCAGCAGGCCCAGATGGGTTGTGCCCCAGGCTCCTGAAGACATGTGCAGATGAGCTAGGAGGTCCTCTCCAGCACCTCTTTAACCTGAGCCTGCGCCTTGGTATAATACCAACACTCTGGAAGACCTCATGCATCATTCCTCTGCCCAAGGCCAAGCAGCCTAGGGACAATAAAGATTACAGACCAATTGCACTGACCTCTCACATAATGAAAACTTTGGAGAGGTTAGTGCTGCAGTTGCTGAAGCCCCAGGTGCAACATGCCCAGGATCCACTGCAGTTTGCGTATAGGGAGAGGGTGGGAGTGGAGGATGCTGTCCTGCATCTCCTCCACCGCACTTTGTCTTACCTTGATGAAGGGGGATGTGCAGTGAGAATGTTGTTTTTTGATTTCTCCAGCGCATTTGACACAATCCAACCCCCAATTCTGCAGGAAAAACTCAGGAGTATGGCAGTCGAGCCATACTTAATATCCTGGATCATGGACTATCTGAAGGACAGACCCCAGTTTGTCAAAATGGGGGCCAGCCTTTCCAGAACACTTTGCAGCAGTGTGGGAGTACCTCAAGGTACAGTTCTTTCTCCGATGTTGTTTGCTCTGTACACGACCGACTTCCAACACTACACAGAGGCTTGCCACATACAGAAATTCTCAGATGATACCGTCATTGTGGCCTGCATTAAGGAAGACAAGGAGGTGGAGTACAGGCAGCTGGTGCAGGATTTTGTTCTTTGGTCCAAGCAGAACCAGCTACTGCTAAATATTAGAAAAACGAAAGAACTAATTCTGGACTTCAGAAGACAACCCCCCCTCTCCCAGCCAATATGCATTGACGGTGACCTGGTGGAGACGGTCACGTCTTATAAATACCTGGGAGTGGTGTTGGACAAGAAACTGGACTGGAACGAGAACACCACCCTGCTCAGCAAAAAATGTCAAACCAGGATGTACTTCCTGCGAAGGCTGGCATCTTTTAATATTTCCACCAAGCTTCTTAGTATGTTTTATCAATCAGTCATCGAAAGTGCTCTGCTGTACGCTGTGGTGTGCTGGTGCGGCACAAGCAAGAAAAACCTGACCCGACTAAATAAGATCATCAGGAGGGCTAGCTCTGTTGTGGGACTGAAGCTGGCCTCAGTGGAGGAGGTGGCAGAACAACGGACATTGTCGAGACTTCAGGCAATCATGGACAATGTGACACACCCTATGCATGAGGCCTTCAGTAAGAGGAAGAGCAGCTTCAGCAGCAGACTTTTATCCCAACGCTGCACCACAGACAGACTTAGGAAGTCTTTTGTCCCACGAGCCATCAGACTGCACAACACTCTGTGTTGAGAGCTTTTACTTTATCTTTTGATTAGACTGGAATTCTGGGAAACTTGGCTTGATTTTGATTTTGGGTGATATTTTGGGTGAAGTTCATATTTGCTTGTACCTTTTTATCCTTTTATCTTTTTATCTATTTATTGTGTTTTATTTTGGTTTAGGAATGATTGTGTTTTTATGTGTGGGCAGCTGGCCACTTAAAATTTCCTTCGGGATCATTAAGGTCGGTCGGTCGGTCGGTCGGTCTATCTATCTATCTATCTATCTATCTATCTATCTATCTATCTATCTATCTATCTATCTATCTATCTATCTATCTATCTATCTATCTATCTATCTATCTATCTATCTATCTATCTATCTATCTATCTATCTATCTATCTATCTATCTATCTATCTATCTATCTATCTATCTATCTATCTATCTATCTATCTATCTGGTGTTTGTGTCAGTGGTGTTATTGTCTGTGGTATTAGTGTCTGTGGTGTTAATGTCTGTCGTGTTACTGTCTGTGGAGTTAGTGTCTGTGGTGTTGTGTCTGTTGTGTTAATGTCTGTGGTGTCACTGTCTGTGCTGTTAGTGTTTGTGGTTTAACGGTCTGTGGTGTTGTGTCTGTGGTGTTAGTGTCTGTGGTGTTAATGTTTGTAATGTTAGTGTCTGTGGTGTTGGTGTCTGTGGTGTTGTGTTGTGTCTGTGGTGTTGGTGTCTGTTTTGTTATTGTCTGTGGTGTCACTGTTTATGGCGTTAGTGCTTGTGGTGTTACTGTTTGTAGAGTTGGTGTCCGTGGTGTTACTGTCTGTGGTGTTAGTATCTGTGGTGTTAATGTCCGTGGTGTTGGTGTTTGTGGTGTTAGTTAGTTCTGTGGTGTTACTGTCTGTGGTGTTTGTGTCTGTAGTGTTACTATATGTGGTGTTAGTGCTTGTTATGGTAACACCTCTGACTTTACACAGATTATACCCCAGAAATATTTTATTTGTAATATAAAGCGTGCATTATACAGTAGGACATTTCCGTGTTAGCTACTGCACGAACTGCTGCTTGAAAAATGTAAAGAATTCTTCTTCAAGTCACTGACACAAACAAGAACATCACTGTTTACAAGAAAGTTCCTGAGATACTTGAGAGGCCATCTGTTCCTGAGCATAAAC
>JBCEWE010000349.1:42500-55000 GCA_039877035.1 Silurus lanzhouensis | reverse complement strand
CTTAGTTTAATTTATTCCTACTTTTCTGCTGTTTCCTAATTTGCACTCGTGTCCTGGTTTCCTGGTATTTAGCAGTTTCCACAATATCCTTGTTTATATTTCCTGTTTTTCCTACTTGTGCCTTTTAGTGAACAATCCAAGTGTGACTGAGGAGCATGAAATAAATCAGTCCTCAGTTGGAGTTTGGGGATAACATGCTTTGCTAAGTGAAATCTAATTGAATGTATGCACTTTAATGACCCTTCTAACCTCTCTCTCTCTCTCTCTCTCTTTCTCTCTCTCTCTCTCTCTCTCTCTCTCTCTCTCTCCCCTCTCTCTTTCCCCTGTCCCTCTCTCCCCTGTTTCTCTTCCCTGTTTCTCTCCCCTGTCTCTCTTTCCCCTGTCTCTCCCCCTCTCTCTCTCTCCCCTGTCTCTCCCCTGTCCCTCTCTCCCCTGTTTCTCTCCCCCCCCTCTCTTTCCCTGTCTCTCCCCCCCCTCTCTCTCTCCCCTGTCTCTCCCCCCTCTCTCTCTCTCCCCCATCTCTCTCCCCCCTCTCTCTCCCCTGTTTCTCTCCCCTCTCTCTCTCCCCCCCTCTCTCTTTCCCTGTCTCTCCCCCTCTCTCTCTCCCCTGTCTCTCCCCCCTCTCTCTCCCCTGTCTCTCTCCCCTGTCTCTCTCTCCTGTCTCTCTCTCTCCCCTGTCTCTCCCCCCATCTCTCCCCTGTCTCTCCCCCCCTCTCTCTCCCCTGTCTCTCTCCCCTGTCTCTCTCTCTCCCCTGTTTCTCTCTTTCCCCGTCTCTCTCTCCTGTCTCTCTCTCTCTCCCCTGTCTCCCCCCCCATCTCTTTCCCCTGTCTCTCTCCCTCCTCTCTCTCCCCTGTCTCTCCCCCCCTCTCTTTCCCCTGCCTCTATTCCTCCTCTCTCTCCCCTGTCTCTCTCCCCTGTCTCTCCCCCTGTCTCTCTGTCTGTCTGTTTTTTCTTTGCAGTGGTGTGACACCTATTTTCAGAAGACAGAAGGTTGAAACTACTTATAAGACCATTTATTTCCCACTGGTCCACTTGTATATGCTAATGAATATTTGAAAAAAAAGTGTAAACGCCTCCTGCCATTCCAGTGCTGGTAGATCAGATTTTTTGGAATAAGGGGGTGGGACATGACTCATTGGCCATGTGGGCTGCCATGTTAACAGGCCTCTGTAGCCCCTTCCCCCTTCTCTGGTTAGTCCAGCTCTTGTTATGGCCATATCTCAGTGGACCCCAACTGGCTGAGGCGACTCCTCCTTGCCCCACCCCCTGTAGCTGCTCCAATCAGGCGAGCCGAGTGATTTGTACCAGGAAGGGATTGGACGAAGTCCCGCAAAGCATCTCAGTCAACACACGATACCTCAACCTGCAGGAAAACTCCATACAGGTAAATCCCTCTAAACAAGGCCTCTTCAAACTCACCCACAAAGCCACAGTGTGGCTGCAGACTTCTAGACCAAATAAGAGGCACATGTGAGAGATGCTTAGAGACTAAAGGTCAACTGGTTTAACAAGTGGTTCCTGATTGTTTGAAATAAAAGCCTACAGCCACACAAGGCATTTACAGACTAAAAAACCCTGATGTAAAGTGGATGCAGGTAAAATACAACTCTTTTTTTTATTCAGTTTATTAAGAGAATAGGAGGTACTACAGTGTCATTTACAGAAAGGCTCCTACACGCCTGCATGAGTGTAACACCTGCCCACTACTGCCCTTTTCTCTTTTTGACAAAGGTCTGATACCTCACTGAACTGAGGCAGGAGCTTTATATTCATGTACACAGAGTATTTATTACTGCATCTCTCTGAGAGGCTGTAGGACACTCACCCTTTAAACAACAAGAGTGATATTTTTACAGTACAGTTCTGTGTTAAAACAATTCACAATTGTCTGTCCATCATTCAAAAACTGTTCAGTCTGAATCACATTCAACTTATAAACAGAATTTTGGATGAAAACATTCTAGAATGACTATGAATGTTATTTCTTCTATATTTTTATTTCAGTCTAATCTGAAATAAGTACATAAAAGTCGTATCTAATGAGCAGGCTAAAGTTGACTTTAGAGGAATCTGACTTAAAAAATTGCAATTATAAATGTACATTTATGCCATTTGACAGATGCCCTTATCTGAGCAATAGGGTTTATGGGCCTTGCTCAAGGGCCCAGCATTTGCAGCTTGGTGGGATTTGAACTTATGACCTTCAGATCCAGAGTCCAATGCCTTAACCACTGCGCTCCCACCACCCTCGTTTCAAAAGCATTTCTCTCTATGCTATCAATTCAAGCAGTGCTAGTTGTGTTGAAAGGAACTTGAGAGTGTGCATCAGAGTTATTTCTGATTTCATTACAGTTCTACATCTATACCAATCAGCCATACCTTCAAAACCACTGCCTGGTGAAGAGAATCGTTCAGATTGTATCTTTACAGTGACATCAGTAAAGGGGCGGGGTTTATTCTACTGCAGGTGAATAGTCTGTTCTAAAAGTTGATATGTGTAAAGCAGGAAAAATGCATGAGTTTGAGGATCTGAGTGAGCTTTTCATGGGGCAAATTGTGATATTTACAGTAAACATCTGGGGCAGAGCTTTTCCAGAACAGAAGGTGTTGTGGGTTTTTTCCTAGTATGCAGTGGTTTGTATCTATTAAAAGTGCCCAAGGAAGGAGAATCAATTGGTCAAAGGCTGATAAACTCTTGAGGTTGATGTTCATGAGAAGAGCAAGGACTAGTCTGGTGGTCCGAGCCCACAGAGGAGCTACTGTAGCCCAACAATTTCCTTATGGCATCAATAAACATTGTGTAATGTAATACCGTTATAATTTCTGATGATTCTGATGACTTGCAGAAAAAGTGGATGCTGGTTCTGATCAGATAATCACATGGTCAGAGAGTTTATGCTGATCTTGATGTCACATGGATTTTACTTTGATGTGTCACCTATCTACATATTCTTGCAGATAAAGATCACCCCTTAATGATAGTGGTGTTTGCTAATGGAAGTGTACACTTTCAGGATGATAAAGTTCACATCCGCACTGCAACATGACAAAGAGTTTAAGATTTTGCTCTAAATATCACAGATTGCAATCTGATTGAAAGTCTGTGGGATTTGATGAAAAAGACTTAAAGCATCTACTGATAATATCTTAGAGTCAGATCTCACAGCACATCTACAAAGGTTTTGTAGAGACCAGGCCTCTATAAATCTATGGTGATTTGCAGGCAGAATATTAGACATTATTAGAACTGCATAACATTCGAGAGCTGCTTTTAATATTACAGTCGATCATTTTATCTTGATTTATCTTTTATTAAATGTTGTCAACTGCTCATTGTGTGAGATTAACTGTTTTTACCATCTATGGTAATCCCAGATGATCTACAGACTGTCCATCAGGTCCATTTTCAGCAGCAGTAAAGAAAAAAAATAAAGTGTTTAAGAATTAGGGAATTAAAAAAAAACAGCCATGACTATAGATAGATAGATAGATAGATAGATAGATAGATAGATAGATAGATAGATAGATAGATAGATAGATAGATAGATAGATAGATAGATAGAAAACACTTTATTGTCAGTGCTTATTAATGAAATGCAGTTTATCAACTACTAGAAGTGCAAATAGTAGCAATTGACAAATGCAGATAATATATAGCATTTGTACAGCATGTAATATTTATATATATATATAAAATATATGAACAGATGTACAGTGAATACATAAAAGGCTGTAGCAGTGAAGAGATGTGTGGACATTGTTGAAAAGTTCAAGTAGAAAGTTATAAGTTTTTGGCATTGAAAAAAAAAAAGAGCAATTTGAATAAACAAGTCCATTATATATATATATATACACATGTGAAATATTGGGCAGAATGTACAGTAAGGTGTATAGATAGATAGATAGATAGATAGATAGATAGATAGATAGATAGATAGATAGATAGATAGACATACATAAAATAGTGCAGATGTATGTACGGAGAATGAAGAGTATAAAAAAATACAATATGTAATATGTACATTGTATGTAGAACTGTGCAGAAGTTATATACAGTGTTTATACAGTGTTTATACAGTGTTTATGCAGTGTTTATGCAGTGTTTATACAGTGTTTATGCAGTGTTTATGCAGTGTTTATGCAGTGTTTATACAGTGTTTATGCAGTGTTTATGCAGTGTTTATACAGTGTTTATGCAGTGTTTATACAGTGTTTATGCAGTGTTTATACAGTGTTTATACAGTGTTTATGCAGTGTTTATGCAGTGTTTATACAGTGTTTATACAGTGTTTATGCAGTGTTTATACAGTGTTTATACAGTGTTTATGCAGTGTTTATGCAGTGTTTATACAGTGTTTATGCAGTGTCTATACAGTGTTTATACACTGTTTATACAGTGGTCTGTGTAGTGTAGAGTTCAGTAATGTGAAGAGTCTCTAATGATGTTGTGAGCTCTGCACAGACATCTGCTGTGTTGAAGGAGCTCAGTGGCAGGTAGTGCGTGTGATGTGTTGGGTGGGTTTGACCAGCCTTTGCAGGGCTTTACGTTCACACACAGTGGAGCCTCCGTACCATACAGTGATGGAGTTGGTCAGGATGCTCTCGATGATGCAGCAGTAAAAACATCTCCTCAATAAGTAAAGAGTTGCTGTAACCTGTTGAGCCCCATAGAGTTCAAAGACAGGGATTAGAGTCCCAAACACTGATTGGAAGGCTGTTCCATAACTGTGGGGTTTATAAGAGAAAGATCTGCCCCCTGCTGGAGTCTTCATTATTTGAGGTACCAACAAATATCCTGCACCTTTTGATCTAAGTAGGCGTGGAGGATCATCCTGGTACAGAAGTTCACTCAGATACTGCGGCGTGAGAGCGTTAAGTGCTTTATACGTCAGTAGTAGTATTTTATAATCAGTGTGAGATGGAATTGGGAGCAGTGTAGATGATTAAAACAGGGCTGATGTGATCATATTTTCTAGATCTAGTGAGGACTCTTGCTGCTGCATTCTGGACTAACTGAAGCTTATTTCTGCACTTACTCGCACACCCAGACAGTAAAGCGTTACAGTAGTCTAATCTAGATGTTACAAAAGCATCTACTAGTTTTTCTGCATCCTGTAACGACATCATATTTCTAATTTTAGCAATATTTCTAAGGTGAAAGAAGGAGATCCTGGTGATATTGTTCACGTGAGACTCAAAGGAAAGACTCGGGTCAATAATCACACCAAGATCTTTGACTGCTGTACACACTGAAACAGAAACACCATCCAGAGATGCTACAGAATCAGAAAGTTTGCTTCTAGCTGCATGTGGTCCTAGTAAAAGTACTTCTGTCTTATCTGAGTTGAGCAGAAGAAAGTTATCAAGCATCCACTGTCTAATGTCCTTTACACACTCCTCAACATTGTTAAGCTGATCTCTCTCATCTGGCTTTGCTGAAATATACAGCTGTGTATCATCAGCATAGCAATGGAAGCAAATACCATGTTTATGAATAATTTCACCCAGAGGCAGCAGATAGAAAGAGAAAAGCAGTGTCCTAAGACAGATCCTTGTGGAACACAACACTGGTCATTATGGGGTTTTGTTTGTAAAATTTTGTGGAAAATTATGAATGTAATCCATTTTGGAATAAGGCTGTAGCATAACAAAATATGGAAAAAGTGAAGCGCTGTGAGGACTTTCCAGATGCACTGCACATTTCATAAATGTTATTTCTAAGATGATGTGTGCAAAACTACTGTGCTACAGCCTTTTCTAGAATCTTGGAGATAAAGGAAGGGTTTGATATTATTTTATAGTTGGACAGCTGACAAAAGTCAAGGTCAGGTTTCTTAAATAGGGGGTTGATAACTGTCAGTTTGAAAGATCTCGGTACATATATAATTTATAGTTACTTAACTATATATAGAACATGTTTGAGTACTTCAGGAATGATCTGTTGAAGAAGCATGGATCTAAGATTAAGTTCTTGTTTCTTGAATAGGAATATTACTGTCATTTCTGATCTGATGTAATTATATTGTTATCTATCTGGTTATTGATAAAATAGTTTCAATGAATGTTCTTTAAAATAGAAAATTTTGTGTAATACTTTCATTTCAATGAAACATTAATAAAAGTATTCTCAATACATACTGATGTAGGATTTAAAATATACCTTATTCATATCCAGGTTGTTTGTGACTGTAAAAATACTGTGCAATAGGAAATGGTCAGTTTAGCCTCCTTCTCTGCTTTCTGGTTTTAGCTCTGGATTGTTTTTGGTCTATTATCTGTGCTCCAAGCTATGAGAAAACCTTCTTGGGAGAGATGGATATGGCCTCATCTGATACTTCAGCCTTGCCCTTACAGTACAACTGCAATTATCTGTAAAGCCCACACTGTTTTCAAAACACCACTTGAACAGTTGTAGAGATGAACTGCTGTAGCTATAATGTTAATCTTGATGCTAAATATGTATGGCTTTAATCTGTACCATCTTAAAGCTCTATGATTTACAGCTATGTCTGGTTTTCTGGCTTGTAGTATAAACATAATTAAACCTGCTAGTGCCCTTAGCTAATGCTAAGCTAATTTTACATGCCTTAAATTCCAGAGTCTCCAATAGCAAGAGTTCTTTCAACAGACCTCTCAGTGTGTATTGCACTGAAGAGAGCAGACCTGTTAAAACATGAAGTGGAGACTAATAAGGCTCCAATGGGTGACCTTTATCTGTAGCTTTGCAATCTTGGAAACTAGATGTCACCCTTTGCCCTTCTCTAAATCAAAATCAGGCACCCAGACTTTCCCCTCAGAATTTACACTGCTCTCAGTTTCTCTCAGTTTCTCCCCCCTCTTTCTCTCTCTCTCTCTCTCTCTCTCTCTCTCTTTCCCCCCCCCCCCCCCCTCTCTCTCTTTTATTAACCCCAGATGTGTCAGGTCAGGCTCCTCTATTTCTGCAGTTTTCTTTATCAGCATAATAACAAAATAAATATTTATTCTTATACAGTTACAATAAAAAAACAATTAAATCCGAATATAAAAGTAATTTTGAATTACTTCAAATAATGTAAAATAATGTGCTCTAAAATATATTTTGTCTTTTGTATGTTTAAACAAAAAAAGAATAGAATATATATGCGCTTTTATTTGTCACATATACATTATAGCACAGTGAAATTCTTTTTTTCACATATCCCAGCTTGTTTGGAACCTGAGGCCAGAGCGCAGGGTCAGCTATGACACAGTGCCCCCTGAAGCACTGCGGGTTAAGGGCCTTACTCAAGGGCCCAAGGCTGGCAGCTTGGTGAAACTAGGGCTTGACCCTGGCCTTCCATTTCTTAAGATCAAAAATGTAAATGTTCTTATTTTGTGACATGATCTTGTGTTGATCATTGCTTCAGGACGTTTCCAGATAATTCAACACAACTCTCACTCTTACCCACAACTTTGATTATGTAAACCAAGGAATTACAAACTATTAAGAAATAATATTAGCTAAGCTAGCTAGCATTTCCATGCTGCTTTTACCTGCAAACGTTTCTGTAAGTGAGATGTCGAGTCCTAAAGACAGTGGAAGGTATAGTGTGCACTGAACTGGGCTAATATTGTTCTAATTCTTTTTTTTTTTTTTTTGTAGACAAAAATGTACAATTCTACAACTGTAATTCCTTTTTGCAGCAGCATCATGATGATAAACAGATGTTTCAGCATACCAGGAGGTGGCTCACATGAGTCACGCCTGATTGGCATAAGAGAATTACAACTATAATCATGCAGCTGTTCTGTCAAAATATTTATTTTCTGGTTTTAAATTGTAATCATGATTGTAGTCCAATTTTTATTGTATTTTTTATTTTTTTTACCCAATGTACCTGCAATCTAATGATTATTTTGACATAACTGTAACAGAGTGCAGTCCCTGGTTTCCTGATTACATAACAGTTATATGTACTCCATTACTCCCTTAGCCTGCTAACAAATGCACAGCTATCACAAAGGATGCTACTTCCATTACTATTGGCAGAAAGAGAAAACCTCCTGCACTTAACACACAAAACAAGCCAAGTGCTCGCCTTGTCGAATGAAAGGATTGATTTTAAGATAAAGATTGGTAAATTTAATAAGAAATGAAGATTGGTGTGTGCTTTTTCAACATCCCATTACACATGTCCCAAATCTACTGTTACAATGAGCTCCACATGTATGAGAAGATGTTCCACTAGAAAACTAGAGATGTTGTGGAGATTCATTCAGCTACCAGGGTGTTAGTAAAGGCAGGTAGTGATGTAGGTTAGAAGGTGAGGTTCCTGGGGTGCAGTCAGCGTTCACATTCATCCCAAAGGTGTTCAATAGTGTAAGAGATCTATAGCAGGAGATCTTCCACATCTTTTAATCTATGAAAATGATCTTCATGGAGCTGGCTTTGGGCACAGGGGCATTATCATGCTTGAACAGGTTTAGGTCTCCTAGTTCACCACTTATGGTGGTATGGTGGTCTATGGCAATATATTGTGTATGTTCACCAGCACGAGAACAGCAGAATTTTGTGTTACACTGACTTTACACTTACATTCTGTGGTGGTGGTGGTGGTGAGCTTTGAAGCCAGTCGATGTCAACGTTATTTTAGTGTAGAACTTTCTCATTAGACTCCCAGAGGCTGTGCATTGCAACAACATTCATCTCAAGATCAGCAGCAGGATGATCGCAGGCTCAGGGGAACTCGTGGTAATGATGGAAAAACGCAAACAATACACACTGATGAACAGAGACAAAGCAATAATATAACACTGAATGAATCTAAATAGTGTAACACCTGCATGTTCCTTCAGTTTCTATACAACAAACTCAGTAAACAGCAAAATCACAGTCATGTGACAGTGAATGAGTGGACAAAAGTTCTGTGGAGTTTAAATGGGAGATTTTTTGTCTCTATCAGAAGAACTTGTGTAAGATGGAGAACAGAAGAGAAGATGTGATCAGACTCCCTCACCCCCACACTCACACATGGAGGTAGAAGTTGAATAGTTTGGGGTTGTTTTGGAGCAGGGAAGAAAGTGAAAGGAATCCTGAACCAACATGGCTCCTATTCCACACTTCAACACCATGCAGTTCCGTCTGGACTGCGGCTCATCGGAACCGACTTCACCGTACAACAAAACTATGAGCTGAAATGACGAATACGTCTGAGTTCTGACTGTTATTTAGATTAGATTAGATTAGATTTAACTTTATTGTCATAGTGCAGGGTACATGTACAGAGCCAATGAAATGCAGTTAGAATCTAACCAGAAGTGCATAGATAGCTTATTTACAGTGTCAGTGTAATAAATCAGGGTATGAGGTTGTGCAGAATTTATATTTATAAATTCTTATATTTTTAAAAAAATATAGGGTTATATTAATTTATTCTTATTTAGAGAGTAAACAAACGTCTGGAGTGATATGCTTCAAATGGACATTTGGTGCAACCCAGATGAGGATGGGTTCCCTCTTGAGTCTGGTTCCTCTCAAGGTTTCTTCCTTATGCCATCTCGGGGAGTTTTTCCTTGCCACAGTTGCTCATCAGGGACAAACATACTTATAAAGAACATATTTACGTTTAATCACCACATTATCTGTGTAAAGCTGCTTTGAGACAATGTTCATTGTTAAAAGCGCAATACAAATAAACATGAATTGAATTGAATTGAATTGAATATCTATCATGGAACCACCAGCCCAGTCACCACACCTCAATCCTACTGAACTGCTCTGGGATGAACTGCATCACAAGAAAGAAACCTTCAACTAGTGACCATCCTTGGGAAGTTTTAAAAGAGGCACATCAAAGTATTTCAGCTGAAGGTTTGGAGAAACGAAGTGTCTGAATACTGAGAGGGTGTAAAGCTGTTCCCCACGTGCTTCATGCTAAGGGAGGATTTTTTATGGAAATAAAATGAAACATCTGAACATTTATAGATTGCTTGCTCAAAGGAAATCTCTCTATTGTTACATTATTAAGTTTTTTTGCATAGAAATAAAAGAATCATACACATTATGACATTATCACATCATATGTAAGAGCAATATCACACATGCATTGTTAATAAGTTGTATTAAATCTTATGATGGTGATCGTTCAGCTGTATGTGTAGGGTGATCAGCTGATCATTTTGGTGTTAAGACTCAGGACAGCCATGTGATCACCAGGGTGTGATGTCATCTCTGTACATTTCTGATGCAGTACACACAAATTTTTTGTTTATTTTTGCATCGTGAATAAATATTCTTACTAAAGAATTCATAGCTTGGTAGAACTTTGTGCGTTTCCATGGTAACCCACAGAATGTCTGAGAGCTCATAGTAATGGTTTATAAGGAACTGTTGCTCTAACATAGAGACGTAGAGATACCTCAGTGCTGGTGTATTAAACATCAGAGCTTCTGGAGCACCACACGTCCAATCGCAGCAAAGCGATGTGTAGTTTCATATTCAACCTAATCAGATTACTGTAATGTGTGTAAGTGTGAACTCTGGACTTCTGATCTGAAAGTAATTTAGCTCAAATCCCAAGAGTACCAGTCTCTTACTGCTGGGCCCATGAGTGAGGCCCTTAACCCCTTAATTGTTCAGTGTGTAAATGAGATTATTATAAGGGCTTCTACCAAGTGCTGTTTTTAGACTTAGCATTAGTTAAAATCTGATTAAATCTGCTGTGTTTAACTTAAAATAAAATTATGTATTAAACTGAGAAAGTCACTGATGTGATTATCAATAATTTTAGTTTAGATGAAGAAACTACTGGGTAAAGTAGGGCATGCTTTATGTAAATGTAGTGGGCGGGGCTTGTTTCTATTTAGCTTAAACTAATTTATGTAAACACTGCTAGCGCTGCAGTATGAGTGACATAACATGATCCAGAATCCTTCTGGTCTGCAGCAATGGCTACTTCAATGTTACATCATTTAGATCATCTGAGAACTACTTGCTGTTATTCTATTATTAAAGACATCATTTTTCCAAGTAATAAACCTGTTCTATGCTACACGCTAACAGCACACAAGACATTTTTGTCTTTTTTTGATTGCTTTATCTCGTTGTCTCTGTCTCTCTGCAGATGATCAAATCTGACACCTTTAAACACCTGAGTCACCTGGAGATCCTTCAGCTGTCAAAGAATCACATTCGTCAGATTGAAGTTGGAGCATTTAATGGCCTCCCAAACCTCATCACACTTGAGCTTTTTGATAATCGTCTGCCTTTGGTCCCATCGCAAGCATTTGAATATCTCAGTAAACTGCGTGAACTCTGGCTGCGAAATAATCCAATAGAAACCCTCCCAGCCTATGCTTTCCATCGTGTCCCTTCTCTCCGTCGCTTGGACCTCGGTGAACTGCGGAAGCTCAGTTTCATCTCAGAGGCGGCCTTTGAAGGACTAGTCAACCTCCGCTTTCTGAATTTGGGAATGTGTGGACTGAAAGATGTTCCCAACTTGACACCACTCGTGAAACTTGAGGAACTAGAACTTTCAGGAAACCAGCTTGGAGTCGTTCGTCCGGGATCATTTCAAGGTCTTGTTTCACTGCGCAAGTTATGGCTTATGCACTCACGCATCTCACTGATTGAACGCAATGCTTTTGACGATCTAAAAAACCTTGAGGAGCTCAACCTGTCCCACAATTCTTTGCATTCACTGCCCCATGACCTTTTTACACCATTGCAACAGCTGGAAAGAGTTCACCTGAACCACAATCCCTGGGTTTGTAACTGTGATGTTCTCTGGCTCAGTTGGTGGTTAAAGGAAACAGTGCCAGATAACTCCACCTGCTGTGCCCGCTGCCATGCTCCACCTGGGACCAAAGGACGCTACATCGGAGACCTGGATCAGAGAGACTTTACTTGCTATGCCCCTGTGATCGTGGAGCCTCCAACTGACCTGAATGTGACTGAGGGAATGGCAGCAGAGCTGAAGTGCCGAACCGGGACCTCCATGACCTCTGTGAACTGGTTGACTCCTAATGGAACCCTAATGACTCATGGTGCTTACAAAGTACGAATCTCAGTGTTACATGATGGCACCTTGAACTTCACTAATGTCACTATGCAGGACACTGGTCCATACACTTGCATGGTGACCAACTCTGCTGGAAACACTACAGCAACCGCTGTCCTAAACGTGTCTGCCTCTGACCCTGGCAATGGATACAGCTACTTTACAACAGTCACGGTGGAAACAGTGGAGACAGGGCAGGAAAGCCATGACTCTGCTCGACAATTTGTCAATGAAACCTTTATTAATTTTCCAGGACCAACAGCTTCCTCAGGTTCAACAGGACCTTCAGGATCTGTACCATCTTCTCTGTCACCTCATGTTACTCGTGCTCCAGAGCGACCTTTCACAGTTTCCATCACTGATGTTGCTAATCTTTCAGGTCTCGAGGATGTAATGAAGACAACAAAAATCATAATCGGCTGTTTTGTGGCCATCACTTTCATGGCTGCTGTGATGCTTGTGGTTTTCTACAAACTAAGAAA